>JAVMKO010000011.1:63376417-63758464 GCA_032164245.1 Sternotherus odoratus
GGGGGTCTTCACGATTGGGTTCCCCATCCGGGGACCGGAGACGAGGAGAGTGGAGCAGAGTCCAAGAGAGAAATTGGACTGTGAGAGGCGGCAAGAGCCTGGAAGTGCTGCAGCGGAGCAGCAGTGTGAACTGGGAATGGTGGAGCCAAGAGGCACAAGGGACTTCCGAAGGGTGAGTGGGGATAGACCCCTGGATGCCAGTTCCGCAGGGAGCCTCATTACTAAATTGGGGTCCCTGGGTAAGGGATGGGGGAAGGGAACGTCCACCTCACTGCTGTTGAGCAGGCTGGCAATTCGAACCAGGGGAACCCTGCGGACAAGCCCTGGTGTCTAGCTCCCCGCTGGGTCCCAAGGCTAAGGACGCCATTCACCAGATGGGTGGGGTGGTGGGCAGACTCCCACCCCTGTCCCCGACCTGTATGTCTGTGTGGAGTCCCCTGGGTTCAAGTCGTGTGGACACCCAGAGGGAGCAGAGGAAAGTGGAGAAGGGGGAGACAGTCCTGGGGTAGCAAAGCCCTGGGACGGGGAGAAGTGTTGGTTGGCCCCGATGGTGCAGTGTCACTGGATGCTGGGGGGCGGTGTGACCTGGGTGAGGGTCACAGGGAGGAAGATATTTGCCCTGCCTAGAGCCCAGACCCCTGTGCAGACACAGGAGGGGTCAGGCTGGCAGGTGCTGGGGGTCTCCAGCATATCGGCTGGGAGATCCTGTTGGGGGGAGAAATGTGTCTTCCTGGGGGCAGGATGCAAACCCTGCTCCTGTAACAGCCGAGGGTTTGAATTTGAATCCGGGGAACCAATCGGTGGAGAGGAAGATGGTCATTGTAATCACAACTCAAGGAAGGAGAAGGCGGGGGCTTAAAATGTTAGCAGAGCCCTGGGGCGGGGTGGGACAGAGTGATGGGTCCCCTCCCCCCTACACACCGGAGAAAAGTCTGTTTCTGTCTCTGAGGCTGTGATCACAGCAGAGAGCTCACAGCCTGGGAATTGTTCAGCAAGGAATCAGAGACTGGCCGGTCTCCAGGCCTCTCTCGAGATAGCGAGGTACCACCGGCTGGTTGTACCCTAGGTTAGCTACCTAGCTGCCCCAATTTCAGAGCTAGGGAAGGAGAGTGACCCAGACAAGGTGGTCTGGGAACAAGGGTGACAGAGGGCTCTCTGTGCCCCGAGGGAGGCGCTAATCCAGGGCCTGGTGTGACTCCTACCAAGGAGTGGGAAAGATAATGGGGCCCCCATAAAGCACTGGTGAGGTCGAACTTCCCCAGGTCCATGGCTAAAGTGACCATTGCTCAGTTCGTTCTCGAAGAGGGGAGATGTGTGACAAAGTGGGAGTACTGTGTGTGTGTGCCTCAGTTTCCCCCTATGCATTTCTTGGGCGTCTATGTGGAGGGAGAGGAATGTGTAGCTGATGCAAAGCAAAGCCAAGGTGAAGCTGTAACCTGACCCAGGTGGGGGAGGGAGATCAGCTGAACTGTTGGAGGGAGGTCAGGTGATGCTCCTAGCCCGGGAAACAGACAAAGGAGAACAGGGTGGGGCTAGAGGGGGTTTGGGTCAGTCTGGTTTTTAGCTGGAGCCAGGCAGGAGAGGGGAGAGCAGCGATCTCGCTCTCTGGCCCCAAGATGGATCCACTCACGCTCACTGTATGGTCTGTGATTAGAAGTCACCGACTAAACCTGTTTTACTGGCTGGCTGAGAGTCACGTTTGACTGTGGATTTGGGGTGCAGAACCCATGGGCTCCCCCAGGACCCCGCCCAGGCCGGGCTTGCTGGGGGAAGCACACGGAGGGGCAGAAGGTGCTGAATGCTCCGAGGTCAGACCCAGGAAGGTGGAAGTGGGGACCCCTGAAGCTCCTGGCCTGGGAAACAGGCTGTGTACGGAAGAAGGGGCCCTTCACCCGGAGTCCGGTCTGGCTTCCTAGGGAGCGGTTCCAGACCATCGCCCGGGCGCTCCGTGACAGGCTGGCTGGGATCCAGTCCCCCGCGTGGGGAGCCGGGGAGGGGGGGGGAGGCCTGCGATCCAGTTCCCGGCATGGGGGTCTCTGGGTGTAGCCGGGGGGGGGGGCTGGGATCCAGTCCCCGGCGTGGGGGGCTCTGTGGGGAGCCGGGGGGGGGGGGAGGCCTGGGATCCAGTTCCCGGCATGGGGGGTCTCTGGGGGTAGCGGGGGGGGGGGCTGGGATCCAGTCCCCGGCGTGGGGGGGCTCTGTGGGGAGCCGGGGGGGGGGGGCCTGGCCGGCGTCTCACATCCTCTCGGTGCCGCGGCTCTGGCAGTTCTGCACAAATTCATAAATATTCATGGGCCGGGCGCGGGGCCTGTCCCAGCTGATCACGGCGCCTGTCCGGCAGCGGGAGACGGCTCCTGGGCTAACGCCACCTGGCACTGCCAAGAACCCGCCCGCTCGCTCTGCCAGGCCCCCGCCTGAGCCGCCTCTCCGTCCCCAACACCACCTGGTCTCCCTTCCCGGGGACTGCAGCCGGGCAGGGGTCTCTGGGACGGGGGATGCAGCCAGGCAGGGGTCTCTGGGACGGGGTCTCCACCCGGGCAGGGGTCTCTGGGACGGGGGCTCTGGGACCGGGTCTCTGGGACGGGGTCTCCACCCGGGCAGGGGGCTCTGGGACGGGGTCTCCGCCCGGGCAGGGGGCTCTGGGACGGGGGCTCTGGGACGGGGTCTCTGGGACGGGGCCTCCACCCGGGCGGGGGGGGCTCTGGGATGGGGGCTCTGGGACGGGGTCTCCACCCGGGCAGGGGTCTCTGGGACGGGGGATGCAGCCAGGCAGGGGCTCTGGGACGGGGTCTCTGGGATGGGGGCTCCGCCCGGGCAGGGGTCTCTGGGATTCCTCGTGGGCTGGAATCTTGTTCTCTGTGCCTGACACTCTCAGGCCCTGGCAGCCTCCCCACCCCCCTGTGCTGGCCCTGGGGACCCCCTCTAGGGCTGGGCATGGGCAGGGCAGTGAGGGGGGGAGACAGGCCAGAGGGAGGGGCCCCCTTGTGTTCCTGTCGCCCGCTGACGAATTCTTTGCCAGGCTGGCGGCCTGCGGCGGGATGGGGCGTGTGTGATCCGGCCCCTGTGGACCAGGCTCCCCACTGTGTCCCCAGTGACCTCGGGCATTGTCATGGGGTCCCCGGGCGACTTCTGGGGAAGTGTCCCCTCTCCGTACACAGCCAGTTTCCCAGGCAGGAGCTTCACAGGTCCCCACTTCAACCTTCCTGGGTCTGACCTCGGAGCATTCAGCACCTTCTGCCCCTCCGTGCGCTTCTCCCAGCGAACCCGCCTGGGCGGGGTCCTGGGGGAGCCCCTGGGTTCTGCACCCCAAATCCACAGTCAGACGTGACTCTCAGCCAGCCAGTAAAACAGGTTTATTCGAGGACCGGTACCTGTGTGACGAAGTGGGAGTACTGTGTGTGTGTGCCTCGGTTTCCCCTGTGCATTTCTTAAGGAGTAGGGACTGACTCTGGAAGCAAGGAGGGAACCCCTCCCCTCTCCAGGAGGCATCCCTGATGCTGTAATCTGACCCCAGGAGGAGAAGGGAGGTCGGGTGATACCACCAGCCCGGGAAACAGACAAAGGAAAGCAGGGATGGGCTGGGGAGGGGGTGGTCAGTCTGGGTCTAGCTGGGAAGGGGAGAGGAGCCAACTCGCTCTCTGGCCCAAGATGGATCCAGCGGAGGGCTCACGCTCGCTCGCTGCATGGTCTGTGTTGGACCAGATGGAAGTCATCGAATAAACCTGGGGGAGAAGCAGGAGCCCAGAATCTGGGTCTCACCTCCTGGCTCCCCAGAAAGGCCTAACTGGATGGACCCTGTTTGGACTGAGAAGCTGTGAGTTGGATGGTTCCTGACATCTCAAATAAACCGTCTATTCTGCTGGCTGGCTGAGAGTCACGTTTGACTGTGGATTTGGGGTGCAGAACCCATGGGCTCCCCCAGGACCCCGCCCAGGTGGGCTTGCTGGGGAAGCACACGGAGGGGCAGAAGGTGCTGAATGCTCCGAGGTCAGACCCAGGAAGTGGCACGGACACAGACACGGATTTCCCCCCCCCCCCCCCGGCCGAAACACTGATCAGTCACTGCATAGCTCTGCCCCTCCCTGCCGGGACACACACAGCTCCACAAACACAACATAGTGGCAACGCACACCCAGACAGGTGCATGCACACACGAGCAGTTGCACACCCGCCCAGACAGGTGCACACAGGCAGGCGAGGGGTGTGTCCGTGTCTCGGTGTGTACATGGCTGTGTGGGATGTGCGTGCTGCGGGGAAGGGGGTTGTGCGGGGGGGGGGTGCACAGGCAGAGGCGTGTGTGCGTTCAGAGGGGTTGTGTGTGTGTGTTGACCCTGGCCCATTGTTACCCCCGGAGCTGCTGCCCGGGGACTGTCTGGCATTGCCAGTCTCAAGCCAGCCCGGGTTCTCCGGGACCCGCCTGGTTCAGCCGCGTTCCCTGGGCCGGCGTGACGGGGGGTCGGGCGACGATCCGGGTGCACCCGCCTGCCCTGGGACTCCCCGAGCTCCGGCTGGGGGCAGGAGCCCCGAGGGGCTGGGCTCCGTGGGGGCAGGCGCCGGGCACTCCCTCCAGCCCGGCTCATTGGGTGAGGTCCCAGCCGTGCCGAGCGTCCCGGTGCCCCCGCCGGGCACCCCTGGGCTCGGCGCCTGGGGGCTGGGATCCCTGGGGTGTCCGGAGGTGGTTCCCAGCATGCCCTGGGGCAGCGGAGCTATAAATAGCCGGCTGGGCCCGCGGGGGCGGGGTGGGGGGGCGACGCTTTGTGAGACGGACAAAGAGGAGGCAGCTTTGTGCTCGCTCGGCGTCAGCCGCCTTCCTGCGAGCGGGGGCTGTGCCAGCCGGGGGGCGGGCGCCGACAATGGGGCTTTAAATAGCAGCGTCCAGCCGCCTGCCAGCGCCGGGAGAGCCCAGGGAGCAAGGAAGGAGCACCGGAGCCGGGGGCAACATGGCTGGGGGATGGGCAGCGCCGGGCACCCAGCAGAGACCAGGGCACCGCCGTGTCCCGTGGGGGATGGGCATCTCCACCCCCCGCACTGCCCGTGGCACCGCCGTGTCCCGTGGGGGATGGGCATCTCCACCCCCCGCACTGCCCGTGGCACCGCCGTGTCCCGTGGGGGATGGGCATCTCCACCCCCCGCACTGCCCATGGCACCGCCGTGTCCCGTGGGGGATGGGCATCTCCACCCCCCGCACTGCCCCACCACCGTGTCCCGTGGGGGATGGGCATCTCCACCCCCCGCACTGCCCATGGCACCGCCGTGTCCCGTGGGGGATGGGCATCTCCACCCCCCGCACTGCCCATGGCACCGCCGTGTCCCGTGGGGGATGGGCATCTCCACCCCCCGCACTGCCCATGGCACCGCCGTGTCCCGTGGGGGATGGGCATATCCACCCCCCGCACTGCCCATGGCACCGCCGTGTCCCGTGGGGGATGGGCATATCCACCCCCCGCACTGCCCATGGCACCGCCGTGTCCCGTGGGGGATGGGCATCTCCACCCCCCGCACTGCCCGTGGCACCGCCGTGTCCCGTGGGGGATGGGCATTGCCACCCCCCCGCACTGCCCGTGACACCACCGTGTCCCGTGGGGGATGGGCATCTCCACCCCCCGCACTGCCCATGGCACCGCCGTGTCCCGTGGGGGATGGGCATCTCCACCCCCCGCACTGCCCGTGGCACCGCCGTGTCCCGTGGGGGATGGGCATCTCCACCCCCCGCACTGCCCATGGCACCGCCGTGTCCCGTGGGGGATGGGCATATCCACCCCCCGCACTGCCCATGGCACCGCCGTGTCCCGTGGGGGATGGGCATCTCCACCCCCCGCACTGCCCCACCACCGTGTCCCGTGGGGGATGGGCATCTCCACCCCCCGCACTGCCCATGGCACCGCCGTGTCCCGTGGGGGATGGGCATCTCCACCCCCCGCACTGCCCATGGCACCGCCGTGTCCCGTGGGGGATGGGCATATCCACCCCCCGCACTGCCCGTGGCACCGCCGTGTCCCGTGGGGGATGGGCATCTCCACCCCCCGCACTGCCCGTGGCACCGCTGTGTCCCGTGGGGGATGGGCATCTCCACACCCCCCGCACTGCCCGTGACACCGCCGTGTCCCGTGGGGGATGGGCATCTCCACCCCCCGCACTGCCCGTGGCACCACCGTGTCCCGTGGGGGATGGGCATCTCCACCCCCCGCACTGCCCGTGACACCGCCGTGTCCTGTGGGGGATGGGCATCTCCACCCCCCGCACTGCCCGTGGCACCGCCGTGTCCCGTGGCCCTGCCCCCTGGGGTGGGCTGGACACGCAGCCAGGCACTGGCTATCACATCCCTGGGAGTGGCTGTTCTCTCCGTGCTCTGCCTGTCGGGGTTACGGGTCGGACCAGGGTAAAGGGACGTGCGCGGGCACCTGGCCGGAAGAGCCAACGGGGGGGTTGAAAATGGTGCAACTTTTGGTAACCCAGGAGGTGGGGGGGCCTAGGCCCGTCCGTTACTAAAGTCCCTCCCCCAGCCTGGCGGGAGGGACACTGGACCCGGGGCCAATTGATTACGGGGGACAACTAATGAATAAAGGCGGGGAGGGGGGTGCGTGAGGGTGACAGGTTCATAACGAGGGTCCAGGACGGGGACACCGAGCAGAGAACCCCGCTCAGCCCCCACTGCTCCGCGAAGCTGTCGAGGGAGCCGGTGGACGCTGCCCAGTGGACTCTGCCCGGATGCGTGACTGGAGGAGTGACCTGAACTAGGCTCCACAGTCGCACCGGACCCTCGTCCCGCATCCTCCTCCTGGTGGTATAGATGGAGCAAAGCCCCTTTGTCTGCCGGGTTTTCCCCGGGCAGAGCTGGGCTGCGAGAGGCTCGGGCCAGGGATGAAACCCCCCAATTCCTCCCTAGAACCGACTCCCGGGAAAGCCCGAGGGGTCAGGAGATCCGGAGAGCGAGTGGGTTTAACCCTTTATTTCTTTACGGCTTGTGGACTCGTCTGTGCTGACCCGGGGGGGGGGGGACCTTTCGGGTGACCCCCCCGGCAGAGCTCGTCTGGGCGGCTGAGTTTTGGCTCTTCTCAGTTTTATTTTCTTTCCCGTGGGGGGGGTGGGGGGTTGGGGGGTTGTGTCCTCGAGGTTCGATGTCCTTTAATTAACTGGTGGCAACAGCTGATTGCCTTGTTTTCTTTCTCAGCTCTTCTGGGGTGAGGGGAGGGGCTTGAGGGTACCCCCAGGGAGGAATTCCTGTCACGGAGTGGGGGGGTCAGGGCCCTGCGCCCCACTTCCTGGGCCCGCCGGGAGAACAGCAGGTTTATTGGACGACAGGATCAGGATCCAAACCAGAGTTTGTAGGTACAGAGACCAGGAACCCTCCATCCCCCATCTCTCCAGACAGCTCCAAACTGCACCCCCCCGCCTCGCCCAGCCCCCCCCGCCTCGCCCAGCCCCCTCCCACCTCGCCCAGCCCCCTCCCGCCTCACCCACCCCCCTCCCGCCTCGCCCAGCCCCCCCGCCTCACCCACTCCCCCTCCTCACCCACCCCCCTCCCGCCTCGCCCAGCCCCCCCGCCTCGCCCAGCCATCCCTCCTCACCCACCCCCCTCCCGCCTCGCCCAGCCCCCCCGCCTCACCCACCCCGCTCCTGCCTCACCCAGCCATCCCTCCTCACCCACCCCCCTCCCGCCTTGCCCACCCCCCTCACCCACCTCCCCCCCGCCTCACCCACTCCCCCGCCTCACCCACCCCCCTCCCGCCTCGCCCAGCCCCCCCGCCTCACCCACCCCGCTCCTGCCTCACCCAGCCCCCCCGCCTCACCCACTCCCCCTCCTCACCCACCCCCCTCCCGCCTCGCCCAGCCCCCCCGCCTCACCCCCCCCTCCCGCCTCGCCCAGCCCCCCCGCCTCACCCACCCCCCTCCCGCCTCGCCCAGCCCCCCCTGCCTCACCCAGCCCCCCCCCGCCTCGCCCAGCCCCGCCCCCCTGGCTCCTCCTCCAGGGGTGAAGGTGTCACCTGGCCCCAGCCCCCTCCTGGCTCAGGTCAGGAAGAGCAGCCCCCACCCTTTGCCCCGGGCCCTCGGGTATCGCCCCCGGCTGCGGGTAAGGGGCGGGTGGGCAGCGAGCGGGGGGCGGGTTCGAGTCGGGGAAGAATGTTCTACGTGCGGGAGCAGCGTTGGGGGGGCTGGGAGGCGTCACCCCGGAGAGGCCGGACGACCCCCTGACAAAGACGATCCGGGGGGGGGGGCACTGAGCAGCAAAGCCCTTAAAGCAGCCGCGCGGCGGGCCGGTGCCGTGGGCAGGACGCGCTCGCTGCTCGCTGCAGAGCGCCGGGAAATGTCAGATTTACATAAAACGATACAAACTCATTGGGAGAAACATGCATCCAATTACCGGCGCCGCTCGCTCCCCTTCGCTTCCCAGCGCCAAGCGGAGCCTGGCCCCTGACTGCCAGGGGGCTGGCCGGGGCTCGCCCCATGGAGCACTGGGGTGCAAGGGCCAAGCCCGCTGTTATAGGGCCCGCGGGAGGCCCGGTCGCTCTGCGCTGACCCCGGAGCACGCTGGGGAGCAGGTGCCTCCCGTGGGCGTTCGGGAGGGGTTGGCCTCCCAGCACCCCATGGCCGCAGGTGTCGGCTGCCAAAGCCCATGGGCCCCTCTGGGACCAGCCGCTGTCCCCAGGCTGCCAATACCGTCCTACCTGTGTCAAGCCTCAGGCCATGGGGCTGCAGGAGTGTCGCCCTGCGTCAAGGACGCCCTGAGTCAAGGACGCCCAGCTCTGCCCCGGCCCGGCCCAGCCTCCTGTGGCAAGGGCTACTCCCAGCAGGCCATGACCAGGAGCTGTGTCGGCGCGTCCCGACAGGTGTCACGAAGTGTGGGGGTGTCACGGCCTTGTACCCCCCCTTCCTGCGATTCCCGTTCCCCGGGACTCTCGGTCAGCCCATGGAACAGAAGGTTTATTTGAGACAACAGGAACACAGTCCAGCTCAGAGCTTGTCAGTACAAACAGGACTCCTCCCTCAGGTCCTTGGGGGGGGGGGGGGGGTTTAGACCCCCTTCTCTGGCGCTCTCCCCTCTTCCCTGGCCAACTCCAACTGGAAAACCCCTTCCGCGTCTCCCCCTCCTCTCCCCAGCTCCTCCTCCCTTTGCCCAGTGTGGGGGGGAGGGGCAGGTGTTACCTTCCCCATCCCCCTCCTGCCTCAGGTGACCCACTCTCAGGTATCCCGTTGTGAGGCAGCCGGGAGAGGGCGGATGGGACGGGGGTGTCACTGGAGATGAAGGTTTCTCTGAAGTGAAATACCTGAGACGACCTGGCGATGAGAAGGGGGAGGGGAGCTCACACCCCCGGGAAGCTGGACAAAGGCTGGGAGGGGTGGCGGGGGGAGGGGAGAGACAGTTTCCGTGGGGGGTTTGGGGTCTTTTTCTAGGATCTGGCTGGGGAAAGAGGAGGGAGCCCTAATCTGGGGTATTATCTCCCTGCCCCCCAAGAAGGGCCTGACTAAGGGGTCCTGTTTGTACTGACGAGCTCTGAGTTCCTGTCACCCCTAATAAACCTTCTACTCCACTGGCTGGCTGAGAGTCACTGGGAATCCCAGGAAGTGGGGGCGCAGGGACCGGACTCCCCACACTCCGTGACACCCACCCCCAATGAAATTCCCCAGCAACACTCCCAGGTCAAATCCGCCCCCTTCTCTGCTGCGTCACAGCCCCCCACTCCTGGGGACAGCCCCCCCCTAACAACCCCACCAGTGCCCCCCACTCCCAGGTCAAATCCACCCCCCTCTGCTCCACCCCCGGCGACGTCCTGGTTTGCGCAGGAGGGACTGTGAGGGCCCCGGGTTCGAGTCCCGGCTCTGGGGACGCTGGGCGTTGCGCGCGTGTCTGTACAGTGCGGCGCGCCGGGGCGCGGGAGCTGGGGGAGGACTGGGGCAAGCGGCCCCTGAGCAGCCCCCACGGGGCACGGCGGAGCCTGGCTGTGCTGTGGTCCGCGGCCCCAGGGGCTCCGGGCCGGCCGGGAAGGAGGCAGGAGCCTGGGAAGTGGCGCTGGAGGCGGGTGGTGGCCACACGGCCGGGCCTGGGGTGAGGGGCAGCCGGGGGGGGGGGGGCAGAGCCGGTGACAAGCCCTGTCCTCAGGCAGTGTGTGTGTGTCCCCCGCCCCCCCGAGCTCAGAGAACCAGCCCTTTGCGTGGGGACCGGCCCGGCAAGAGCCGAGTCCTCGGGCGGGACACGAAACCCGGGCGGGGGCTGGAGCCGCAGGGCCCAGGTGGGGCAGCGACCCGCTGGCCTGGCACCGGAGCCCCAGAGCAGGCACTGGTGGGCGGGGGGATCGGGGCAGGGCCTATGGGGGTGGGCGGGGGGAGCTGAGGCCCGGGGAGTGGGGCTGCCACCCCCTCCCCTGGGCACCCCCAGGCCATGCCAGGCACTTAGAAGCTGGCAGGGGGGCAGTGCAGAGGGGGGACAGAGTGTGGGGGGGGATCCTGGAGCAGTCCAGGCCTCTCTGCTCCCCCAGCCCCTCTGCAGGGAACCCTGGGGACGGTGCATTGGGGTGGGGGTGGGACGATGCGTTACCCTGCCCAGCCCCCCAGGATCTGTGCCCCGTTGTACCGTCGCCCCCTTGGTCTTTCTTGCCCCCTGTCTGCCCTGAGCGCCAGCTGCTGCCATGATAGTCACCTGGGAGGGAAAGGGGGGAGGGGCTGGATGGAGGGGGACAGAACAGGTTGTGGGGGCTGGGAGTGGCGGGTACAGAACTGGGGGGGCTGACAGGGTGTGGGTCAGGACTTGGGGGGCTGGGCGCGGCTGGGTCAGAATCTGGGGGGATGGGAGCGGGTGGGTCAGGACTTGGGGGGCTGGGCGCGTCTGGGGCAGGATCTGGGGGGATGGGAGCGGGTGGGTCAGGACTTGGGGGTCTGGGCGCGTCTGGGGCAGGATCTGGGGGGATGGGAGCGGGTGGGTCAGGACTTGGGGGGCTGGGCGCGTCTGGGGCAGGATCTGGGGGGCTGGATGAGGACCGGGGCGACGGCCGGGCGCAGAGGGGCCGGTCCCCGCGGCGGGGGGCCGAGGACGGTTAACTCCGGGTGCCGCTTGGCTGGCGCGGCGCGTCCGGCTGCTCCCCTGGCAGAGCCGCGGCGCGTGACGCTCGGTGATAAATCGACGTCCCGTTTAGCATCAATTTCCCCGTCTCCGGGGCCGACGGCCGCGCTAATGGGCTGGGACAAGCGCAAACGAGGGAACCGGGCCCACGGCCAGCCAGCGTCTGCCGGGACGGCAGCTGTGGGGCCCCGTGGGGCAGCATGGGGCTCTCCCTGGCTCCCGGGGGTCGGAGCTGCAGGAGGCTGCTCCGCTGCCCGGCTCTGGGGGGCCGGAGGTCTGGCCGGGGCGGGCAGGGGGGGGGATGTGCTGGGGGGCTCCTGAGGCTGGAGCGCAGCCCGGGAGCAAGGGGTCCTGGGCTCTATTCCCGGCCCCCGGGGCTCCAGCCGGCCGGGCCAGCGCATTTCCGGCAGCCGGCTGGTGTCCTGGTGCCGTGGGGCAGACCCAGGCACCCGGCCTCCTGCAGCAGGGAGCCCCCCTCAGCCTGGCAACGCCGGACTCACGGCAGAACAACCCCCCCCGGCCGCGGCCCCCCACTCCCGCTGCCCTGCAGCCTCCTGCCCGGGACAGACCCACTGAGGCCACCGGCAGGTCCTGCACTGCGGGGGGGGTGTGTGCACAGGGTGTGTGTGTGTGTGCGGGGTGTGTGTGTGTGCGCACGCGGGGGGTGTGTGTGTGTGCAGGGTGGGCGTGTGTGTGTGCGCAGGGTGTGTGTGTATGTGTGTGCGCAGGGTGGGTGTGTGTGTGCGCGCGCGCGGGGTGTGTGTGTGTGTGTGTGCGCGCGCGCAGGGTGTGTGTGTGTGTGTGTGTGCGCGCGGTGTGTGTGTGCACAGGGTGTGTGTGTGTGTGCGGGGTGTGTGTGTGTGTGCGCGCGCACGGTGTGTGTGTGTGCGCAGGGTGTGTGTGCAGGGTGTGTGTGTGTGTGTGTGCAGGTTGTGGGTGTGTGTGTGTGTGCGGTGTGTGGGTGTGTGTGTGCAGGTTGTGTGTGTGTGTGTGTGCGCGCGCGGTGTGTGTGTGTGTGTGTGTACATGCAGGGTGTGTGTGTGTGTGTGTGCGGTGTGTGTGTGTGTGTGTGCACAGGGTGTGTGTGTGTGTGCGGTGTGTGTGTGTGTGTGCGCACGGGGTGTGTGTGTGTGCAGGGTGTGTGTGTGTGTGTGTGCGCGCAGGTTGTGTGTGGGTGTGTGCGGTGTGTGTGTGTGTGTGTGCAGGTTGTGTGTGTGTGTGTGTGTGCATGCAGGGTGTGTGTGTGTGTGTGTCTGCCGTGAGTGTGTGTGCGTGGTGTGTGTGTGTGTGTGCACGCAGGGTGTGTGTGTGTGCAGTGTGTGTGTGTGTGTGCACAGGGTGTGTGTGTGTGTGCGCGCGTGCGGGGTGTGTGTGTGTGTGCAGGGTGTGTGTGTGTGTGTGTGCGCAGGGTGTGTGTGCAGGGTGTGTGTGTGTGTGTGCGCAGGGTGTGTGTGCAGGGTGTGTGTGTGTGTGCGATGTGTGTGTGTGTGTGTGCAGGTTGTGTGTGTGTGTGCGGTGTGTGTGTGTGTGTGTGCGCGCGCGAGGGGTGTGTGTGTGTGTGTGCGGTGTGTGTGTGTGCGCGTATGCGGGGTGTGTGTGTGTGTGTGCAGGGTGTGTGTGTGTGTGTGTGCAGGGTGTGTGTGTGTGCAGGGTGTGTGTGTGTGTGCGCGGTGTGTGTGTGTGTGTGTGTGTAGGGGGTGTGTGTGTGTGTGCAGGGGGTGTGTGTGTGTGCGCGGTGTGTGTGTGTGTGTGTGCGTGTGTGTGCAGTGTGTGTGTGTGTGTGCGCGGGGTGTGTGTGTGTGTGTGCAGGGTGTGTGTGTGTGTGTGTGTGTGTGTGTGTGTGCGTGGGGTGTGTGTGTGTAGGGTGTGTGGGTGTGTGCGCGGTGTGTGTGCGTGGTGTGTGTGTGTGTGTGCGCGGTGTGTGTGTGTGTGCGGTGTGTGTGTGTGTGTGTGTGCAGGGTGTGTGTGTGTGTGCGCGGTGTGTGTGTGTGTGTGTGTAGGGTGTGTGTGTGTGTGTGCAGGGTGTGTGTGTGTGTGTGCGCGGTGTGTGTGTGTGTGTGTGCGTGTGTGTGCAGTGTGTGTGTGTGTGTGCGTGGGGTGTGTGTGTGTGTGCAGGGTGTGTGTGTGTGTGCGCGGTGTGTGTGCGGTGTGTGTGTGTGTGTGTGTGCGCGCAGGTTGTGTGTGTGTGTGTGCGGTGTGTGTGTGTGTGTGTGTGTGTGTGTGTGCAGGTTGTGTGTGTGTGTGTGTGTGTGTGCACGCAGGGTGTGTGTGTGTGTGTGTCTGCCGTGTGTGTGTGTGCGTGGTGTGTGTGTGTGTGTGCACGCAGGGTGTGTGTGTGTGCAGTGTGTGTGTGTGTGTGCACAGGGTGTGTGTGTGTGTGCGCGCGTGCGGGGTGTGTGTGTGTGCAGGGTGTGTGTGTGTGTGTGTGCGCGGTGTGTGTGTGTGTGTGTGCGTGTGTGTGCGTGTGTGCGCGGGGTGTGTGTGTGTGTGTGCAGGGTGTGTGTGTGTGTGCGCGGTGTGTGTGCGGTGTGTGTGTGTGTGTGTGTGTGTGCGCGGGGTGTGTGTGTGTAGGGTGTGTGGGTGTGTGCGCGGTGTGTGTGTGTGTGTGCGGTGTGTGTGTGTGTGTGTGTGGTGTGTGTGTGTGTGTGTGCAGGGTGTGTGTGTGTGTGCGCGGTGTGTGTGCACGGTGTGTGTGTGTGTGTGTGCGGTGTGTGTGTGTGTAGGGGGGGTGTGTGTGTGTGCGCGCGGTGTGTGTGCGGTGTGTGTGTGTGTGCGCGCGGTGTGTGTGTGTGTGTGTGTGTGCAGGGTGTGTGTGTGTGTGCAGGGTGTGTGTGTGTGTGCGCGGTGTGTGTGTGTGTGTGTGTGTGCGTGCGCGGTGTGTGTGTGTGTGTGTGCGTGTGTGTGCAGTGTGTGTGTGTGTGTGCGCGGGGTGTGTGTGTGTGTGTGCAGGGTGTGTGTGTGTGTGCGCGGTGTGTGTGCGGTGTGTGTGTGTGTGTGTGTGTGTGCGCGGGGTGTGTGTGTGTAGGGTGTGTGGGTGTGTGCGCGGTGTGTGTGCGTGGTGTGTGTGTGTGTGTGCGGTGTGTGTGTGTGTGTGTGTGGTGTGTGTGTGTGTGTGTGCAGGGTGTGTGTGTGTGTGCGCGGTGTGTGTGCACGGTGTGTGTGTGTGTGTGTGCGGTGTGTGTGTGTGTAGGGGGTGTGTGTGTGTGTGCGCGCGGTGTGTGTGCGGTGTGTGTGTGTGTGTGCGCGCGGTGTGTGTGTGTGTGTGTGTGTGTGCAGGGTGTGTGTGTGCAGGGTGTGTGTGTGTGTGCGATGTGTGTGTGTGTGTGTGCAGGTTGTGTGTGTGTGTGCGGTGTGTGTGTGTGTGTGTGCGCGCGCGAGGGGTGTGTGTGTGTGTGTGCGGTGTGTGTGTGTGCGCGTATGCGGGGTGTGTGTGTGTGTGTGCAGGGTGTGTGTGTGTGTGTGTGCAGGGTGTGTGTGTGGGCAGGGTGTGTGTGTGTGTGCGCGGTGTGTGTGTGTGTGTGTGTGTAGGGGGTGTGTGTGTGTGTGCAGGGTGTGTGTGTGTGTGCGCGGTGTGTGTGTGTGTGTGTGCGTGTGTGTGCAGTGTGTGTGTGTGTGTGCGCGGGGTGTGTGTGTGTGTGTGCAGGGTGTGTGTGTGTGTGTGTGTGTGTGTGTGTGTGCGCGGGGTGTGTGTGTGTAGGGTGTGTGGGTGTGTGCGCGGTGTGTGTGCGTGGTGTGTGTGTGTGTGTGCGCGGTGTGTGTGTGTGTGCGGTGTGTGTGTGTGTGTGTGTGCAGGGTGTGTGTGTGTGTGCGCGGTGTGTGTGTGTGTGTGTGTAGGGTGTGTGTGTGTGTGTGCAGGGTGTGTGTGTGTGTGTGCGCGGTGTGTGTGTGTGTGTGTGCGTGTGTGTGCAGTGTGTGTGTGTGTGCGTGGGGTGTGTGTGTGTGTGCAGGGTGTGTGTGTGTGTGCGCGGTGTGTGTGCGGTGTGTGTGTGTGTGTGTGTGCGCGCAGGTTGTGTGTGTGTGTGTGCGGTGTGTGTGTGTGTGTGTGTGTGTGTGTGTGTGCAGGTTGTGTGTGTGTGTGTGTGTGTGTGCACGCAGGGTGTGTGTGTGTGTGTGTCTGCCGTGTGTGTGTGTGCGTGGTGTGTGTGTGTGTGTGCACGCAGGGTGTGTGTGTGTGCAGTGTGTGTGTGTGTGTGCACAGGGTGTGTGTGTGTGTGCGCGCGTGCGGGGTGTGTGTGTGTGCAGGGTGTGTGTGTGTGTGTGTGCGCGGTGTGTGTGTGTGTGTGTGCGTGTGTGTGCGTGTGTGCGCGGGGTGTGTGTGTGTGTGTGCAGGGTGTGTGTGTGTGTGCGCGGTGTGTGTGCGGTGTGTGTGTGTGTGTGTGTGTGTGTGCGCGGGGTGTGTGTGTGTAGGGTGTGTGGGTGTGTGCGCGGTGTGTGTGCGTGGTGTGGGTGTGTGTGCGGTGTGTGTGTGTGTGTGTGTGGTGTGTGTGTGTGTGTGTGCAGGGTGTGTGTGTGTGTGCGTGGTGTGTGTGCACGGTGTGTGTGTGTGTGTGTGCGGTGTGTGTGTGTGTAGGGGGGGTGTGTGTGTGTGCGCGCGGTGTGTGTGCGGTGTGTGTGTGTGTGTGCGCGCGGTGTGTGTGTGTGTGTGTGTGTGTGCAGGGTGTGTGTGTGTGTGCAGGGTGTGTGTGTGTGTGCGCGGTGTGTGTGTGTGTGTGTGTGTGTGTGTGCGCGGTGTGTGTGTGTGTGTGTGTGCGTGTGTGTGCAGTGTGTGTGTGTGTGTGCGCGGGGTGTGTGTGTGTGTGTGCAGGGTGTGTGTGTGTGTGCGCGGTGTGTGTGCGGTGTGTGTGTGTGTGTGTGTGTGTGCGCGGGGTGTGTGTGTGTAGGGTGTGTGGGTGTGTGCGCGGTGTGTGTGCGTGGTGTGTGTGTGTGTGTGCGGTGTGTGTGTGTGTGTGTGTGGTGTGTGTGTGTGTGTGTGCAGGGTGTGTGTGTGTGTGCGCGGTGTGTGTGCACGGTGTGTGTGTGTGTGTGTGCGGTGTGTGTGTGTGTAGGGGGTGTGTGTGTGTGTGCGCGCGGTGTGTGTGCGGTGTGTGTGTGTGTGTGCGCGCGGTGTGTGTGTGTGTGTGTGTGTGTGCAGGGTGTGTGTGTGCAGGGTGTGTGTGTGTGTGCGCGGTGTGTGTGTGTGTGTGTGTGTGTGCGCGGTGTGTGTGCGCGGTGTGTGTGTGTGTGTGTGTGTGTGCAGGGTGTGTGTGTGTGTGCGCGGTGTGTGCGTGTGTGTGTGTGTGCGCAGTGTGTGTGTGTGTGTGTGTGTGTAGGGTGTGTGTGTGTGCGCGGTGTGTGTGCGCGGTGTGTGTGTGTGTGTGTGTGTGTGTGCGCGGTGTGTGTGTGTGCGCAGGGTGGGCGTTGTTCGGGGCAGCCCTGCTGCTCCCACCCGGCTCAGCTCCCACTGCCCAGGCTGTTCTCTGGGGCGGGGGCTGCGCGGGGGGGCCCTGCTGGGGTGGGAGCCGGCCCCACGCGGTGGCTGAGGACCAGGCTGTACCCCCAGGAGCCGCCCCCCCACTCCCGGCTCCCTGCCCCGCGCCCAGCCTCCCCCGGCGTGCGCTGGCCGGTGGGCCGGCTGCGGGCGGGTGACCTTTGCTGGCTGTGGCAGGCAGGGCCGGGGAGCGAGCGAGCCGACACATTAATCACACTCGCTTCCCCCGCCCACGCACAGCGCGCCGGAGACGCGGGTCAGGGCCCAGCGCGCAGAGCCCGGCTCCGTCGCCCACCGCGGGGCCCGCGCCGGAGCCGTCCCAGGACGCGCCTGGGCAGCCGCCCGGGCGTCCCCGGAGTGAACTGCGCCATTAGCGTTAAAGTTTGATAAGCCGGCGGGCAGGTGGCACGCGGGGGGGGGGGGCTGGCGCCGCGGGCGAGAGGCAGAGACGGCACCAGGGTGATGGACGGGCGCTGCCCCTGCCAGCGCGGCAGACCCGCTGGCAGCGTGGTGAGCGAGCGCCCGGCCCCCTGTGCCAGCGAGCGCTCAGCAGCTGAGCCCGTCCGGCGCTGCCCGGGCTGGGCCAGGAACGAGCCCCCCCCGCGCCGGGCCGCTCGCCGGAAATCGCTGTCCTGGCCCCCAACCAGCTCTGGGGTCCCCCCCGCAGCGTCCCGGGTGTCTTAGCACCGTTGCCAGGCTGGCTCCGGGCCCCCCCCCCCCCCCGTGGTCACGTCCGTGTTCGAACGCTGCTGGGGCCCGTGTTTCGCAGGGAGCCATCCCGTCACGATTCACCCGGCAGCCCCCGCCCCGGTGCCCGCCCGGCGCAGCACCCAGGTAATCGGACTGGACAGCTCGTCAGCCCCACTCCCCAGGCCCTGCCGTCCGCCCGGGGGGGGGGGGTCTGCCGGGCACGACGCGGAGCGAGCGCCGCAGCCACGTCCCTTCAGTTCAATCAGAGATAACGAGCTCCCGGCCCCTGGGCTCGCGGTGCGGCCGGCCCCTCTGTGGAGCGCGCGGAGCTGCCACGAGGAGCTGGGGGGCCACGCGCGCCGGGCAGGCCGGACCGGGGGCAGACGTGCCCAGAAAACAGGCGCTGGGCCCAGGACCGACTGCCCAGGACCAGCGCCACAGCAGGGACCTGCCCCCCGCCGGTGAAGTTCGGGCCCCCGCGTCCTGCCAGGCCCAGCCGGGCCCTGCTCCGGGGGCCCAGCCTCCTCCATGGGGCGCCCCACTGGGCCAGGCCTGGGCAGGGCCTCCGACCGCAGCCGGCGTCTCGGGGAGAAGGTGCGACCTGCTCTGGGCCCTGCCGGCTGGAGCCCCCCCCACGCAGCGCCGGGGCCAAACCCGAGCCCCCCCCCCACACCCCCCGTGTCGGGACTCAGACCGAGCCCCCCCCACGCAGCGCCGGGGCCAAAACCGAGCCCCCCCACCCTCCCCCGTGTCGGGACTGAGACTGAGCCCCCCCCACGCAGCGCCGGGGCCAAAACCGAGCCCCCCCACCCCCCAGTGTCGGGACTGAGACCGAGCCCCCCCCACGCAGCGCCGGGGCCAAAACCGAGCCCCCCCACCCCCCAGTGTCGGGACTGAGACCGAGCCCCCCCCACGCAGCGCCAGGGCCAAAACCGAGTCCCCCCACCCCCCCACCCGTGTCGGGACTGAGACCGAACCCCCCCCATGCAGCGCCAGGGCCAAAACCGAGCCCCCCCACCCCCCCCCGTGTCGGGACTCAGACCGAGCCCCCCCCACGCAGCGCCGGGGCCAAAACCAAGCCCCCCCCACGCAGCGCCAGGGCCAAAACCGAGCCCCCCCCCGTGTCGGGACTGAGACCGAGCCCCCCCCACGCAGCGCCGGGGCCAAAACCGAGCCCCCGCACTCCCCCATGTCGGGACTCAGACCGAGCCCCCCCCACGCAGCGCCGGGGCCAAAACCAAGCCCCCCCCACGCAGCGCCGGGGCAAAAACCGAGCCCCCCCCCACGCAGCGCCGGGGCCAAAACCGAGCCCCCCCCACGCAGCGCCGGGGCCAAAACCGAGCCGCCCCCCACACAGTGCCGGGGCCAAAACTGAGCCCCCCCCACGCAGCGCCGGGGCCAGAACCGAGCCCCCCCCCACGCAGCGCCAGGGCCAAAACCAAGCCCCTCCACCCCCCCGTGTCGGGACTGAGACCGAGCCCCCCCCACGCAGCGCCAGGGCCAAAACCAAGCCCCCCCACCCCCCCATGTCGGGACTGAGACCGAGCCCCCCCCACGCAGCGCCAGGGCCAAAACCGAGCCCCCCCACCCCCCCGTGTCGGGAATCAGACCGAGCCCCCCCCACGCAGCGCCAGGGCCAAAACCAAGCCCCCCCTCCCCCCCCGTGTCGGGACTCAGACCGAGCCCCCCCCACGCAGCGCCAAGGCCAAAACCAAGCCCCCCCACCCCCCCGTGTCGGGACTCAGACCGAGCCCCCCCACGCAGCGCCAGGGCCAAAATCGAGCCCCCCCCCCCACGCAGCGCCGGGGCCAAAACCGAGCCCCCCCACCCCCCCGTGTCGGGACTCAGACCGATTCCCCCCCCCACGCAGCGCCGGGGCCAAAACCGAGCCCCCCCCCGTGTCGGGACTGAGACCGAGCCCCCCCCCCACGCAGCGCCGGGGCCAAAACCGAACCCCCCCCGGCCCCACCCAGTGTCGGGACTGAGACCGAGCTGCCCCCCCCTTCCCTGAGTGCCTGGCCTCCTGGTGGTTTGGGGGGGTGGAAGGTCCATGGAGTGTGTGGGGGGAGGCGGGGGCTGCTCTGGGTGACCCCCCCCAGCCACATGTGCAGCGAACTCGCCCCCCCCCTCGGCAGGACCTGGGCACCGGGAGGCCGATGGTGGTTGGGGGAGGGAGGCAGGGCCAGACTCTGCCCCGTGGGGGGGGGGGGGTGAGGGTCTCGGGGGCGGGGTACTTGACCTCAGATGCCAAGGGGGGGGGGCTGCAGTTCCAGCCCCCCCAAGCAGCCGGCCATTGCTTGGGCAACAAACAGCAGCAGGGAGTTAGCCTCGCCCCACGTGTCCCCAGGGTTGAAGGAACTGATCTGATTTGCATAGATCCGCCCCCCTGCCGAGCGCAGAGCATGATGGGCCACTTGTCCCAAATAGAAACTGGGTCTGGGGTCGCTTTGCGCTGAGGTTCAGGGGTCTGAGGCTGGTGTCCTGGCTGGGGGGAGCGAGGGGCACAGAGATGTGTGTGTCCCGGACTGACCGAGGGGTCACCCCCAGCCACACGGCACTCGGGAGGGGTGGGGAGCGGTGGGGGGGGCAACCCCCCCATTGCTTTTCTGTACGTCTATTCTAGTGGGGGCGCTGCTGGGGGCCCGGATCGTGGGGGTGGGGGGGGCTCACGGTGAGACCCTTCTGCGAAACCCCCCCCCCCCCCGCGTGGAGTCAGGCCAGTAGCGGAGCATGGGAGGGGGGGCGGTCGGGCAGGGATTTCCGGGGGGGGGGGGGGGAGGCTACAGGCCCCGGAACACGTGTTCTTCCCGAACCCGTCCGGTGCCGGTGGGGCAGGGATTTCCCTGGGGGGGGGGGGGGGCAGGGATTTCTGGGGTGGTGGTGGTGGCAGGGATTTCCCTGGGGGGGGTGAAGGGTGACTCACCCCACACACGGGCCGGGCTGTGGGTCCTGGCTTCAGGGCCTGGCCCCCCAACACTCGCCCAGCTGTGGGGTGGGTCCGGGGGGGAGGGGGGCTCTGGGGCAGGGCCAGTCCTTGCTCCCACTAGCCTAGGCCCCTGAGCGACCCCTGGGGGGCCGGAGCTGGGCCCCGTGGGGGGGCCCTGCAGTGCGGGGGGGGGGAGGAGGGCTCTGCAAAGACCCGCTGTGGGGGTGGAAGCAGAGCGGGGGGGGGCTGCTGTCTGGGTGACCCCCCCCCCCAGCCACACGTGCAGTGAACTCGCCCACCCCCCTCGGCAGGACCTGGGCACCGGGGAGGGAGGCAGGGCCAGACTCTGCCCCATGGGGGGGGGGGGGGGTCTGTGCTGAGGGTGGGGGTGGAGGGGGAGCTGACCTAGGAGGTCTCTGTGTAGCAGGCAGTGGGGGATGGACTGGGGGAGGGGGGGCTGTGGGGAGCAGTGGGGGTCTGGTTGTGGGGGGTCTATGGGGAGCAGTGGGGGTCTGGTTGGGGGGGTCTGTGGGGAGCAGTGGGGGTCTGGTTGGGGGGGGTCTGTGGGGAGCAGTGGGGGTCTGGTTGGGGGGGTCTGTGGGGAGCAGTGGGGGGCTGGTTGGGGGGGGTCTGTGGGGAGAAGTGGGGGGCTGGTTGGGGGGGTCTGTGCTGAGCAGTGGGGGATGGACTGGGGGAGGGGGTTTGTGGGGAGCAGTGGGGGGGTCTGTGGGGAGCAGTGGGGGGCTGGTTGGGGGGGTCTGTGGGGAGCAGTGGGAGGCTGGTTGGGGGGGTCTGTGGGGAGCAGTGGGGGGCTGGTTGGGGGGTCTGTGCTGAGCAGTGGGGGATGGACTGGGGGAGGGGGGGCTGTGGAGCAGTGGGGGGCTGGTTGGGGGGGGTCTGTGGGGAGCAGTGGGGGGCTGGTTGGGGGGGGTCTGTGGGGAGCAGTGGGGTATGGACCGGGGGGGGGGTCTGTGCTGAGCAGTGGGGGATGGACTGGGGGAGGGGGGGCTGTGGGGAGCAGTGGGGGGCTGGTTGGGGGGGGTCTGTGGGGAGCAGTGGGGGGCTGGTTGGGGGGGTCTGTGGGGAGCAGTGGGGGGCTGGTTGGGGGGTCTGTGCTGAGCAGTGGGGGATGGACTGGGGGAGGGGGGCTGTGGGGAGCAGTGGGGGGCTGGTTGGGGGGGGTCTGTGGGGAGCAGTGGGGGGCTGGTTGGGGGGGGGTTTGTGGGGAGCAGTGGGGTATGGACCGGGGGGGGGGGTCTGTGCAGGACCTTGTGGCGGGTGCAGGTTTCTGGGGCGTTTGCCGGGCCGGGTTTGGCCCGGCCTGTGAGTGTCTGTGGGCAGCCTGGGTGGGGCGAGTGCAGCCCCTGCCCCCCCCCTCGATTCGGGGGGCCCTGCTCCGGCCCGGACGGTGACTCCCTGGGACGGGCTGGGCCCTGCCGTGCCCCCTGGCACTGGGCCGGAGGCTGGAGCTGTCCAGTGGGGCGGATCCTGCTCCGGGCCCCGGTGAGCCGGCCCGCTGGGTTGCTCGGTTTGCCGGAGGGTCCCTGGCCCCCCTTCCGGGCGCTTGGCCAGCCCGGAGCCGAGGGAGCCGCTGGCGCATGCAGCGCTGCAGCCGGCTCTGCTCCGCGCGGCATTAATTCCCGGGAAGGGGGGGAGCCCTAATCCCTGACAGCTGCTGCTTCACACGGATCAATAACCCTTTTCACTTTTCCCGCTGCTTGTTCCGCGGGGAGCGCCATCGATCGGGGCCGGCTTCCTCTCCTCCGCGCAGCCGGCGAGGGAGGAGGCGGGTGGCCCGCGGCGAGGGCACGGCCGGCGCGGCTTCGCGGGCGCCGGAGGATTCGCACCTCCCAACTTTGGGAGCAGGAGCCGCGCGGCAGGGAGGCGGTTAAGGTCCAGGAGGATCCAGGGCCGGGGGATTAGGAGGGGCCGCGCGGCTGGCTGGCTGCAGGCTGCCTCCGGCTCCGGTCCCCGCTCCAGCCCCGGCGGGCGGCTGCTCCTCTCCTGGGGCGGGCGCCGGAGGGCAGGGGGTGCCAGGCGAGCGCAGCTGAGGCCGGCAGTGCGCTCGCCTCTCCTTGGCATCACTTTGCCGTGCCCGAGCTGTTCTAACAAGTGGCTGGAGCAGACTTGGCAGCCCGGCAGGGCTCGGTCCGGCGCGGCGCCCCTGCCCGGGGGGCTCCGGCCCCTGCCCCTGCCCCCGCTCGCGCGCCGGGCTGCTCGGGGGAAGAACGGTGACATGTCTTGAATGATTAAGTATTCCCTGGATTGTATTAGCACATGCTGCCTGTGTCTGCCGGGTCTTAGCCAGCGCGGCGCAGGCAGAGCAGGGCTCTTTGACAGCTGTATTTGTGCTGATAAGCGACGGCGCAAGGAGACGATCGGCGCGTGAGACAAGGGGAGCAGCGGCTGGCCGCGCCGGAGAGGGGCTGCGCGTCCCTTGGCATCGCGGGCGAGGTGCCCTGCCCCGGAGGGGTCTGGCCGGGTCCCCGCGCCGGGGGCGAGCTCGCTGGCTGCGCACGGGGGGCGCGCCGGGCAGATGCCGATTGAGATCGTGTGTAAAATTCAGTTTGCGGAGGAGGATGAGAAGCAGAAGGAGGAAGAGGAAGGGGACAAGGAGAGTCTGATCGAGGAGCCCGGCCGGCCGCGCACCCGCGACCTGGCCGCCTTCGCCGGCGCCAGCTCCCTGCACGGCCTGGGCCAGGTCTGCGGGTCGGGGCGGCTGGGCGTGCGGCAGACCCTGTGGGGCTTCGCCTTCCTGCTCTCGCTGGCCGCCTTCCTGTCCCAGGCGGCCCGCTCGGCGCTGCTCTACCTGGAGCGCCCGCACCTGGCCGCGCTGGACGAGGAGGCCGCCCGCGAGATCCTCTTCCCGGCCGTCACCATCTGCAACATCAACCGCTTCCGGCACTCGGCGCTGAACGACGCCGACATCTTCCACCTGGCCAACATGACCGGGCTGCCCCCCAAGGACCGCGAGGGGCACCGGGCGGCCGACCTGCTCTACCCCGACCCGGACATGGCCGACATCCTGAACCGCACCGCGCACCAGCTGGGCGACATGCTCCAGAACTGCAACTTCAGCGGCGAGAAGTGCTCCTCCCGCGACTTCGCCGTGGTGAGTCCCGCGGCTCCAGCTCCCGCGGCTCCGGCTGCTTGTTTCCCGCCGAGTTCCCGAGGGGGAGCCCTGCCCCGGGCACCGTCCGGGGCTGGGCTGGGGCAGGGCTCGGGGGTCCCCAGCGGAGGGACTTGTGGGGCTGAGCTTGCTGGATGCTTTGGGGATGTTTCTTGCCTTGCTCTGGGCTCTGACCCGGCGCAGCTCTCCGGCCGGGGCCCCCCACGCTGGGGCTGGCAGGGGGTTCGCTGCAGCTCCCAACATGCCTCGGTCTCCCCCGGCAGCCGGCACGGCCCTGGGCTGGCCCCTTCCACACCGGGGCCGGGTCCCAGGGGGCCGCTCTCGGGTGCTGGTCCAGGCTGCGGCCGTCCCCAGTCCCCGCGGCGCTGAGCGGGCGGAAACCCGACGGGACCTTTGCCGCCCGCCCGCCTGTAATGACTCTGGAAACGAGCCGCTTCTCTCCCGCGGCCGGACCCCCCTCCCGGAGCCGCGCTGCCGGCCACAGCCCGCGCCGGTCTCCCCCAGCAGCATGGGGCAGGACTGGCCCAGCGGACATGCCATCTCCGCAGGGAGGGGGCTCCGGGGAGAGGCGGGGGAGTGCCGGGTGCTGCCCCTCTCCCTGTGGGGTGCCTGCGGGGGGCAGAGGGCAGCATGGCCGGTATGGCTGTTGGGCAGAGGCCTGAGCACTGGACTGGGAGCCAGGGGCCCTGTGCTCTGATCCCATCTCTGCGCCCCGGCCCGTGGAGGGGGTGGGGGGCAGATACCTGTCTCCTCACTGCCCCCTTCAGCGTGTGGGGTCAGGGGTCCCTGGGCTGAGCCTGCGGAGGTGGGATCGAAGGTCGAACCGGAGGGTCTGGCGTAGAATAGCTGGGGGAGGACGGAGGCCTGGGGGCTGAGCGCCGGGTCTCTTGGGTCCTGCCTTCGGGGCAGCCCCAGACTGCCTGGGGACGAGCCGGGCCCTGCGGGGGGCGGGGTTGCTGTGGGACCGTTTCTAAGCAGGGTGCCGTGGGGAGAGACGGGCAGTGCCGGGTGGTGGGAGTCGGGGGCCCACTGGAGACGTGAGGCTGGTGCCATGGGGAGGGACCAGGTGCTGTTCCCCTCCCCGGTTTGCGCTGGGAGAGGCCCAGGACTCCTGGGTTCTCGCCCCACTCAGCTGTGGAGTCCCAGCGGGAGGACGCGGAGTGGGGGGGTTTGGAGCTCTGGGGCTCTGGCCAGGAGCTGTGGGGCAGCAGTGGGGCTGGCTGGCTCCTTGTGGGGCAGGGCGTGCGAATACCCGGCCGGGTCCTTCACTGCAGGAGCGAGTTGGAAACCAGCCTCCGGCCCGTCACCGGCCTGGTTCTTTATGGGCCGGCCCGGGGGGAAAATCCCGGCGTAAGCAGCTTCCGAGTCGTAAAGCCAGGCGGGCCATAAATCTCCATGGGGGGGGGGGCTCCCTGCAGCTGGACTGCGGGTCCCCCGTGCTCGGGGGGGGGGGGGGGGGGGATGCAGGGGCCAGGCCCTGTCCCCCCCCCCCCTCCTTGGCATGGGCAGCTGGGGGCCCCGTGTCTCGGGGGGGCAGGGCGCCCGCGGTGCTGGCAACGCTCCAGCGGGGGGGCTCCTGGGCTTGTCCTTGGCAGCGGCTGGTGGCCCCGGCGCGGGGGCAGGGGGTGCTGGGTGGGTCCCGGGGCGCGTGGCCCCGTCCTGCCGAGTCCAGCGCAGTGTCCCCCTCCCCCCCCCACCAGCGCCTGGAGCTGGCAGGAGCAGCCTGGGCAGGGGAGCTGGCCGGGGGGGCAGAGCGCGTGGGGCACGGCACAGACTGGGGGAGCCCCCCCACTGTCACCCCGCCCCCCGTGTTGGCCGGGGGCGCTCGCTCCTCGCGCAGGTTGGCGGCTGTTCCGAAAGCGAGATCCCGTCAAAAGCCTTTTGTCTCGGCTCCGTCCCCGCGCGCCCGGCCCCGGGGGGCTGCCGAGAGCTGGCACCGCTTCCCCCGCAGCTGGCAGGATCCGCCGAGCCTGGCACAGAGCGGACGCGCCGCGTCGGGGCCGGGGGGGTTCTCGGGGTCCGGCACGTCCGCGCTGCTCTCGCCGGCCAGGCTGTGGGGCAAACTGAGCCAGGCACCGGGGGCTGCGGGTCGGGAGTGAGGGGCACTGGCAACACCCGGGGGTGTCACGGACTCACACGTGGTGCCCACTCTTTGCCCCGTATGGTCCAGGGGGGGAACCCCCTTCTGTGGGACAGCCCTTCTCGGGGGTCCGCTCGCTCGGGGGTCCAGCCCCTCCGCCTCCTGGAGCTGCCCCCCTCTGAGCCTTAGCACCCCTGTCTCGTGGGGGTCCCCTCGGTCTGCACCCCAGCCCCCCCAAGGGGACGATGCCCCCCAGTTCTCTACCCCGGAGCGAGACTCAGCCAGCCTCACACGGGAGGTTTATTGAGCATCTGAACCGAGCACAGGAAACTCTCCGGCCTCAGGCCTGGCCCCCCTCAGCCCGGCACATCCCAGTCTCCCCGCACCCAGGGGGGGCTCTGCCCGCTCCCCCCTCCCGCACTGAGCCCCCCTGCTCCCCACTGGGCAGCTGAGATCCCGGCCCCGCCTCTGTCCATTGTCTTCTCTCCAGGTAAACAGGGTCGTCTGGGCCCCTCTCCCCTCTTCTGTCCTCTGCCCCCCTCGGGCTGGAACCGGCTGGTCAGTTCATGGGGGGTCCTCTCCCCGCAGCCCATTGTCCTCCCACTGGACAGAGCCGGCTGCGACTCCTGAGCTGGGATCCGGATCCGGTCGCTGGGGTCTCCGTTCTCCAGGCCCTGGGCCGGGGTCCCACGTTCCCTCGCTGCTGCTCTGTGTCACGGAGTGTGGGGGAGTCCGGTCCCTGCACCCCACTTCCTGGGATTCACAGGGACTCTCAGCCAGCCAGTGGAGTAGAAGGTTTATCTGGGATGCCAGGACCACAGGCCAACTCAGAGCTTCTCAGTACAAACAGGACCCCTCAGTCAGGCCCTTCGGGGGGGCAGGGAGATGAGACCCCAGACTATGGCTCCCGCCTCTTCCCCAGCCAGCTTCTCACTCCCCAAACCTGCAGCGTTTCCCTCCTTCCCCGGCCTCCGGGTTCCCAGGCAGAAGGTCTCACCTCTCCCAACCCCCCTCCTGGGCCCGGGTTACGTCCTCGGGGATCTTCCCTCCAGAGAAACCCCCATCTCCCGCGAAACTCCCAGGTCAGATCCGCCCGGCTCCCTGCTCCTCACACTCTGTACCCACAAACTCCCTCTCCCATCGCCTCATTAAACCCATAAACCAGGGAAACAGTCCCACCCCCTCTGCATGCAACCCATAGGAAACCCAATAAATGCCCCACTCCGTCACAGGGGGATAGCTGGGGGGCTGTGGGTCGGGAGTGGGGGGCACCGGCAGGGCCGGGGAGCTGCGGGTCGGGAGCGAGGGGCACCGGCAGTGCTGGGGGGCTGCGGGTCAGGAGTGAGGGGCAGCGGCAGTCCTGGGGGGCTGTGGGTCGGGAGTGAGGGTCAGCGGCCGTGTTGGGGGCTGCGGGTCGGGAGCGAGGGGCACTGGTAGAGCTGTCCAAGGTCGCTGGTGGACGGAGACATCGGGCACTGATCAGGGAAACCGAGGTTCGTCCCGGTGCAGCGCTGGTGCACTCCTCCCCCTCTGTGCAGGGGGGAGGCCGCGGGGAGCTGGCAGAACGTGGGGTCCCTGGGGACGGGGGGTCCCTGCTCCGCTGGGTCAGTGCGACCTGCCCGTCCTGTGGCGCTGCCGAGGGGCCCCCAGCCTGCCCTCCGTGGGTCACGTGGGAAAACCCCCCTCGGCGGCTGCCATCCGGGGGCTCTGCCCAGCCCGGCCAGCAGCCTGCAGCCACCCAGAGGACCCCCCCTCCCCCCCCCCCCCGCTGCTGGCTGGAGCCCGGCCGCACCCGGACACCCCGGTGATGGGCAGCTTTGCCGTGCTGCTCACCCCGGTGCCCGCCGGGGCAGGGCTGCTGGGGGTGCTGGGAGGGAGGGGATCTGTGCCAGGCGTGGGGGGGCCTCCCCCCGATTCCCTGCCCCCCCCCCTTTCACTGCTGTTGGGCCCTGGCTCCGAGAAACGTTTAACTCCCACGGTGGAGCCGCTCGTGACCTTTCGCTGGGCCCGGCTATTTTTACTCTGTTAAGTGGCTGGTCCCTGTGACCGGCCCCCCCCCCCCCCGGCCCTGTGGGCCAGGGACCAGCCA
Organism: Sternotherus odoratus; assembly: GCA_032164245.1. Lineage (NCBI taxonomy): Eukaryota > Metazoa > Chordata > Testudines > Kinosternidae > Sternotherus > Sternotherus odoratus. Next base: position 63,403,856 of record JAVMKO010000011.1, read on the forward strand.
CTCGCTGACCCGATGGCCGCGGCTGCAGCCTGGGGGCCCCCACCGCCCCCTGCAGCCAGTGGGGTCCCGGCCTTCTCCTGCCCTTGGCCCCGGGCCCTGCAGGGAGGGGGGCCCGACCCAGCCTGGGGGGAGCCGCCCGGTTCGCTCTGGCCCAGGGAGCCGGGTTCTCGCCGCCTGCTCCCTGGTGATCTCCAATAGCTGGGGGGCTCTGAGGGGCCAGGCCGAGCATCTGTCCTGCCCCCCCCCCGGCTGGAAAAGGGGGGGGGGTCTGGGCCAGGTCTCCCTCTCCCCTGGGGCCTGGGCTGGCTAGGAGCTGAGCTGCAGTGGGGGTGGGAGCGGGGGGGGGGGGGGGGCTGAGCGCCTGGGACCCTGACTCCCCCGCGCTGCCCCCCCCGGGTGCCCGGCACCTGCCCCCCTGGTCGTTACTCCCCAGCACTGGGCACGGCTAGGCCCAGCTCCCCCCCAGCGCCCTGCACCAGCCGGAGCCCGCGGGGCAGAGCCTGGGCGAGACGGGCAGAGATGGACACCGGGCACTTCCCATGGGACGGCCCCCGCCCGCCTCCAGCCCCTCCCAGCCCCCCTTTGTCCCCCGCCACAGCCCCCCCTTTGTCCCCCGCCCCCCCTTGTCCCCCGCCACAGCCCCCCCCTTTGTCCCCCGCCCCCCCTGTCCCCCGCCCCCAGCCCCCCCCTTGTCCCCCGCCCCCCCCTTGTCCCCCGCCACCAGCCCCCCCTTGTCCCCCACCCCCCCTCGTCCCCCGCCCCCCCTTGTCCCCAGCCCCCCTCTCACATCCCCCAGGCCGTGAGCAGAGGGGCCCCAGGGCCGGGACAGGCCCCGCAATGGGCTGCAACACGAAAACCTCTAGAACAGCCCAGGGCTGGCTGTGGGGCTGCGGGTCGGGAGTGAGGGGCACCAGCCGCGCTGTGTTTGGGGGAACCCCAGGCCATGCGGGGGGCCGTGGAGCGGCTGGCCAGACGCGCTGTGTATAGGGGAGCCCGGGGCTGGCTGTGGGGGGCTGTGGAGAGCGGGGGAGGGGCCGGCAGCGCTGTGTTTAGGGGAGCCCGGGGCGGGCTGTGGGGAGCGGGGGAGGGGCCGGCAGCGCCGTGTTTAGGGGAGCCCGGGGAGGGGAGGGGTGTGGGGGAGGGGCCGGCCGGGCGCTGGCATTGCCCGAGATCCGATGGGGGGCGAACGCTCCCGTCCTAATTCCCTGTGACGAACGGACGGGAGACGCTCTTGGCGCTAATTGGGGTAATTTCGTGTCAGGCTCTTCCCAGCCGTGGGGGGGGGGGTGTCTCGCTTGCCCCAGTCACACGGGGAGGGGCCTGTGGGGCTGGCCAGTGGCCGAGGGGTGAGGAGGGTCAGATGCCCCCCCACAGCGCCCCCCTATTCGATGTACCCCGCCTCACTGCTCCCCCTGCCCCCACAATGCCACCTCCTGTGTCCCGCAGCGCCCCCCCGCAGCGCCCCCTGCTGGCAGAGCCCGGGGTGAGAGCAGCAGTTCGTGACCACAGGCCCCGGCCTGGTTGGGCCCTTGAGAGTGGGGGGGGGGTGTCCCTGCGGCGGTGCCGCTACCGGGGCTGGTGCAGGGGATGAGCTGGAGTGTCCCAGGCCCCATTGTGCCGTAGGGAGCCAGGCAGCCCTGGGGTGACGCACGGGGGGGGGGGGGAGTATCTCGGTGCCTGATGGTCCCGGCTGCCATGGTACCGCGGAGGGGGGGGGCAGGAGCCCGTCACTCGGCGCTGGGAGGGAACGACGGGGGGGGGGTCCGCTCGGCGGGGGGCCGGGAGCCCGGCACGTGCCGTCGGGAGCCGTTAGCAGCGCGGCGGCACGCGGGGAACAGACGGTTTACGGAGCTGCACGAAATGACGCGAGCGGTTTATGTCCCGCGCCCAGCGCGGAGACGGGTTCGCGGTCGGCGGCGCGGTGAGGGCGCCGCGGGGGAGCTGGACGCCGGCCAGGGACCCGCCGTTCACTCCAAGACTCATTTCCCAGGCAGCTGCCGTCTACACTTACCCCCATTAACACAAAATGAACAAGTTTGCAGCCAGTCAGGTGGAAAAGCCGGGATCGTTTGGAGCCGGGTTTCCCGTTTCCCCACGGACGAGGCGCCTGCGGGGCTGCCGAGAGCCGCCGGGCCCGGGCACCACGTGGGTCGAGCCGGTTTGGGCCAGGCGGGGGGAGCCAGTGGGGGGCTGGGTTCAGGGTAAGGGGCATGAGCAGAGCAGAGGGGGGTGTTTGAGGCTGGGATAGCCGGGGGCTGCGGGTCGGGAGTGAGGGGCACCGGCAGGGCTTGCGGGGGGGGGGGGGGGGGTCAGGGCTGGGCTAGTAGTGGGCTGCGGGTCGGGAGTGAGGGGCACCGGCAGGGCTGTACCAGGTTCTTTGCATGCTCGTTACTTGGCGATTGCTCGTTTGCTGCGTTCTGGGGGTCGGTTTGCGCTGGCAGCAGCGGTGTCTGAGGGCCGCTCGCCTGGGCACCTCTTGGGCACCGGGGTGTAGAGGGCAGAGGCCGGTCGGGGAGGACAGACGGGTGCCTGGCATGTCTCCCGGTGGGCACGTAGCCCAGCCGTGTCACCCGTCACCCCCTCGCGGGGGGCCCGGCAGGCCCGGGACGGCGGGGCCCGGCGGGGAGGAAGGACGGGGGGCGTTCCTAGCACGGAGCCATTCTGAGATACTGGCAGGTCGGGAGCCCCACACGTGACCCAGTGGCCGGGCAGTGGGTGAGCCCCTCGTCTGGGACCGTCCCCTGCGGCCCACGGCTGCCTCGCGTGTGCCGGCGCGGCTGGCAGAGCCGGGGCGACCAGACGTTGCCAGCATTAGCCGTTTGAAATGGGGGGTGACGCCGCCCCCCCCCCGCGGAGCGGGAAGCCGGGCCCCTCGCCGGGTTGCAGCCCCCACGGCCTCCCGGCCGGGGTCCCCAGAACGGGTTCGGTGTTTGGCCTGGCGCGTGGGCCCGGCGGCCGCGGTGTCTGGATCTCGCGGAGCAGCCGCGCGCCAGGCTGTGTGTGGCGGGAGCAGGGGCGTGCGGTGGGCTGGGCCTGGCAGCGCGACCCCACGGGAGGGAACACGAGTCCCCGGCGGGACGTGGTGCCCAAGCCGCGGGTGTTGTGTTGTGTTGTGCTGTTGGTCTGGACCCTCCAGAGGTGGCCGCACTAGCCGTGGGAGGGGGGCGGAGGCGCTCTGGCCTGGCGCCCGTCCCGGGGGTGTCCCGGACTCACAGGCGGTGCCCACTCGCTCTCCCGGGGGTCCGGCCCCTCCACCTCCCTGAGCCTCAGCACGCCTGCCTCTGCCTCACGCCTGACCCCCCCCCTGCGGACCCCCCCTCCATCTCCAGAACCCCCCGTCCCCCGTCCCCAGCCCCGTTCTCCAGACCCGGGTGACTCTCAGCCAGCCTCACACAGGAGGTTCATTGAACGACTGAACCCAGCACAGGAAACCGTCAGGGCCTGGCCCCCTCAGCCCGGCACATCCCCGTCTCCCTGCACCCAGGGGGGGCTCTGCCTGCTCCCCCCTCCCGCACTGAGCCCCCCTGCTCCCCACTGGGCAGCTGAGATCCCGGCCCCGCCTCTGTCCATTGTCTTCTCCAGTAAACAGGGTCGTTAACAGGGTGGTTGGGGCCTCTGGCTGGAGCCGTCCATTCGCAGCCCATCGTCTCCCTCTGCCCCACGGCCTGTGATCCTGAGCTGGGCTCCGGGTCCAGTCACTGGGGTCTCCATTCTCCAGGCCCTGGGCTGGGGTCCCAAGTCCTCTGAACCCACAAACTCCCTCTCCCCTCCCCTCATTAAACCCGGAACTCCCAGGGAAACTGAGTCCCACCCGCTCTGCATGGGACCCAATGGAAACCCAGGGAAACTGAGTCCCACCCGCTCCGCATGGGACCCACTGGAAACCCAGGGAAACTGAGTCCCACCCGCTCTGCATGGGACCCACTGGAAACCCAGGGAAACTGAGTCCCACCCGCTCCGCGTGGGACCCACTGGAAACCCAGGGAAAACCCCTCGTTCCCTCACAATGGGTCACCGGGACACAAACACGGGAGTGACAAGGGGCCGGCTCTGTCAGCTCCAGGAGGCTGCCCCCGGCCCGGACGCCTCCCACAATGTCTCCATTTAGCCACTTGCCACACACAGGTTGTGTGTCACGAGCGTTCACCTCCTCGTTCAAACGCAGCGTCCTCCCCGTCGTCCTGTCCCCCTCCGTCTCACCCGGGGGTGGGCGTGTCCCAGGGGGCCCGACAGATCGGCGCGGCCAGGTGCGTGCTGACCGGGCCTAGCGCAGAGACACGGCCGGGTCCTGTCTCATGCCGGGGCTCCGGCGGGGCTCCGAGAAGGGACTGCAGCTTCCGCTGCGGCGCGTGGGGGCAGGGCCCCCAGGGGCTTGGCCCGGGTTAGCTGGCGAATCCCAGCAGCGCCCGGCAGCTCTGGAGCTCAGCCGGGGCCGTTTTCCTGTCTCCACCCGGTAACGCGCTCGCTCGGTTCCTGGCGCGGCTCCCGGGGCTGTCTGGGCAGCTGGGTGTTGGGTTGTTGGCGTCGGGCCCATTGGCACAGAGGCGGCTCCCCTGGGCGGTGAGACAGACCAGTGCACCACGGGGACTGCCGGGGGCGCTGTGGTAAGGCTGGAGAGTTCCCATTGGGTGCGCGGGGTAGAAACCGAATCCCGAACCCACAGCCAGGTCGGGGCATGTCCCTTTTCTTCTCAGTCATCCCTGAGCTTGGGGCGTCTCCGGACAGCCTGACCAGCAGGGCTGGAGAAGAGGCACCCAAGAGTTCCAGAGGAGCTGGCCGAGGGGGTGGCTGGACCTTTCATTTGGGTTTTCAATAGAGGCTTGGGGAGCGTTCTGGGGACTGGCAGAAAGTGAATGTTGGGTCTCCCATGGCGCCTCCCTGCTTCACTGGAGCCCCCATGGCGCTCGGGTCCCCCCTCCCCTCTGGCCAGGCTCACGCGGGGTCCTGAGCGTGGCTCCCTCTCCCGGCTCTGTGGCGCTCAGTCACTGGCCGGGCTGTGCCAGCGCTCGCACCGGGGGGTGCGCCCAGCTCTGGGGGCAGCGCCCTGCGCTCGCTCGCAGCCCAGCGCACCCAGGGCTCTCGGGCGCTGTGGGGACCAGCCCGCCTGGGGGAGGTTTCAGGCCTGTGAATTGTGGGCGAGTTGCTGGGAACGACCTCGGCTCGCTCAGCAGCCAGGGCCGCCCGGGGCCCACTGCAGCGTGGGGTGGCCGTGCTGACCAGCCCTGGGCCACAGTGGGGGGGGGGGGGCAGAGCCGGGGGGGGGGGGAAGGCTCCCCCTTCCAGCCGCGGCCGTGTCTGCGCAGCGGGGCCGGGAGTGTCGTCTCGAGTAAACCGTCGGTTCTCCCGGCTGGCGGAGAGTCCCGGGGAATCCCAGGAAGAGGGGTGCAGGGCCCCGACTCCCCCTCCCTCTGTGACAGGGGGTGCTCGCTCGCTCTGGCTGGGGGGGAGGGGGGTCCCCGGTCGCTCTCTCTGGCTGGGGGGTCCCCACTTGCTCTGGTCGTGGGAAGGGGGGTTCCCCTTCGCTCTCTCTGGCTGGGGGGTGCAGGCCCTGAGTCTCCCCCCCACTCCGTGACACCTGGGCCCAGGCGGTTCCTGCTCCCGGGCTGGCTCCAGAAGGGGCCCTGGGGCTCCCCCGGCTCCGTGGGGAGGGAGGTGCCGGCGTGGGGCCTGTCAGAGCTGGGGCCCTGATTAATCACCAGCCTCCCGCCCTCGGCTCATTAGCACTTTAATTCCGGCACCGCTCGCTGAGGGCAGCTGATTGAGCTCGGTCGTCGCATCTGGGGAGCAGTAATCAGCGGGCGGCCCCCGCGCCCTCAGCCGCCAGCCGCAGCCAGGGACAGCTGGGGGGGCAGGGAGCGGGGGGAGTCCGGGGGGGTGTGGGACCCAGGGTGTCCCTGCGACAGCCCCCCCCAGCCCCTCTGGTTCCTCCGTCGGGCCAAGGGGGACGTGAGGCTTCTTCGAGTGCCCAGGGGTCAGCCTGGGCCTGACCCCAACCATCTCCCAGCCCCGACCCCCTGGGCTCTGCTGGGGCCCCTCACTCCCGACCCGCAGACCCTGCACCTCCGGGTGCCCCGGCTCGCTGCCCTCGGCTGGGCAGGGCCAGGTGGGGTGGGGGCGCCCAGAAGGCCGAGCTGCACCTGCTTCCATGCGGCCCCAGAGGGGGATGGGGGGGGGGGGGATCTGTGGGACCAGGGACCAGCCGGGGGGGGAGGGGCTGCGGCTCCGTCTTTGCTGTGTCAGCAGCTGGGGGGCCAGGGGCTGCCTGGGCAGACTCAGCACAATCCCCTCCGGGAGGCAGCGAGATGAGGGGGGCTCTGGGCACGGCGGGTGGGGGGGGTCGCTGCCCCCCTCTGGCTGGGCGCTGGAGGGAGGGGGGGTGCGGGTGGGGGGCTCTGGGCACGGCGGGGGACTCGCTGCCCCCCTCTGGCTGGGCGGTGGAGGGGGGGGGGCACGGTGGGGGGGGCTCTGTGGGCACGGCGGGGGACTCGCTGCCCCCCTCTGGCTGGGCGGTGGAGGGAGGGGGGGTGCGGGCGGGGGGCTCTGTGGGCACGGCGGGGGGGGTTGCTGCCCCCCTCTGGCTGGGCGGTGGAGGGGGGGGGTCCGGGCGGGGGGGCTCTGGGCCCAGGGGGTGGAGCCTGTCCCGGCGTTGGGTCCGCGGCGTCGGCTCCCGCAGGGTCTGTCGCTGCCCCAGGGCCTGGAGGCACCGGCGGCTCGTGGGTCCAGCCAGGCCCGATGGGGGAGGGGGACGGGTCCCTGGGGCAAAGCGCCTCTGTCCCCCCCGCCGCTCCCCCACGTCCCCCCCTACTGCCCCAGACACCCTGCCCCTGCCCCAACTGCCCCCCCGGGACACCCCGACCCCACTGCCCCCCGGGACACCCTGCCCCCCCGGACACCCTGCCCCCCCGGCCCCACTGCCCCCCGGGACACCCTGCCCCCCCCGGACACCCTGCCCCCCGGGACACCCTGGCCCCCCGGCCCCACTGCCCCCTGGGACACCCTGCCCCCCCCGGCCCCACTGCCCCCGGGACACCCTGCCCCCCTGGCCCCACTGCCCCCCCGGCCCCACTGCCTCCCGGGACACCCTGCCCCCCCGGACACCCTGCCTCCCGGGACACCCTGGCCCCCCGGCCCCACTGCCCCCCGGGACACCCTGCCCCCCCCCCCCGGCCCCACTGCCCCCCGGGACACCTGGCCCCCCGGCCCCACTGCCCCCCGGGACACCCTGGCCCCCCGGCCCCACTGCCCGTTCCTGCTGGGCTCTGGTGCCTGGCGGTCCGGAGGTGCCGGGTCTCTGGCCAGAGGGGGGGTGGGGGGGGTTGTGAGCGCTCGGGTCCCTCCATTAATCAGCATCAGCCACAAGGACAGGCGCTAATTACGAGCGGGAGCCTTTGTCTGACCAGCCTGATTGTTCTCCGAGCGACCCCCCCCCCCGCCGCTGGGGGGGATTGGGGTGATACCGCCACACAGTGCCACGGGGGGGGGGGGGGGGGAGGTACCGACAGCCAGGCGGGGGGGGGGAACGAGGCGGTACCCACGGCAGTACCGAGAGCCAGGGGAGGGGGATTGGGGCGGTACCGATGGCCGGGGGGGGGGGAGATCAGGACGGTACCGAGAGCCAGGCGGGGGGGATCGGGGCGGTACCGATGGCCCGGGGGGGGGGAGGAGGAAATGGGGGCGGTACCGATGGGGGGGGGAGATCAGGACGGTACCGAGAGCCAGGGGAGGGGGATCGGGGCGGTACCCATGGCCGGGAGGGGTCAGGGCAGTACCGATGGCCGGGGGGGGGGAAATCGGGGCAGTACCGATGGCCGGGGGGGGGGGTGTCAGGACAGTACCGATGGCCGGGGGGGGAAATCGGGGCGGTACCGATGGCCGGGGGGGGAAACGGGGGCGGTACCGATGGCCGGGGCGGGGTCAGGACAGTACCGATGGCCGGGGGGGGGGGGGAAATCGGGGGTGGTACCGATGGCCCAGGGGGGGGGGGTCAGGACAGTACCGATGGCCGGAGGGGGGAAATCGGGGGCGGTACCGATGGCCGGAGGGGGAAATCGGGGCGGGTACCGATGGCCGGGGGGGGGGTCAGGACAGTACCGATGGCCGGGGGGGGGAAATCGGGGGGCGGGTACCGACAGCTGGTACCAACAATGGGCCCGGTGCCCCCCACTTCTGACTCCGCAGCCCCCGCTGGAGCTGACCTGTGTGAGTGGGGTGGTGGGGAATTTGCAGGGGCCCCCCCAGCGGGTGCTTCCAGCCTGGCCCACGGGGACCCTCCTGCAGCAGCCAGGGGATGTGTCGGCGCCAGGCGCCCCCCCCCCCCCCCCGCACTGACACTGCTCGGGTGACCCCCCCGCAGCTCGGGCAGTGTGGGGGGCAGGGCCAGGCAGCCCGTTGAGGGTCCACACCTGCCCCCTCTGGCGTCTCCATCTCCCCTGCCCCCAGGCGGCCCCCAGGCCAGGATCAGTCACGGGTCCCTGGCCCCCCCAAACTCCCTGGCATTGGGGTGCCAGGTCGAGTGGGTCTCGGGGCCCTGCCATGGAGTCTCCTCTGGGGCGGTGCTGAGTGGGGGGGGTCCCTCGGCTGACCCCCCTGTGCTGGCAGCACATTGCGCCCCTCGCTCCTGCCCCCCAGAGGATCCCTGCCCCCCCGCTCCTGCCCCCCAGATGATCCCTGCCCCCCTCGCTCCTGCCCCCCAGATGATCCCTGCCCCCCCTCGCTCCTGCCCCCCAGAGGATCCCTGCCCCCCCGCTCCTGCCCCCCAGAGGATCCCTGCCCCCCCCTCGCTCCTGTCCCCCAGAGGATCCCTGCCCCCCTCGCTCCTGCCCCCCAGAGGATCCCCCCAGAGGATCCCTGCCCCCAGCCTGCGCTGTTGTCCCCGGGGTCCCCTGTGTCCCAGCAGGGAGCCCTGAGACCGAGTCCCTCCCCCGCCCACCCCAAGTCCCGGCACAGGCCCCTCCCCCGCGGGGCGCCCCATAAACCCGCCCGGCTGTGACGGGAGCTGAGCTGCCAACGCGCCGTCAGCGAATCTCCCGGCACAGATGGGAACCGACCCCCCCCCCACCAACGGCCGGGGGGTGCCAGGGCCACGTGCGGGCTGCTCCCGCTGCCAGGGTGGCACTTCTCCCCCCAGCCCCCACGATGCCCCCCGGTGACGTCCCCCCCCCCGTGACACCCTGCCCTCACCTACCCCCCGCGCTGCCCCCCCGTCACCACCCTGCCCTCCCCTACCCCCCGCGCTGCCCCCCGTGACCACCCTGCCCTCCCCTACCCCCCGCGCTGCCCCCCCGTCACCACCCTGCCCTCCCCTACCCCCCGCGCTGCCCCCCGTCACCACCCTGCCCTCCCCTAACCCCCGCGCTGCCCCCCCGTCACCACCCTGCCCTCCCCTACCCCCCGCGCTGCCCCCCCGTCACCACCCTGCCCTCCCCTACCCCCCGCGCTGCCCCCCCGTCACCACCCTGCCCTCCCCTACCCCCCGCGCTGCCCCCCGTGACCACCCTGCCCTCCCCTACCCCACGCGCTGCCCCCCCCGTCACCACCCTGCCCTCCCCTACCCCCCGCGCTGCCCCCCCGTCACCACCCTGCCCTCCCGCACCCCCCAGCCCCCGCGCTCTGCCTGGGCGTCAGTGGGGTGACAGGGCCCAGGCTGTGCGGGCAGCGCCCCTGGACACCCCCCCCCCCCGGCCTCACAGAGCCGCTGGGCCTGGTGCTGACATCGCTGGTTTTGGGGAACGGCCCGTCTGGGGGGCTGGGCCGCCCCTGGCGTGTGGGGAGCCCGTCCGGCTGGGCCCCTCGGCCCTGGGGCACATTGAGCCCCGCCAGGGGCAGGCGGCCCCGGCTCTGCCAGGCAGCGCGGCTCAGACGGCCGGGCCAGGCCCCGTGACAGGCCAGGCCCCGAGGGCCCCAGGCCGAGGGCGGCCCCAGCCCCACGTGGCCCCCCCAGGACCACCCCTGGGGCCCCTTTGCAAGGAGTCCCTGTCCCACCCGCCACGCCGGCCCCGGGGTCAGGCTGTGTGTGCACGGCACCGGGACTGGGGGTGGGGGGTGACTCTGGGCGTGGGGGTGTGACTGGGTGGGTGTGGGTGTTACGGTGGGGGGGTGTGATTGTGTGGGTGGGGGTGTGACTTGGAGTGGGGGTGGGTGTGACTGGGTGTGAGTGTGACTGTGGAGGAGCGTGGGGGGTGACTGGGTGGGTGTGGGGGTGTGACTGTGGGGTTGACTTTGTGCATAGGTGTGCGTGTGTGAGTGTGACTCTGGGTGGGGGTGTGAGTGTGACTGTGGGAGGTGTGGGGGTGTGACTGTGTGTGGGGGTGGGGGGGGAGACTGGGTGTGGGGGTGGGGGTGTAATTGGGGGTGGAGGTGACTGTGGGGGGGGTGTAACTGTGGGGAGGTGTGTGGGTGAGACTGGGTGTGGGGGCGGGGGGTGTGACTGTGTGTGTGGGGTGGGTGTGGGGGTGTAATTGGGGGTGGAGGTGACTGGGGTGTGTGTGTGGGTGTAATTGGGGGTGGAGGTGACTGGGGGGGGTGGGGGGGGTGGGTGTAATTGGGGGTGGGGGTGACTGGGGGGCGTGGGGGTGTGTGGGGGTGGGGTGTGGGGGTGTAATTGGGGGTGGAGGTGACTGGGGTGGGTGTGGGGGTGTAATTGGGGGTGGAGGTGACTGGGGGGCGTGGGGGTGGGTGGGGGTGGGTGTGTGGGTGTAATTGGGGGTGGGGGTGACTGGGGGGGGTGTAATTGGGGGTGGAGGTGACTGGGGGGCGTGGGTGTGTGTGGGGGTGGGTGTGTGGGTGTAATTGGGGGTGGGGGTGACTGGGGGGGGTGTAATTGGGGCTGGGGGTGACTGGGGGGTGTAATTGGGGGTGGGGGTGACTGGGGGGGCGTGGGGGTGTGTGGGGGTGGGTGTGTGGGTGTAATTGGGGGTGGGGGTGACTGGGGGGGTGTAATTGGGGGTGGGGGTGACTGGGGGTGTGTGGGTGTAATTGGGGGTGGGGGTGACTGGGGGGGTGTAATTGGGGGTGGAGGTGACGGGGGGCGTGGGGGTGTGTGGGGGTGGGGGTGTGGTGTAATTGGGGGTGGAGGTGACTGGGGGGGCGTGGGGGTGTGTGGGGGTGGGTGTGTGGGTGTAATTGGGGGTGGGGGTGACTGGGGGGGGTGTAATTGGGGGTGGGGTGACTGGGGGGGTGGGGTGTAATTGGGGGTGGGGGTGACTGGGGGGGGTGCCGATGTGTGCGCCTGCATTGCCCCCTGCTGGAGGGGCCGGGCCGTGCCCTGCGTGTGCCCGGCGGGGAGGGGAGCCGGCCCGGCCCCCGTGGGCGTCGCGGCCCCAGGCGCTGGCTGGCTGCTCGGCGGGGCCGGGCGCGGTAATGAGACGCAGCAGAAGGACGGGGAGATAAGGCGCCCGGCGGCCCCGGCAGATTAGCGGCTGGGATTAAACCGCGGTGCCAGCGCTGCCGCTTTTATCTCCCGCTTCTCCCTGCAGCCCCCGGCGCGAGCTGTTAGCAGCGGAAATTGCTTGTTAACCCTTTGGGGGCGAGCGTCGGAGCCTCTCCCACTGCCAGGGACTGGGGGGGGGGGGGCGCTCGGCCCCGCCAGGCTGCAAACTGCCTCGCAGCAGTGCCCTGGCCCCCCGCCCGGGGATCCCCCCGCAGCTGCCCCATTCCCTATGGTGGGGCCCAGGAGGGCGAGGCTGGCACAGAGGGGGCCCCTTTCACCAGCAGTGTCGGGTGGGAACGACGTCCCGACAGGCGACGGGCTCTGTACCCACCCCCGAGCCGGGCCGGCCTGTCACACAGTCGGGGGGGGGGGGGGGGGGCTCGTTAGCCAGGGGAACACCCTGTGAGTCCCACCGAGCCCTTGGGCTAATGAAATCTTGTGGCAGTGAGTTCCACAGGCCGTGTGCTGTGGGGGTGGGGCCTAGTCAAGAGCCTGCATCAGCCTCCCAGCTTGTTAGCCGGGCCCCTCAGTCGCCTCCTCTAGGCGAGCGCAGCTGCTCTGCCCACTCCAGGGCACCCACCGATACCCTCCACCCGTCCCCAGTTCCCAGGCTGTGGGTCATTCGCCGGTGAAGGGCCTGGCACAGGCCCCACACCCAGGGCTCCCCACGCCCCGTAGGGCAGACGGACGTTTCCCGCTGGCCCGGCAGGATCTGGGCTCCAGGTTCTGGCCGGTCGGTGTCACTGGCAGTGGGGCTGGGCCGGCTCCACCCTCCCTGGCCCCCGTGCCCAGCGCAGGAGGCTGGCAGGGCCGGCCGTGGGGCCGGCTCTCCCTCTCCCTCCAGGTCAGGTCTGGCCACTGGCCGCGCTCGGCCGTCGGTTCCCAGTCGCCCTGGGGAGCAGCCTCCCTGCCCCTCGGCACCGGCCAGGGCCCGTGCGCACGGCGGGGCTGTCTGCAAGGGGTGGGGTGGGGAGCTGAGCTCCAGGCCGAGTGGCCGCCGCCTGGGGGGGACTCGGAGCTGGGGACGGGGGGGTCTGAAGCGGAACCGTTCCAGGGGGTCAGGAACCGGCTGCGGAATGGCTGGAAACGGGGGAAATCGCTGAATCCGGACGGATCTAACGTCCCCGGCGGTTCAGTGCTGGCGTCAGCTCCGCGGCCTCCCTCCGGGCGCCCCAGCGGAGAATGTTACTGACGGGCTGCGGGTCGGGAGTGAGGGGCACCGGCAGAGCGGAGGGGATTGGAGGCGGCTGGAGGGTCTGTCCCACAGCAGCAGCCCCGGCTCTCAGCTGGGGTCTCCAGGCTGGAGCAGGGTCCCTGTGGGGTGCAGTCTGAGGAAACCCCTCTGATTGGCTGCTCTGCCCAGCCCCCACCCATAGTCTGTTCTCTGGGGGGGGGGGGGCAGAGCCCAGTCCTGGCCTCCTGTGGGAATGTTCTTAGTGTTTTCTCTGAATAGTGTGTGTGCCTCAGTTTCCCCTGTGTGCTACGCCGAGACCCCCAGAGGGCAGGTGTGACGACTGGCTAACGGGGCCCAGAGACCGGCCCACCCCCCGGATCCCGGCCATGGACGGGGACGGCCTGAGCCTGGCCCCTGCCAGAGCCAGCCGGAGCTGCTGGAGACCAGAGACCGGGGCCCTGTCTGTCCGGGAAGGAGACCAAGGCCGCAGGGGGGCAGCCAGGGGTGACTGAGTCAGTCACCTGGTTTGGGACTTTGGGGGGGGGGTCTATGGGCCCTGGATTCCCCCAAGCTGGACTTTGCTGCAGGTTCCTGCTTTCTGGGCTCACGAGCTCTGTCCTGCGGGGTGCCCAGGTGAGCCAGATCCCCATGGGGGGTGGGGGGCTGTCCTGGGCTTGGATCCACCGGCCCGGGGCTCTGGGCCGGCCCTTGGGGGAGCCCTGCAGTGCACCAGCCCCTCAGCTCTCTGTCTCCGGGACCGACCCTGGGGGCTGTGTGACGAAGTGGGAGTACTGTGTGTGTGTGCCTCAGTTTCCCCTATGCATTTCTTAAGTCTCTATGTGAAGGGATAGGGGCTAATGCTGGAAGCAAGGAGGCAACGCCCTCCCCTCTGTGCATCCCTGGAAGCTGTAACCTGACCCCAGGTGGGGGAGGGAGGTCAGCTGAACCTGTTGAAGGGAAGCCTGGGAAAACAGACAAAAGAGACAAAGGAGCAGGAAGTGGCGAGAGGGGTTTTGGGTCAGTCTGGGTCTGGGTCGAGCTGGCAGAGGCAGAGAAGCAAACTCGCTCTCTGGCCCGAGATGGATCCAGCAGAGGGCTCACGCTCTTTCGCTGCATGGTCTGTGTTGGACCAGATGAAAGTCATTGAATAAACCTGGGGGAGGAAGCAGGAGCCCAGAATCTGGGTCTCACCTCCTGGCACCCCAGAAAGGCCTGACTGAGGGACCCTGTTTGGACTGAGAAGCTGTGAGTTGGATGGTTCCTGACATCTCAAATAAACCGTCTATTCTGCTGGCTGGCTGAAAGTCACGTTTGACTGTGGATTTGGGGTGCAGAACCCATGGGCTCCCCCAGGACCCCGCCCAGGCGGGCTTGCTGGGGGAAGCACACGGAGGGGCAGAAGGTGCTGAATGCTCCGAGGTCAGACCCAGGAAGGTGGAAGTGGGGACCCCTGAAGCTCCTGGCCTGGGAAACAGGCTGTGTACGGAGAAGGGGTGTCACGGAGCGCCCGGGCGATGGTCTGAAACCGCTCCCTAGGAAGCCAGACCGGACTCCGGGTGAAGGGCCCCTTCTCCGTACACAGCCTGTTTCCCAGGCCAGGAGCTTCAGGGGTCCCCACTTCCACCTTCCTGGGTCTGTCCTCGGAGCATTCAGCACCTTCTGCCCCTCCGTGGGCTTCCCCCAGCAAGCCCACCTGGGCGGGGTCCTGGGGGAGCCCATGGGTTCTGCACCCCAAATCCACAGTCAAACATGACTCAGCCAGCCAGCAGAATAGACGGTTTATTTGAGATGTCAGGAACCATCCAACTCACAGCTTCTCAGTCCAAACAGGGTCCCTCAGTCAGCCTTTCTGGGAAGCCAGGAGGTGAGCCCCAGATTCTGGGCTCCTGCTTCTTTCCCAGGTTTATTCGATGACTTCCATCTGGTCCAGCACAGACCATGCAGCGAAAGAGCGTGAGCCCTCCGCTGGATCCATCGAAGAGGAGAGAAGCCAGAGAGCAAAAATGGCTTCTCTCCCTCTTTCCAGCTAGCCCCAGACCCAGACTGACCACTCCCTCTAGCCACTTCCTGCTCCTTTTCCTTTCCCGGGCTTCAGGTGTTACGTGACCTCCCTCCCCCACCTGGGGTCAGGTTACAGCTTCCAGGGATGCACAGAGGGGAGGGCGTTGCCTCCTTGCTTCCAGCGTTAGCCCCTATCCCTTCACATAGACACTTAAGGAATGCATAGGGGAAACTGAGGCACACACACACAGTACTCCCACTTCGTCACAAGGGGCCCTCCACCCGGAGTCCGGTCTGGCTTCCTAGGGAGCGGTTCCAGACCATCGCCCGGGCGCTCCGTGACAACTGGTGGCAGCGGTGGGATGTGCAGCATCCCGTGGACCCCGTGGACGGCGCACCCTGCAGTAAGTGACTGTGGGATCGCTGGGGAGCAGGCATGTTGAAGGCCCAGAGAATGCCAGTTACAGGGGGTGGAAAAGCTGCAGCTTAACCCCTGAGAGTGTGTGACCAGAGAGAAGGACTGTTGCGGATCCAGGGCCCCCCTGAAAACTGCAAGGAGCAGTCAGGGGCGGAGAAGCATGTGGCTTGGCCCTAGGAGGGAGAAGGATTTTTGCAGTATCAGGGTACCCCTGGGGTTTGCAGTGAGCGGTCCCAGGGGCGCAGGAGCAGACGCTCAACCCTGGCAAAGAGGCGGTGACCTGGAAAGAGCTGGCACACAAGGGATTTCCCCCTGGACACTGCGGGGCAAAGAGCACACAGGCCTGTGAGTCCAGAGCGAAGTGATGAGACTTCGTGACCCTGTGCTTTGGGAAGCACAGGTTAATCGTGCAGCTAGGAGAAGCTGGAGGATTTTGGCTGCTCAGAGACAGTTGCAAGATTCCTGATCCAGGATGGGGTTGCAGGAGAATCTGGGAGCAACTGGAGTGATCATGGCACATCCCCAAGACTCCTGTCCCTGACCAGACGGGGGTCTTCACGATTGGGTTCCCCATCCGGGGACCGGAGACGGAGGAAAGTGGAGCAGAGTCCAAGAGAGAAATTGGACTGTGAGAGGCGTCAAGAGCCTGGAAGTGCTGCAGCGGAGCAGCAGTGTGGACTGGGAATGGTGATGCCAAGGGACCCAAGGGACTTCCGAAGGGTGAGTGGGGATAGACCCCTGGATGCCAGTTCCGCAGGGAGCCTCATTACTAAATTGGGGTCCCTGGGCAAGGGATGGGGGGAAGGGAACGTCCACCTCACTGCTGTTGAGCAGGCTGGCAATTCGAACCAGGGGAACCCTGCGGACAAGCCCTGGTGTCTAGCTCCCCGCTGGGTCCCAAGGCTGAGGACACCATTCGCCAGATGGGTGGGGTGGTGGACAGACTCCCACCCCTGTCCCTGACCTGTATGTCTGTGTGGAGTCCCCTGGGTTCAAGTCGTGTGGACACCCAGAGGGAGCGGAGAGAAGTGGTAAAGGGGGAGACAGTCCTGGGGTAGCAAAGGCCTGGGACGGGGAGAAGTGTTGTTGGGCCCCGATGGTGCAGTGTCACCGGATGCTGGGGGGCGGTGTGACCTGGGTGAGGGTCACAGGGAGGAAGATCTTTGCCCTGGCTAAAGCCCAGACCCCTGTGCAGACACAGGAGGGGTCAGGCTGGCAGGCTGCTGGGGATCTGCAGGATATTGCCTGTGAAATCCTGTTGTGGGGAGAAAAGTGTCTTCCTGGGGGCAGGATGCAAACCCTGCTCCTGTAACAGCCGAGGGTTTGAATTTGAATCCGGGGAACCAATCGGTGGAGAGGAAGATGGTCATTGTAATCACAACTCAAGGAAGGAGAAGGTGGGGGCTTAAAATGTTAGCAGAGCCCTGGGGTGGGGTGGGACAGAGTGATGTTCCCCCCTCCTCCCTACACACCGGAGAAAAGTTTTGTTTCTGAGGCTGTGATCAGAGCAGAGAGCCCACAGCCTGGTAATTGTTCAGCAAGAGGTGGAGGGAATCAGAGACTGGCCGGTCTCCAGGCCTCCCTCGAGATAGCGAGGTACCACCGGCTGGTTGTACCCCAGGTTAGCTACCTAGCTGCCCCAATTTCAGAGCTAGGGAAGGAGAGTGACCCAGACAAGGTGGTCTGGGAACAAGGGTGACAGAGGGCTCTCTGTGCCCCGAGGGAGGCGCTAATCCAGGGCCTGGTGTGACTCCTACCAAGGAGTGGGAAAGATAATGGGGCACCCATGGAGCATTGGTGAGGTCGAACTTCCCCAGGTCACTGGCTAAAGTGACCACTGCTCAGTTCGTTCTCGAAAAGGGGAGATGTGTGACGAAGTGGGAGTACTGTGTGTGTGTGCCTCAGTTTCCCCTATGCATTTCTTACGTCTCTATGTGAAGGGATAGGGGCTAATGCTGGAAGCAAGGAGGCAACGCCCTCCCCTCTGTGCATCCCTGGAAGCTGTAACCTGACCCCAGGTGGGGGAGGGAGGTCAGCTGAACCTGTTGAAGGGAAGCCTGGGAAAACAGACAAAAGAGACAAAGGAGCAGGAAGTGGTGAGAGGGGTTTTGGGTCAGTCTGGGTCTGGGTCGAGCTGGGAGAGGCAGAGAAGCCAACTCGCTCTCTAGTCCCAGGATGGATCCAGCTGAAGGCTCACGCTCTTTCGCTGCATGGTCTGTATTGGACCAGATGAAAGTCATTGAATAAACCTGGGGGAGAAGCAGGAGCCCAGAATCTGGGTCTCACCTCCTGGCACCCCAGAAAGGCCTGACTGAGGGACCCTGTTTGGACTGAGAAGCTGTGAGTTGGATGGTTCCTGACATCTCAAATAAACCGTCTATTCTGCTGGCTGGCTGAGAGTCACGTCTGACTGTGGATTTGGGGTGCAGAACCCATGGGCTCCCCCAGGACCCCGCCCAGGCGGGCTTGCTGGGGGAAGCACACGGAGGGGCAGAAGGTGCTGAATGCTCCGAGGTCAGACCCAGGAAGGTGGAAGTGGGGACCCCTGAAGCTCCTGGCCTGGGACACAGGCTGTGTACGGAGAAGGGGCCCTCCACCCGGAGTCCGGTCTGGCTTCCTAGGGAGCGGTTTCAGACCATCGCCCGGGCGCTCCGTGACAGGCTGCCAGCACCCCGGGGTCACCTGAACCCCCACGAGTCCACCTGGAGGGGACCCCAGAAGGAGCAGCCCAGAGACCAGAAAGTGACAGCAAAGTCCAGCTGGGTCAGGCCAGAGCCCCCGACCCCTGCCTGGCCCCTCCCCAGCCCCCCGGCTTCCTGCCCCGGGCAGTTCATCCCCGCCGGGTGGGTCGTTAGTGGCCAGGTACCCAATGTCCGGGCAACATCTGGGGGTCGCTCCCTGGCATGGACACCCCCCCTGCCCCAGACAGCCCGGCGGGGGTCACACCTGGAACGCTGGGTCTCTGCAAAGAGCAAACAACCTTCCCTGCCCCCCAGTTACCCCTGCACCTTGTAGGGGAAACTGAGGCACACAGCAGTCATCCAAAACATGGTGAAAAATCCCCACTGGGGCCCCAGTGGGGTCATGAGCCTCAGGGGGGTCGAGGGCTGGAGGGTGACGGGGGCCAGGGCAGATCTGGGGGCTGGGCAGGGGGTGATGAGCCATGGGAGATGGGGGGCAGGGCTGATGTGGGGGCTGGGCAGGGATGAAGGGCCCCTCCCCCCCAGCTCTGCCCTCGCCATCCCGGCCGTGCCCTGGCTCTGCCCGCGCCACTTAGCTCGGCTGTGCGGCTCCTGGCGTCGCCCCGGCAACGGGTGGCTGTGACTCCCCCGGCAACGGGCGGCTGTGACTCCCGGACCCGACTCTCACTTAGGATGCAGCTTGTGATGTCGAGATGCCTCCTCCCGGGGCCTCCGCCAGCCCCCCCACCTGGCGCAGCCCCCAACCCCCCCCTTGGCACAGCCCCCAACGCCCCCTGGCACGGCCCCCAACCCCCCCTTGGCACAGCCCCCAATGCCCCCTGGCACGGCCCCCAACCCCCCCACCTGGCACGGCCCCCAACCCCCCCTTGGCACAGCCCCCAATGCCCCCTGGCACGGCCCCCAACCCCCCCACCTGGCACGGCCCCCAACCCCCCCTTGGCACAGCCCCCAATGCCCCCTGGCATGGCCCCCACCCCCCCCTTGGCATGGCCCACAACCCCCCCACCTGGCGCAGCCTCCAACCCCTCCCTTGGCATGGCCCCCACCCCCCCCACCTGGCGCAGCCCCCAACCCCCCCCTTGGCACGGCCCCCAACGCCCCTTGGCACAGCCCCCAATGCCCCCTGGCACGGCCCCCAACCCCCCCACCTGGCGCAGGCCCCGGCCCCCCCTTGGCACAGCCCCCAACCCCCCCTTGGCACAGCCCCCAACGCCCCCTGGCATGGCCCCCAACCCCCCCACCTGGCGCAGCCCCACAACCCCCCCCTTGGCACAGCCCCCAACCCCCTCCTTGGCACGGCCCCCAACCCCCCCACCTGGCGCAGCCCCCAACCCCCTCCTTGGCACGGCCCCCAACCCCCCCACCTGGCGCAGCCCCCAACCCCCCCCTTGGCACGTCCCCCAACCCCCCCACCTGGTGCAGCCCCCAACCCCCCCTTGGCACAGCCCTCAACCCCCCCACCTGGCGCAGGCCCCGGCCTCCCCTTGGCACAGCCTCCAACCCCCCCACCTGGCGCAGCCCCCAACCCCCCCCTTGGCACAGCCCCCAACACCCCCTGGCACGGCCCCCAACCCCCCCACCTGGCGCAGGCCCCGGCCCCCCCTTGGCACAGCCCCCAACCCCCCCCTTGGCACAGCCTCACCCGCCCTCAGGCCTGGCCCCTGCCTGCGCCCTGTGGTCCCTGGAGTGGGGCTGGGAGCTGCTGGGATCAGCGTCACTTGTCCCCAGGCTGGGGGACCCCTCCCCCGTCCCACCCCCCTCGAGCACACGGGGGAGGGGGAGTTCCGCTCGTTTTCTGTTGGTGGGGGCAGGGGGGTCCCGCTCGCGCTCTCTGGCTGGGGGGGGGGGGCAGGGCTGAGGGCAGAGCCCACCTGGGCTGGCGGCTGGGGCGGTCGTGTGGCGCCAGCCGGGAGAGGACGCAGGTCGCCTGCGCCCCCCTCCGTGCCGGGCTCCCGGGGCCTGGCCGCTCGCTGGGGCCCCCGCGTGTCCCGGGGGCCTTGGGCAGCGTGAGGCCCATTGGCACAGGGCAGACGGGCGGCGCCGTCCTGGGCCAGGCCCCGAGATCTTTCCCCAGCGCGGCCCTGGCCCCGCTGCGTCTCCTCGGCCCGGCTGGGGGCTGCCGGCTCCGGGGCGATCGGAGCCCAGCATTGCCCAGGCCGGGGTCGTTCCCTGGAGCCGGGTCCCGCGGCCGGTTCTCTGCCCGGTTGGCTGCAGGCTCCCCACGGCCGGCCAGAGCCGCCGATTTGCTGCTGGTCGGGGCGAGGACGCGGGCGTCCCGGGCGGGGCCTCCCCCCTCCCCCGGCACCGGGCGGATTTCTCTCCCGTCCCCCCCTTGCACAGACGCCCACGGCCCCGTTGTTGATGTGCAGTGAAATCCCCCCCCCCCCCAGCTCAGTCCTGGGGTGGGGGTTCGGGTCGGAAAGGGGTGACCCCGAGATCGAGAGCCGGGGCAGGGCCTGAAGCCCCTAGGGCCCAGGACTCCCCCCCCCCCAACACAGGGCCCGGAGCGGGGTCCCCGCACCCCCAGGCTGCCGTCCGCGCCCCGGATACACCCCCCCCCCAGGGCCCGGAGCGGGTGCCCCGCACCCCCAGGCTGCCGTCCGCGCCCCGGATACACCCCCCCCCAGGGCCCGGAGCGGGTGCCCTGCACCCCCAGGCTGCCGTCCGCGCCCCGGGGGCACCAAGCCGGGCTCTGGGCCCCTCCCCTCGGTGCTGCGGCATCCGATTTATCAGGGCGAGGAACCAGGGCAGGAAACTACCTAATGGGGCGTCGCCGGCGCCAGCCCAGCCCCGGGACCCCAGCCGCTGGCAGGGCCAGCCCAGAGCACCGGGCACAGACAGGCTGTCCCGGACTCACAGGCGGTGCCCGCTCTGGGCCCCGTTTGGTCTGTGGGGGGATCCCCCTTCAGTGAGACCCCCCCGGGGGTCCCCTCTGTCCTGGGGTCCAGTCCCTCCACCCCCTGGATCCGCATCTCTCTGAGCCTCAGCACCCCTGTCTGCCGTGGGCCCCTCAGGGAGTCCCCTGGCCTGGGACACCCCCGGCCTCTCCCAGAGAGGACGACCCCCCCCCCTAGCCCGGGGTGACTCTCAGCCAGCCTAAAACAGGAGCTGCTCCCCGCTGGGCAGCTGAGACCCCGGCCCCCAGCCCCCCCCCCCCAGGGAAACAGGGTCGTTAACAGGGTCCCTGGGGCCTCTGGCTGGAACCGGTTGGTCGGGTCCCCGGGGATCCTCCATTCGCAGCCCATTGACCCCCCCCCCCGGCCCCCGCCCAGCACCGCCTGTGACTCCGGTCACCATTGCGGGGGTCCCCAAGATCCCCCACTGGTCCTGTGAACTGAGTCCCACCCACTCCACATGCCCCCCATAGGAAAACAAGGAAACCGGGAATCTCTCCCACTTCGTCACATGGGCACAGCCGGGTGCGGAGCGCTGGGCGGGCATGGCTGAGTGCGGAGCGCCGGGCGGGCATGGCCGGGTGCAGAGCGCCAGGTGGGCACAGCCGGGTGCGGAGCGCCGGACGGGCATGGCCGGGTGCGGAGCGCCGGGCGGACATGGCCGGGTGCAGAACGCCGGGCGGGCATGGCTGAGTGCGGAGCGCCGGGCGGGCACAGGTGGGTGCAGAGCGCCGGGCGGGCATGGCTGGGTGCGGAGCACCGGGAGGACATGGCCGGGTGCGGAGCGCCGGGCGGGCATGGCCGGGTGCGGAGCGCCGGGCGGGCATGGCCGGGTGCGGAGCGCCGGGCGGGCATGGCCGGGTGCGGAGCGCCGGGCGGGCATGGCCGAGTGTGGAGCGCCGGGTGGGCATGGCCGGGTGCGGAGCGCCGGGCGGGCATGGCCGGGTGCGGAGCGCCGGGCGGGCATGGCTGAGTGCGGAGCGCCGGGCCGACATGGCCGGGTGCGGAGCGCCGGGCGGGCATGGCCGGGTGCGGAGCGCCGGGCGGGCATGGCTGAGTGCGGAGCGCCGGGCGGGCATGGCCGGGTGCGGAGTGCCGGGCGGGCACAGGTGGGTGCGGAGCGCCGGGCGGGCATGGCTGAGTGTGGAGCGCCGGGTGGGCATGGCCGGGTGCAGAGCGCCAGGTGGGCATGGCCGGGTGCGGAGCGCCGGGCGGGCATGGTCGGGTGCGGAGCGCCGGGCCGACATGGCCGGGTGCGGAGCGCCGGGCGGGCATGGCCGGGTGCGGAGCGCCGGGCGGGCATGGCTGAGTGCGGAGCGCCGGGCGGGCATGGCTGAGTGCGGAGCGCCAGGTGGGCATGGCCGGGTGCGGAGCGCCGGGCGGGCATGGCCGGGTGCGGAGCGCCGGGCCGACATGGCCGGGTGCGGAGCGCCGGGCGGGCATGGCCAGGTGCGGAGCGCCGGGCCGACATGGCCGGGTGCGGAGCGGCGGGCGGGCATGGCCGGGTGCGGAGCGCCGGGCGGGCATGGCTGAGTGCGGAGTGCCGGGCGGGCACAGGTGGGTGCGGAGCGCCGGGCGGGCATGGCTGGGTGTGGAGCGCCGGGCGGGCATGGCCGGGTGCGGAGCGCCGGGCGGGCACAGGTGGGTGCGGAGCGCCGGGCGGGCATGGCCGGGTGTGGAGCGCCGGGCGGGCACAGGTGGGTGCGGAGCGCCGGGCGGGCATGGCCGGGTGCGGAGCGCCGGGCGGGCACAGGTGGGTGCGGAGCGCCGGGTGGGCATGGCCGGGTGCGGAGCGCCGGGCGGGCACGGCCGGGTGCGGAGCGCCGGGCGGGCACAGCCGGGTGCGGAGCGCTGGGCGGGCACGGCCGGGTGCGGAGCGCCGGGTGGGCATGGCCGGGTGCGGAGCGCCGGGCGGGCACAGGTGGGTGCGGAGCGCCGGGCGGGCATGGCCGGGTGCGGAGCGCCGGGCGGGCACGGCCGGGTGCGGAGCGCTGGGTGGGCATGGCCGGGTGCGGAGCGCCGGGTGGGCATGGCTGGGTGCGGAGCGCCGGGTGGGCACGGCCGGGTGCGGAGCGCCGGACGGGCACGGCCGGGTGCGGAGCGCCGGGCGGGCATGGCCGGGTGCGGAGCGCCGGGCGGGCATGGCCGGGTGCGGAGCGCCGGGCGGGCAGGGCCGGGTGCGGAGCGCCGGGTGGGCATGGCCGGGTGCGGAGCGCCGGGTGGGCATGGCTGGGTGCGGAGCGCCGGGTGGGCACGGCCGGGTGCGGAGCGCCGGACGGGCACGGCCGGGTGCGGAGCGCCGGGCGGGCAGGGCCGGGTGCGGAGCGCCGGGCGGGCAGGGCCGGGTGCGGAGCGCCGGACGGGCACGGCCGGGTGCGGAGCGCCGGACGGGCACGGCCGGGTGCGGAGCGCCGGACGGGCACGGCCGGGTGCGGAGCGCCGGGCGGGCACGGCCGGGTGCGGAGCGCCGGGCGGGCAGGGCCGGGTGCGGAGCGCCGGGCGGGCATGGCCGGGTGCGGAGCGCCGGGCGGGCATGGCCGAGTGCGGAGCGCCGGGTGGGCATGGCCGGGTGCGGAGCGCCGGGCGGGCATGGCCGGGTGCGGAGCGCCGGGCGGGCAGGGCCGGGTGCGGAGCGCCGGGCGGGCACGGCCGGGTGCGGAGCGCCGGGCGGGCACAGGTGGGTGCGGAGCGCCGGGCGGGCATGGCCGGGTGCGGAGCGCCGGGCGGGCAGGGCCGGGTGCGGAGCGCCGGGCGGGCATGGCCGGGTGCGGAGCGCCGGGCGGGCATGGCCGGGTGCGGAGCGCCGGGCCGACATGGCCGGGTGCGGAGCGCCGGGCGGGCATGGCCGGGTGCGGAGCGCCGGGCCGACATGGCCGGGTGCGGAGCGGCGGGCGGGCATGGCCGGGTGCGGAGCGCCGGGCGGGCATGGCTGAGTGCGGAGTGCCGGGCGGGCACAGGTGGGTGCGGAGCGCCGGGCGGGCATGGCTGGGTGTGGAGCGCCGGGCGGGCATGGCCGGGTGCGGAGCGCCGGGCGGGCACAGGTGGGTGCGGAGCGCCGGGCGGGCATGGCCGGGTGTGGAGCGCCGGGCGGGCACAGGTGGGTGCGGAGCGCCGGGCGGGCATGGCCGGGTGCGGAGCGCCGGGCGGGCACAGGTGGGTGCGGAGCGCCGGGTGGGCATGGCCGGGTGCGGAGCGCCGGGCGGGCACGGCCGGGTGCGGAGCGCCGGGCGGGCACAGCCGGGTGCGGAGCGCTGGGCGGGCACGGCCGGGTGCGGAGCGCCGGGTGGGCATGGCCGGGTGCGGAGCGCCGGGCGGGCACAGGTGGGTGCGGAGCGCCGGGCGGGCATGGCCGGGTGCGGAGCGCCGGGCGGGCACGGCCGGGTGCGGAGCGCTGGGTGGGCATGGCCGGGTGCGGAGCGCCGGGTGGGCATGGCTGGGTGCGGAGCGCCGGGTGGGCACAGCCGGGTGCGGAGCGCCGGACGGGCATGGCCGGGTGCGGAGCGCCGGGCGGGCATGGCCGGGTGCGGAGCGCCGGGCGGGCATGGCCGGGTGCGGAGCGCCGGGTGGGCACGGCTGGGTGCGGAGCGCCGGGTGGGCACAGCCGGGTGCGGAGCGCCGGACGGGCATGGCCGGGTGCGGAGCGCCGGGCGGGCATGGCCGGGTGCGGAGCGCCGGGCGGGCAGGGCCGGGTGCGGAGCGCCGGGCGGGCATGGCCGGGTGCGGAGCGCCGGGCGGGCATGGCCGGGTGCGGAGCGCCGGGTGGGCATGGCCGAGTGCGGAGCGCCGGGTGGGCATGGCAGGGTGCGGAGCGCCGGGCGGGCATGGCCGGGTGCGGAGCGCCGGGCGGGCAGGGCCGGGTGCGGAGCGCCGGGCGGGCACGGCCGGGTGCGGAGCGCCGGGCGGGCACAGGTGGGTGCGGAGCGCCGGGTGGGCATGGCCGGGTGCGGAGCGCCGGGCGGGCAGGGCCGGGTGCGGAGCGCCGGGCGGGCATGGCCGGGTGCGGAGCGCCGGGCGGGCATGGCTGGGTGCGGAGCGCCGGGCGGGCATGGCCGAGTGCGGAGCGCCGGGCGGGCATGGCCGGGTGCGGAGCGCCGGGCGGGCAGGGCCGGGTGCGGAGCGCCGGGCGGGCATGGCTGGGTGCGGAGTGCCGGGCGGGCACAGGTGGGTGTGGAGTGCCAGGCGGGCATGGCTGGGTGTGGAGCGCCGGGCGGGCATGGCCGGGTGCAGAGCGCCGGGCGGGCATGGCTGGGTGCGGAGCGCCGGGCGGGCATGGCCGGGTGCGGAGCGCCGGGCGGGCACAGGTGGGTGCGGAGCGCCGGGCGGGCATGGCTGGGTGCGGAGCGCCGGGCGAGCATGGCTGAGTGCGGAGCGCCGGGCGGGCATGGCCGGGTGCGGAGCGCCGGGCGGGCACAGGTGGGTGCGGAGCGCCGGGCGGGCATGGCCGGGTGTGGAGTGCCGGGCGGGCATGGCCGGGTGTGGAGTGCCGGGCGGGCATGGCCGGGTGCGGAGCGCCGGGCGGGCATGGTCGGGTGCGGAGCGCCGGGCGAGCATGGCCGGGTGCGGAGCGCCGGGCGGGCACAGGTGGGTGCGGAGCGCCGGGCGGGCATGGCTGGGTGCGGAGCGCCGGGCGGGCATGGCCGAGTGCAGAGCGCCGGGCGGGCATGGCCCACGTGAGGGGCTCTCAGCTCCTGGAAGGCGACTGACTCTTGGTTCCCAAAAGCAGCCCCGGTGTCCTGTGGCCGGGAGCGCTGGAGGGAAGCGAGGGCAGAGCGGGGGGGGGGGTCTCACGTGGGTGTCGCCCCCCAGGCCCTGCTGTCTCCGCTCTGTGCACGATCGGGTCTGACGGGACAGATGGGAGCTGCCAGGCGGGCGAGCGGCGGCTGGAGCCGGCCCTGCCAGGCACATTTCTGGGTCAGCTGCTGGGGGGGGATCGCGGTCCTGGCACAGGCCCCCCCTCGCCCCCCCGCGTTTCCCCCCCCCCCACGGTGCTGCCTGGCGCTAATGGGGTTTGGCAGGCTGGAAAGACAAGAGCCCTTCAGGCCTCTTCTGTGCCCACTCGGCCAGCCGGGCTAACCGGGCCATCGGCGCTGCGCTGGGGCCGGCCGGCTCCCCTCTGTGCCCCCCCTGGGATCCCCCCTCAGCTGGCTCCGCTCTGTGCTCCCCCTTCGGCCACCTCCCCTTGGTGCCACCCCCTCACTGCCCCCCCCGTCAGCGCTGCTCCCCCCAAAGTGCCCCCCCTTCCATCATTGCAACCGGGATCGCTGCCTCCCTGGCTGAGAGCTGGGGCTTCATGGCCCAGCCAGCGACCCCGGCAAAGGCCCCCCCGTAGGCCGGCCTGGGCGCAGCCCTCTGCCCAGGATCCCCCCCAGATCCCCTCTCCTTGGGCCGTCTGCCCACACAGCACCCCCCCCCCCCCAGTCAGTCCACACGGCTCCCGGCCGAGCCCCCCCCCCCCACTGCCCGGCCCATCGGGGATCCTGACACCAGAGCCGAGGTCTCAGCAAGTGACCGTCTCCCGGGACAGCGGAGCCCCCGCTGGCTCCCCGCCACGGCCCCCGGGCAGCCCCCAACCACCCTCCACCCCGCTGGCTCCCCGCCACGGCCCCCGGGCAGCCCCCAACCACCCTCCACCCCGCTGGCTCCCCGCCGCGGCCCCCGGGCAGCCCCCAACCACCCTCCACCCCGCTGGCTCCCCGCCGCGGCCCCCGGGCAGCCCCCAACCACCCTCCACCCCGCTGGCTCCCCGCCGCGGCCCCCGGGCAGCCCCCAACCACCCTCCACCCCGCTGGCTCCCCGCCGCGGCCCCCGGGCAGCCCCCAACCACCCTCCACCCCGCTGGCTCCCCGCCGCGGCCCCCGGGCAGCCCCCAACCACCCTCCACCCCGCTGGCTCCCCGCCGCGGCCCCCGGGCAGCCCCCAACCACCCTCCACCCCGCTGGCTCCCCGCCGCGGCCCCCGGGCAGCCCCCAACCACCCTCCACCCCGCTGGCTCCCCGCCACGGCCCCCGGGCAGCCCCCAACCACCCTCCACCCCGCTGGCTCCCCGCCGCGGCCCCCGGGCAGCCCCCAACCACCCTCCACCCCGCTGGCTCCCTGCCGCGGCCCCCGGGCAGCCCCCAACCACCCTCCACCCCGCTGGCTCCCCGCTGGCTGGGAGACTCGTCTCTGCTGGTGGGTGACGTGCCGACCGAGCTGGTCTCCGGGCAGGGTCCCCGTGCGGTGCCCCCCCCAAGCCTGGCAGCCCCCCCCCCCCGAACATGTCCCAGCCTGGCCCCATCTCCTGGGGGCCGCGCAGCCTCCGTGTTGCCGTTCTCATGGGGGTTCCTCTCACCAGCCCCCGCTCTGCCAGCCTAGGCCCCTCGTTTCCCAGGGCAGAGGGTTTACATGGGACCCCTGCCAGGCCTGTGAGGTCCCCCCCCCATTGTGTCTGGCCTTGGGGGGCTGTGGTGCCCGGTGGGGGGGTTGTGACGCACAGTGGGGGTGTATGGTGTCGGGGGGGGGGGCTGTGGTGCCTGGCCGGGGGGTGGGGTGGGGTGATGCACAGTGGGGAGTGTATGGTGTCTGGGGGGGGGGCTGTGACACACAGTGGGGGGGTGTATTTTGTCCGGTGGGGGGCTGTGGTGCCTGGCCGGGGGGGGCGGGGAGCTGTGGTGCCCGGTGGGGGGCTGTGATGCACAGTGGGGGTGTCTGGTGGGGGGGGCTGTGTTGCACAGTGGGGGGTGTATGGTGTCGGGGGGGGCTGTGACACACAGTGGGGGGGTGTATTTTGTCCGGTGGGGGGCTGTGGTGCCTGGCCGGGGGGGGGGGAGCTGTGGTGCACAGTGGGGGTGTCTGGTGGGGGGGGGCTGTGTTGCACAGTCGGGGAGTGTATGGTGTCGGGAGGGGCCGTGACACAGTGGGGGTGTCTGGTGTCTGGTGGGGGGGCTGTGTTGCACAGGAGGGGGTGTCTGGTGGGGGGGGGCTGTGACGCACAGGGGGGGTGTCTGGTGTCTGGTGGGGGGGGCTGTGTTGCACAGTGGGGGTGTATGGTGTTGGGGGGGGGGCTGTGACACACACTGGGGGTGTATGGTGTCCGGTGGGGGGCTGTGTTGCACAGGGGGACTCACGGCCATTGGTGCTACAGGGCACATGTCCTCAAGGGGGGGCAGCAGGGCAGTGCGGGGGCACCAGGGAAATTGGGGGGGACTGCTGGGAGTGTGGGGGCACAGGGCAGTGCGGGGGGACACGGGGGAAGTGGGGGGGGCATGGGGACAGTGGGGGGGCACCAGGGAAGTTGGGGGGGACACGGGGGCAGTGGGGGGGCACCAGGGAAGTTGGTGGGGACACGGGGCCAGTGGGGGGGCACCAGGGAAGTTGGGGGGGACACGGGGGCAGTGGGGGGGCACGGGGCCAGTGGGGGGCACCAGGGAAGTTGGGGGGGCACGGGGCCAGTGGGGGGGCACGGGGCCAGTGGGGGGGCAGTGCCTTTCAGTGGGGCCTTCTGGATGCTGCTGGGCTGAACCTGGGAGAGCCCCCCCAGCCCCCGTATCCCCCTATGTCCGGTTCACACAGACAGGGGGTGGAGGGTGCGGGGTCTGTAGGGGCAACAGGCGCCCTGTGCCGCTAGCCCATGGCAGGAACTACACAAGGCAGCGGCTGGGAGGGTGGCCGGGGTCCGACCGGGCGCAAAGGGGCCCCGGTGGCTCCAGTCAGCACTGCCAGCCAGGCCGATAAAAGTCCGGTTGGCAGCGCAGTGGGACTAAGGCCGGTTCCCAGCACAGCTCCCGGAAGCGGCCAGCAAAGTGATCCCAGGACGGGTGTGCGGTGACCCCAGGGCGTCTCCCCGGTGACCCCGGGACGGGTGTGCGGTGACCCCGGGGCGTGTCGCTGGTGATCCCGGGACGGGTGTGTGGTGACCCCAGGGCATCTCCCCGGTGATCCCAGAACAGGTGTGCAGTGACCCCGGGGCGTGTCGCTGGGTATGTGGTAACTCCGGGGCGTCTCCCCGGTGACCCCAGAACGGGTGTGCGGTGACCCCGGGGCGTCTCCCCGGTGACCCCAGAACGGGTGTGCGGTGACCCCGGGGCGTCTCCCCGGTGACCCCAGAATGGGTGTGCGGTGACCCCGGGGCATCTCCCCGGTGACCCCAGAACGGGTGTGCGGTGACCCCGGGGCGTCTCCCCGGTGACCCCAGGACAGGTGTGTGGTGACCCCAGGGCGTCTCCCCGGTGACCCCAGGCTGCACCGAGCTGGGCGATGGATGGACGCGGTTGGGGTCCAGGCTCACCCGTGGGTGATGGAGACGGAGCCCGTCCGTGTGCGTAGGCTGCCACCTGCTGGGCTCACCAAGCATTGCTGGTGAGACGCTCCGGGGGCTCTGGTAGCCTGGGCTGGACCCCCCCGTGTGGGGGATCGGCTGGGAGCCTTGGCAGAGACCCCTGCACCGCGCAGCCGTCCCAGCCAGCCGAGGCCGGGCCGGGGCTACGGTGGCAGCCCTATAGCCAGAGACAGCGGCACTGTTTGGGGTCCCTGCACTTCAGTAACTCCAGCCTCATTGCTGCGTAAACAGCGCGCTGAGAGCATTCACACGGACGTGACCGCGCGGTGAGAGCGTTCGCACAGACGTGTCCGCGCGGTGAGAGCGTTCACACGGACGTGTCCGCGCGGTGAGAGCGTTCACACGGACGTGACCGCGCACTGACAGCGTTCGCACGGACATGACGGTGCGGTGAGAGCGTTCGCACAGACGTGTCCGCGCGGTGAGAGCGTTCGCACGGACGTGACCGTGCGGTGAGAGCGTTCGCACAGACGTGACCACGCACTGACAGCGTTCGCACAGACGTGACCGCGCGGTGAGACCGTTCGCACAGACGTGACCGCGCGGTGACAGCGTTCGCACAGACGTGACCGCACGGTGACAGCGGTGAGAGCGTTCGCACGGACGTGACCGCGTTCGCACAGACGTGACCGCGCACTGACAGCGTTCGCACGGACATGACGGTGCGGTGAGAGCGTTCGCACAGACGTGACCGCGCGGTGAGAGCGTTCACACGGACGTGACCGCGCGGTGAGAGCGTTCACACGGACGTGACCGCGCGGTGAGAGCGTTCACACGGACGTGACCGTGCGGTGAGAGCGTTCGCACGGACATGACCGCGCGGTGAGAGCATTCACACGGACGTGACTGCGTGGTGAGAGCATTCACACGGACGTGACCGCGCGGTGAGAGCGTTCGCACAGACGTGACCGCGCACTGACAGCGTTCGCACAGACGTGACCGCGCGGTGAGAGCGTTCGCACAGACGTGACCGCGCGGTGACAGCGTTCGCACAGACGTGACCGCACGGTGACAGCGGTGAGAGCGTTCGCACAGACGTGACCGCACGGTGACAGCGTTCGCACGGACGTGACGGTGCGGTGAGAGCGTTCGCACAGACGTGACCGCGCGGTGAGAGCGTTCACACGGACGTGACCGCGCGGTGAGAGCGTTCGCACGGACGTGACCGCGCGGTGAGAGCGTTCGCACGGACGTGACCGCGCGGTGAGAGCGTTCGCACGGACGTGACCGCGCGGTGAGAGCGTTCGCACGGACGTGACCGCGCGGTGAGAGCGTTCGCACGGACGTGACCGCGCGGTGAGAGCGTTCGCACGGACGTGACCGCGCGGTGAGAGCGTTCGAACGGACGTGACGGTGCGGTGAGAGCGTTCGCACGGACGTGACCGCGCGGTGACAGCGTTCGCACGGACGTGACCGCGCGGTGAGAGCATTCGCACAGACGTGACCGCGCGGTGACAGCGTTCGCACAGATGTGACCGCGCGGTGAGAGCGTTCGCACAGACGTGACCGCGCGGTGACAGCGTTCGCACAGACGTGACCGCGCGGTGACAGCGTTCGCACAGACGTGACCACGCGGTGAGAGCGTTCGCACGGACGTGACCGCGCAGTGAGAGCATTCGCACAGACGTGACCACACGTTGACAGCGCTGAGAGCGTTCGCACGGACATGACCACGCGGTGAGAGCATTCTCACAGACGTGACCGCACGGAGACAGCGTTCGCACGGATGTGACCGCGCGGTGACAGCGTTCGCACAGACATGACCGCGCGGTGACAGCGTTTGCACGGACGTGACCACGCGGTGACAGCATTCGCACAGACGTGACCGCCCGGTGACAGCGTTCGCACAGACGTGACCGCACGGTGACAGCGTTCGCACGGACGTGACCGCGCGGTGAGAGCATTCGCACGGACGTGACCGCACGGTGACAGCGTTCGCACAGACGTGACCGTGCGGTGAGAGCATTCGCACGGACGTGACCACGCGGTGACAGCGTTCGCACGGACGTGACCGTGCGGTGACAGCGTTCGCACGGACGTGACTGCGTGGTGAGAACGTTCGCATGGACATGACCGTGCGGTGAGAGCGTTTGCACGGACGTGACCGCGCGGTGAGAGCGTTCGCACAGACGTGACCGCACAGTGACAGCATTCGCACAAACGTGACCGCGTGGTGAGAGCGTTCGCACAGACGTGACCGCGCGGTGACAGCGTTCGCACGGACGTGACTGCGTGGAGAGAACGTTCGCACGGACATGACCGTGTGGTGAGAGCGTTCGCACGGACGTGACCGCGTGGTGAGAGCGTTCGCACGGACGTGACCGTACGGTGACAGCGTTCGCACAGACGTGACCGCGCGGTGAGAGCGTTCGCACAGACGTGACCACGCGGTGACAGCGTTCGCACGGACGTGACCGTGCGGTGACAGCGTTCGCACGGACGTGACCGTGCGCTGAGAGCATTCACACGGACGTGACTGCGTGGTGAGAACGTTCGCACGGACGTGACCGCGCGGTGACAGCGTTCGCACGGACGTGACCGCCCGGTGACAGCGTTCGCACAGACGTGACCGCGCGGTGACAGCGTTCGCACGGACGTGACCGCGCGGTGAGAGCATTCGCACGGACGTGACCGCACGGTGACAGCGTTCGCACGGACGTGACCGCGCGGTGAGAGCATTCGCACGGACGTGACCGCACGGTGACAGCGTTCGCACAGACGTGACCGTGCGGTGAGAGCATTCGCACGGACGTGACCACGCGGTGACAGCGTTCGCACGGACGTGACCGTGCGGTGACAGCGTTCGCACGGACGTGACCGCGCGCTGAGAGCATTCACACGGACGTGACTGCGTGGTGAGAACGTTCGCATGGACATGACCGTGCGGTGAGAGCGTTCGCACGGACGTGACCGCGCGGTGAGAGCGTTCGCACGGACGTGACCGCACGGTGACAGCGTTCGCACAAACGTGACCGCGCGGTGAGAGCGTTCGCACAGACGTGACCGCGCGGTGACAGCGTTCGCACGGACGTGACTGCGTGGAGAGAACGTTCGCACGGACATGACCGTGTGGTGAGAGCGTTCGCACGGACGTGACCGCATGGTGAGAGCGTTCACACAGACGTGACCGTACGGTGAGAGCGTTCGCACAGACGTGACCACGCGGTGACAGCGTTCGCACGGACGTGACGGTGCGGTGACAGCGTTCGCACGGACGTGACCGTGCACTGAGAGCATTCACACGGACGTGACTGCGTGGTGAGAACGTTCGCACGGACATGACCGTGCGGTGAGAGCGTTCGCACGGACATGACCGCGCGGTGAGAGCGTTCGCACGGACGTGACCGCGCGGTGACAGCGTTCGCACAGACGTGACCGCGCAGTGACAGTGTTCGCACAAACGTGACCGCGCAGTGAGAGCGTTCGCACAGACGTGACCGCGCGGTGACAGTGTTCGCACAAACGTGACCGCGCAGTGAGAGCGTTCGCACAGACGTGACCGCGCAGTGAGAGCGTTCGCACAGACGTGACCGCGCAGTGAGAGCGTTCGCACAAACGTGACCGCGCAGTGAGAGCGTTCGCACAAACGTGACCGCGCAGTGAGAGCGTTCGCACAGACGTGACCGCGCGGTGACAGTGTTCGCACAGACGTGACCGCGCAGTGAGAGCGTTCGCACAGACGTGACCGCGCAGTGACAGTGTTCGCACAAACGTGACCGCGCAGTGAGAGCGTTCACACGGACGTGACCACGCGCTGAAAGCATTCACACGGACGTGACCGCGCGGTGAGAGCGTTCGCACAGACGTGACCGTGCGGTGAGACCGTTCGCACAGACGTGACCGTGCGGTGAGACCGTTCACACGGACGTGACCGTGCGGTGAGAGCGTTCGCACAGACGTGACCGTGCGGTGAGAACGTTCGCACAGACGTGACCGTGCGGTGAGAGCGTTCGCACAGACGTGACCGTGCGGTGAGAGCGTTCGCACAGACGTGACCGTGCGGTGAGACCGTTCACACGGACGTGACCGTGCGGTGAGAGCGTTCGCACAGACGTGACCGTGCGGTGAGACTGTTCACACGGACGTGACCGTGCGGTGAGAGCGTTCGCACAGACGTGACCGTGCGGTGAGAACGTTCGCACAGACGTGACCGTGCGGTGAGAGCGTTCGCACAGACGTGACCGTGCGGTGAGAGCGTTCGCACAGACGTGACCGCGCGGTGAGACCGTTCGCACAGACGTGACCGCGCGGTGAGAGCGTTCGCACAGACGTGACCGTGCGGTGAGAGCGTTCGCACAGACGTGACCGTGCGGTGAGAGCGTTCGCACAGACGTGACCGCGCGGTGAGACCGTTCGCACAGACGTGACCGTGCGGTGAGAGCTGTTCAGATCAGTTTCTCTCTGCATCCTGTAACACTTGCCGAGACCGGTATTGCCCTGGCCTCTTCTTTCGTCATTCAGTTTCGCCCGCATTCTAAAACAATGTGCATTTCCTCACCTTTTGGGGGCGAAGCCAGACTTTGAGGCACCTGCTCCCCTACTTGGTGTGTAAACATTGCTGGTGCCAATCGGAAACGAACACAAACAGGTTTTGGGCCCCCTCCCCTATGACACTTCTGTGATGTTATAGTTGGTACTTATGGGTCTGTCTGCCATGTGCAGACAGGGAGAGGAGAAAGAAAACTGAATCCTGTGTATCCTGTGTACCCCCGTAACCGAGCCTGATCACCTCGAAGCCTCTCTCTCTGCTCACGTGTTTTCAAACAGAGCCTCCACGTTTGCCGGTCGTTATGCGTTGGTTTGTATTTGTAAGTATCAGTTATTACTAAATGCTGCATCTTTGTTTATAAATATTGTTAGTAGATATTTCAGTCATTGTGTGTTTTAAGTTTCATTAAGTCTATTAGCTAATCAAACGCTGCTCCCTTACCCCTTGTAATTATCCCCAATAAAACTTTAAATTGATTAATTTTAGTTGTGTCTGTGTGTGTGTGTCTGCAGCTCGCGTCCTGACCCACACTCCCCTTGCATCCCTCACCATATAGTCTATTGCCACGTGAAGCCTGGTAAATAACAGGCCTGCAATTTTTTTTCGCCCCTGCGAGTCCGTGGCAAGCCACATGGCGTCACAAACAGGACGCAAGGGAGTTGGGCCATGCCCGTGGCACGCTGCAGACCGCACAGATGATGAAACTGAACAGTTCCAACATTTGCAGTTTCACCCTTTAAGTAGCCGAAATTCGACTGATCTAAAATTAGATTGCTCTCTACGGCCTCAGTGCACGGAGACTGGAGAGAGCATGAGTGTGGCACACAAATTATTCTGCCAAATTATAAAAAAATTAGATTCAATTAAGAAAACCAAAAAATTGAGACCCAATGAATATAAATCTGAGGATGTCTCCACCATCCTGTTAGGCAAAGCCCTCGATCTGTGCTCTGTCCTCCACGGGGGCACAATGTTTGCAGCTAAGCAAGCAGCCCCAGGCTCCCCTGAAGATAAGGAGGGGGGAGATAGCTGTTTGTCTGGGGAGGGTTTCTCCAAGTGTTTGTCTGTGCAAGAAAGCCGTTTGCCTGTGGATGAAGTTCCTGAATGTCTGCCTAATGTCTCAGAAGTGAGTCTGGAATTAGATACAGTGCAGGAGGAACTCATTGGTCAGGAAAGGGTTTCTCTGAAGCAGGTTAAAGTGAATGAGCAGGAGGAAGTACTAACTGAGGAAGGAAAGGGTGAAATAGTTTTGGCTGGTACAGCTTGTAAAAGTGAACCTTGTGACGAAGTGGGAGTACTGTGTGTGTGTGTGCCTCAGTTTCCCCTATGCATTTCTTAAGTGTCTATGTGAAGGGATAGGGGCTAATGCTGGAAGCAAGGAGGCAACGCCCTCCCCTCTGTGCATCCCTGGAAGCTGTAACCTGACCCCAGGTGGGGGAGGGAGGTCAGCTGAACCTGTTGAAGGGAAGCCCGGGAAAACAGACAAAGAGACAAAGGAGCAGGAAGTGGCTAGAGAGGGGGTTTTGGGTCAGTCTGGGTCTGGGTCGAGCTGGGAAGAGGGAGAGAAGCCAACTCGCTCTCTGGCCCCAAGATGGATCCAGCTGAAGGCTCACGCTCACTGTATGGTCTGTGATTAGAAGTCATCGAATAAACCTGGGGGAGAAGCAGGAGCCCAGAATCTGGGTCTCACCTCCTGGCACACCCCAGAAAGGCCTGACTGAGGGACCCTGTTTGGACTGAGAAGCTGTGAGTTGGATGGTTCCTGACATCTCAAATAAACCGTCTATTCTGCTGGCTGGCTGAGAGTCACGTTTGACTGTGGATTTGGGGTGCAGAACCCATGGGCTCCCCCAGGACCCCGCCCAGGCGGGCTTGCTGGGGGAAGCACACGGAGGGGCAGAAGGTGCTGAATACTCCGAGGTCAGACCCAGGAAGGTGGAAGTGGGGACCCCTAAAGCTCCTGGCCTGGGACACAGGCTGTGTACGGAGAAGGGACCCTCCACCCGGAGTCCGGTCTGGCTCACTAGGGAGCGGTTCCAGACCATCGCCCGGGCACTCCGGGACAAACCTGAAAAAAGCAGCAGTGTATCTGTTAGGAGTGTGCCTGTGTCTGTCAGGGGTATTGACTTGCCTATGGAGGAAGCTACCTCAGTCTCCAAGCAGTTGTCTGTGTGCTGGGGCAAGGGAAGGGAGATCCCAAGCTGTGGGTCTGGTGAAGGAGAATGTGTCTCTGAATCTTCTTTGTCTGTGGAGCAGATAGAAGGGGCCTGTCAGCCTGGAAGGGTTGAGAGTGGGGCATTTGTTTCAGAGTTGGTTTTGGATTCAGCTAAAGCTCAGAAGGGGAATGGTCCTGAGTTTGTGTCTGCTGGGGAGAAAGGCTCTATAACTAGATTTAATCTGGTTAATGTCTTAGCAAGATCCCAGAGACCAGACGATTCTGGTGCTTGTATTTTGCCTGTTGCTAGTGTGTTGCTGGAAAAGGGTGTAGCAACTCTGTCTGATCAGAGTGACACCCTAGCCAGGGCACAAGGAGAGCGGAGAGGTGATTTGGGTGTGTTACCTGCCACCAGCTTGACAACAGGGAGCAAGGAGGAAGAAATTCCTGAACTGGTATCTGGCAAAGGGGAGAAGAATGACTCTGACCTCTTTTTCAGTGAGTCTGTGAGTTTGCCTGAAAGGGGATTTTGTAGAAATCCGCCTGATGGGCCAAGGATGATCATGGATGTGAGTAAAGCCCAAAAAGAGTCTGTTGTTGCTCGGGAAAGTGTTCCTTGGGAGCAAGCCCTAGGTGAAGGGGGTAAGGACAGGATTTCTGTGAGCGGTGAATTGTTGTCTAAAGAAGTTCCTGAGGGAAAAATGTGTAGGCAAGTTGTTGCAGATAAGAAGTGTGACAGTGATTTGATCAGGGAAGTTTCAATTCCTAAGAGCCAGAAGTTTTCTGCAGTGAATGGATCTACAGATTTGCCTGTGGCAAAGTTCAGTGGGGATATCTTTGAGGAGGAATTGGGACAGCCCTAGGACCAAGTGTCTGTGTTTGACCAGTTTGATGGGGAGACAAGATTGTTCAGGGAGAAATGTCTCCATGCTGATTCTGCAAGTGAACAGTCTGTGTCCCAGGTTAAAAGAGATGGTGCAATTAGTCCCATAAGGATGCAGAGGATGAGAGATATAATCTCATCTCTAGACACTTTGAATGTGACT
The DNA here is from genome assembly GCA_032164245.1 of Sternotherus odoratus. Taxonomy (NCBI): domain Eukaryota; kingdom Metazoa; phylum Chordata; order Testudines; family Kinosternidae; genus Sternotherus; species Sternotherus odoratus. The sequence goes on from JAVMKO010000011.1 coordinate 63,440,480, forward strand.
TGTAGTCTCTTGGGGAACCTAACATCTGATCCCCTGTGGAAGCAGAAATGGGCAAAGAAAGAACAAGGGAACTTTGAGACTAGCTTGTTAGTGAAAATGGATGGTATCCCTTTAAGACATGATACTGCCTCAAAGCTTGTTTCTGTCTGTGGAGTTGCAGATTACGGGAGTGAATGGGGGAAGAAGGATTTGCTAATGGCTGTTAGCTCAGGGGACCTTCCAGATCCGGCCGGGAGTTCTTTTAAGCAAAAGAGAGCAGGTTTTGTCCCTTCAGGGCAAGGAGGGAAAAGAGATTTTGATTTTGTAAAGGAAAACCACAAAGTGACCCTGGAAGGCCGAAATTCCAATGGTATTGATCCAAAGGCATGGATTGACAAACCTAATGGTAAATGAACACTTTCAATGAGATTATTGTTGCTCATTGTAATTTGTGTAACTACTGTGTTATTACCAGAGACTGTAAAATTGTACAATGGACCTAATCTTTTGAAAAATCCTTTGAACTTGTTGAGAGGAATACATGGGAACACACTTGATGTTAAAAGGCCTGGTTCTACTGATGTGTCACAGTTAAGGCCTGTAAATAGTGGTGAGACTTTCCAAAGGGGAAAGACATGCCACACCTGATGTGCAGTATAACAAGGGAAACCGAGGCACACTATCATATTGTTTCCATGGCTATTTCTGTGCTATTGACAACGTCAATATCTATATTGATTTGATGTTACTTGGGTTCCAAACATTTGCCAGAGCGTGTACGGGTAAAGTAGCTGTTTTCTTTAGCTCTTGGCAAGATCACATAAGACAAATCCATGGATGGGGGGGGGGGGGAGCTTCCCTTCACATCCATACTAAATACCATCCTCAAAGCAATGGTGTTGTGGAGCGAAAAATCAGCAGTCCTTAAGACTATGCTGCGAACAGCAAACCCCAACCCTGATTTCAAAAACTGGAGCTCATTTTACCCCAGGTACTTATCGCACTCAACAAAAGTTACTCTCGCTGGCCTCACATTTCACCTACACCTAAGCCGCCTTGGTCCCCTGTATTTAACCCTGGCCAACTGGTTTGGCTTACAGAACCCCAAGCCTCCAGCCATCGAGAGCCTATAAAGGCCACCATCCTCCGGGCCGGCAAGTACCCTAACACCTACTTAGTAGCTACAAGTACCCCCGGTGAAAAGCTAGTTCATCATAACTGGCTCAGCAAATGTAGTTCTTAACAAGCAAGCTAATGCCCCCGAGTAGGGCTCGTATTATTCTGTTTTACAGGTTATGCTGCCCTCCCTCACAACATCTTTGTCCACGGAGCCCTGGGAGAAGGTGAACTGCAAACCTGGTTCACCACCTACTGGGTGCAGGAGGTCAGCGGAAACCAGTCCCTGTCAGTGCCGAGTCCGGAAGATTGTCTTGTTTGCTCCACTCAATTCTCCCCTAAATATCCATCACCCTTTCAATTTGTACCGATAGTTTATCATTTTTTCATTTAATATTTCTAGTGTGAATTGTTCTCCCCTGTCTAGTGGGTTAATTCTAGTGTTTTGTAAAATAGATTAATGACTCAATGTTTGTTACTATCTTCTTCATTTTGTACTAAGTTTGCTGCAGTATATCCCGAATTTGCTGATACATGCTGTGTTTCTTTGCCATCTATTTCTCCTAATTTGTCCTCCATTGTTGAAGACCTGCAAACGTTAAGCTCTGATGTCCGACAGTCAGGAGAGTTCTTCCAGTTTTGGTCACGGCTCAATTGGCTTGGCCTTGCGCCCTACAAATCCTATTTCCAATCCCTGTTTGTGTCCTTCTAGTTGGGCTCGTTCTTCTCTGTCTCGGATGTGCCTTCATTAAAACCTGCATTCGCAAGTTTGTTGCCTCGGCCTACATTGCTTCCACCCCCGAAGCGCATCCCCTCGTAGGTGGGAATGAGGAGTCGGACTCGGAAGTTTAGGTTTTCGGCCAAACTATTTCGGCCAGGGCACGGGGGCATGTTCAGATGAGTTCCTGTGAACTTGCCCATGCCGGTATTGCCGTGGCCTCTTCTTTTGTCATTCAGGAGCATTCACCCGAACGTGACCGCGCGGTGAGAGCATTCACCCGAACGTGACCGCGCGGTGAGAGCATTCACGTGGACGTGACCGCGCGGTGAGCGTGTTCGCACGGACTTGACCGTGTGGCGAGAGCATTTGCACGGACGTGACGTGACCGTGCGGCCTGCAGCCGCACAGCATGGTTAGAGTGTTCACACGGATGTAACCATGTGGTGAGTGTGTCCCCAGCACCGTGGACTCCCCATCGCCCCATCTTGGGATCCCGGCTGCAGGCCCCAGGCCCCGATGCCGGCCTGCGGGAGCTGCGTGGCCGAGCGCCATGGGGGCCTGTTGCGAGTTGGCATCGCCGGGTCTGCAGCCCGGGCACGTCCCCCCCAGGCGCCCCCCCCTGCAGCTGTCTCTGCGCTTGGGGGGAGGGGGGGGCTGCCGGGGCTGATCAGAGGCTGCCAGGCGGCACCGGAACGCGGAGACGCGGCTTTGAAGCCGCCCTGACGAGGTGTCTGGGAGTCGGAGCCGAGCTGACAGCGTCTCCCTTTGAGGAGCCGGCGGGGGGGGGGGGGGGAAGCGCAGCCCCACCACGCTGGGAGGGCCGGGATCAAAGGGAAGGGGTGTGGGGGATGGGGCAGGAGCCGGGGGGGGGGCAGGAGCAATGGGAAGGAGTGCGGGGGATGGGGGGCAGGAGCAATGGGAAGGAGTGCGCACTGGGACCCCCCGAGGGAGCCCCCTGACTGGCGGCAGGGCCCAGGCAGCGTCTGAGGGGTGCAGACCCTACGTCTGGGGAGGGGCGACGGGGCCGAGGACGGACAGAAACCGGGACACGGCACCGGAGCCACCCGCTGCTGCGGCTCTGAGGGTTGAGCCGTGGCACCCCCGGGTCACTGCCCCCAGGGCGCCCAGGTCCTGCCAGGCTCCCTCCCCCGGGCCAGCACCAGGACCCGCCCAGCCCGGCGCCGGGGGGGGCTCCAGGAATTTCCCTGCCTGGGGGGAGGGCGTCTGTCTGCACCAGCCCCCGCCCCTCGTCTCGCCCGTCACTGGAGCAGCGCTGGAGGCGCCGGGTACCGGAGGCGCCGGAGAGAGACTCCTCCCTGGAGGGAGACGAGGGGCCGGGCGCCTCCGGGGCACACCGCCCCCTGGCTGACCCCTGAGGACCCCGGGCCCAGGCGGGAGCAATGCCCCGGCCCGGTTCCTGCTGCCCCACGGGGGCGCCCCCGGCCCCGGGCGGCTCCTTCGCCCACATCACCGCCCGGTTCCTGCGGGTCACCAAGATCCACGGTCTGCGCCACCTGGGCTCCCGCCGGCCCTCGCGCCCGCGCCGCCTGCTCTGGGGCCTGGCCGTCCTGCTCGCCCTGGGCCTGCTGGCCACCGGGTCCGGCAGCCGCGTGCGCTCCCTGCTCGCCCGCCCGGTGCACAGCCGGCTGCACATGGCCTGGGCGCCGCGGCTGCGCTTCCCGGCCGTCACCCTCTGCAACCGGAACCCCCTGCGCTTCCCGCGCCTCACCCGGCCCGACCTGTACTCGGCGGGGCGCTGGCTGGGCCTGGCCGGGGCGGACCGGGCCCTGCTGCCGGGGCTGCTGGAGGGGCTCCCCGAGGCCCAGCGCCGCTGGCTCACCCGCCTGGCCAACTACTCGCGCTTCCTGCCGCCGCGCAGCTCCGAGCGCGCCATGCCCAGCCTCTTCCACCGCCTGGGCCACCAGATCCACGACATGCTGCTGGCCTGTCGCTTCCGGGGGGAGCCCTGCGGCCCCCAGCACTTCACGCCCGTGAGCACCCGGGCGGGGGGGCCTGGAGGGGGGGGGGCGGGGCACGTCACTGGCTCCGCATGTTGGGGGGCTGCATACGGTACTGGGGGGGTGGCTGTGGGTCGAGGTAGGTCACTGGTTCTGTGTGATGGGGGGTGCGCGCAGTACTGGGGGTTGGGGGTGGCTGGGGGCTGAGGCAGGTCACTGGTTCTGCGTGTTGGGGGGCAATGGGGGGGGACACACGGGGCTGGGGGGTTTGGGGGGTGGCTGCGGGTCGAGGTAGGTCACTGGCTCTGCGTGTTGGGGGGCAATGGGGGGTGCACGCAGTACTGGGGGTTGGGGGGGTGGTTGGGGGATGGGGCAGGTCACTGGCTCTGTGTGATGGGGGGTGCACGCAGTACTGGGGGTTGGGGGGGTGGCTGGGGGATGGGGCAGGTCACTGGTTCTGTGTGAAGGGGGGCAATGGGGGGGTGCACGCGGTGCCGGGGGGGAGCTGGCTGTGGGCCGAGGCAGGTCGCTGGCTCCGCGCGTGTGGGGGGGGGACTCCGGGCATTTGGGGGGGGCTCACTCGGGGCTGTAGAGAACAGGAGGGACAAGAGCCCCCACCCAGGTCCCCGCCCTGCTCTGCCCCACAGCCAGTGGGACCCTGGGGTGTCCCCCCAAACCCCTCCCCCACTCAGATGCACAACGCACCCAAATGCCAGGGAGGGGCCGCGTGCTACTTTGCCAGTAGGGGGGGTGAGGTGGGTCAGGGAGGGGCCGTGTGGCTGGGGGGGTCGTGTGCTGAAGACGGGGGCTGGGGAGGGGGCCGTGTAGCGGGGGGCGCAGGGTCATGGGGGGGCGTGAACCGGACTGTCTCCCTCCTCCCCCCAGGGCAGACTCTGGTGCAGGGCAGACAGAAGGGGCAGCCTCAGGGCGGCACCACCCCACAGTGGGTCCCAGGGTGACCCCCCATAGCAGCTCCAGCAGGTCCCTGGGGACATGGCCCAGTATGGCCCCCCTCTCCCCCCCGGTCCTGGGTGCGAGCCCCCGGGCCGCCGGCAGCAGGAGCAGCAGTGCTGGTGTGGGGCAGGGGACGCGCTCGATGGGGGGCACGAGGCTAAGACCCTCCGCAGGCCCCATGCTCCAGCCGGGGGTCAGTGATCTCCGGCTCCGCACTCGAGGCGCGTGGGGCTGCCTGGCCGGGCACCAAATGCCAGAGTCCCCCCCCCCCCCAGCGCGTTGGCACCAGCATCTGGAGGCAGGATCCTGGATGGAGCCCGGTGCTTTGGGGTGTATCCAGGTCGGGATCGAAGGGCCCCAGCAGAGCTGGGGGAGCGGAGGGCGGGGAACGCATGTCTGGGGTGGCGGGGGCTGCGGGTCGGGAGTGAGGGGCACCGGCACAGCTGTTGGGGGGGGGAACCCAGGTCTGAGATGGCGGGGGCTGCGTGTCGGGAGTGAGGGGCACCGCACAGCTGTTGGGGGGGCTGCAGGTTGGGAGTGAGGGGCACCGCACAGCTGTTGGGGGGGGAACCCAGGTCTGGGGTGGCGGGGGCTGTGGGTCGGGAGTGAGGGGCACCGCACAGCTGTTGGGGGGGGAACCCAGGTCTGGGGTGGCGGGGGCTGCGGGTCGGGAGTGAGGGGCACCGCACAGCTGTTGGGGGGGGAACCCAGGTCTGGGGTGGCAGAGGCTGAGGGTTGGGAGTGAGGGGCACCGGCAGCGCTGTGTGTCGGGGGGCAGTCCGGGGTTGGGGTCGGAGCTGAGGGGTCTGAAGCAGCCATTCTCTGCCCCCCAAGGCCCAGGGGGGCGGTTCAGGGGCGTGACCAGGGTGCTCTGTGCTGTGGCTGTTCGGGGGGGGACAGCTCAGGGCCCATGGGGCGGCGCGTAGGTCAGTGCGGTCCCGAGGCTGCTCTAGCAGACACTGGGTCGGGCAGGGCCGGGCACAGCCGCAGACGGGGGAGGGCAGAGCGGCTCTAAAGTCTCCCCGGTGCCAGGCGGGGGGACGGGGTCACAGCCCAGCCCCAGGGCCGCTGGCTGAGCTCCCGCGGGGGCACTAACTCCCCCGTCTCCTCCCCAGGTCTACACCCGCTACGGCAAGTGCTACACGTTCAACGGGGACCGGCGCAGCCCGCGCCTCGTGCACCGCGGCGGGACGGGCAACGGGCTGCAGCTGATGCTGGACGTACAGCAGGAGGAATATCTGCCCATCTGGAGAGAGACCAGTGAGCGCGGGGGTGGGGGGGGGCAGGAGCCGGGGGGGGGGCAGGGCCGGGGGTCCAGGAGCCGGGGGGGCAGGGCCGGGGGTCCAGGAACCGGGGGGGGCAGGGCCGGGGGTCCAGGAGCCGGGGGGGGGGCAGGGCCGGGGGTCCAGGAGCCGGGGGGGGCCGAGCCGGGGGTCCAGGAGCCGGGGGGGGCAGGGCCGGGGGTCCAGGAACCAGGGGGGGCAAGGCCGGGGGTCCAGGAGCTGTGGTGGGCCAGGGCCGGGGGTCCAGGAGCCAGGGGGGGGCAGGGCCAGAGGGGGGCAGGAGCCGGGGGGGGGGCAGGAGCCGGGGCTGCCGTCTGCAGCGTTGACCCTCCGGCCTTTCCCTGCCCCCCGCAGACGAGACGTCGTTCGAGGCCGGGATCCGGGTGCAGATCCACAGCCAGGACGAGCCCCCCTACATCCACCAGCTGGGCTTCGGGGTCTCCCCCGGCTTCCAGACCTTCGTCTCCTGCCAGGAGCAGAGGGTGAGGCTGGGTCCCGAGCGCATTGTTAGCGGGGGCATCGGGGGGGCCAGAGCTGGGCGGGGGGTCAGAGCCGGACAGGGGACGGGGGGGTCAGAGCCGGACGGGGGGTCAGAGCCAGACGGGGGACGGGGGGTCAGAGCCGGGCGGGGGGTCAGAGCCAGACGGGGGACGGGGGGTCAGAGCCGGGCGGGGGGTCAGAGCCAGACGGGGGACGGGGGGTCAGAGCCGGGCGGGGGGGTCAGAGCCAGACGGGGGACGGGGGGTCAGAGCCGGGCGGGGGGTCAGAGCCAGACGGGGGACGGGGGGTCAGAGCCGGGCGGGGGGTCAGAGCCGGACGGGGGACGGGGGGTCAGAGCCGGGCGGGGGGTCAGAGCCGGACGGGGGACGGGGGGTCAGAGCCGGGCGGGGGGTCAGAGCCGGACGGGGGACGGGGGGTCAGAGCCGGGCGGGGGGTCAGAGCCGGACGGGGGACGGGGGGTCAGAGCCGGGCGGGGGGTCAGAGCCGGACGGGGGACGGGGGGTCAGAGCCGGGCGGGGGGTCAGAGCCGGACGGGGGACGGGGGGTCAGAGCCGGGCGGGGGGTCAGAGCTGGGCAGGGGGTCAGAGCCGGACGGGGGGGGGTCAGAGCCGGACGGGGGGGGGGGGGTCAGAGCCGGACGGGGGGGGGGTCAGAGCCGGACGGGGGGGGGTCAGAGCCGGACGGGGGGTCAGAGCTGGGCGGGGGGTCAGAGCTGGGCGGGGGGTCAGAGCTGGCTACCTGAGGCGATGGGGGGTGCAGCTGAGGGGGACAGAGTTGGTCCGATGGGCTGGTGAGTCTGGACTGGTGGGGGATGAGGGGGTCAGGGCTGGGGGAGGGGCCGGGGGTGCAGGGTAGCTAAGGGGTGGGGGGGGGCGACCCGGCGGGCGGTTCCCTCCCCCTGCGGCTCTGGCTCCTCTCGGGCCCTGGCGCGGCCCCGTCCTGGGGCAAAGGCAGCACCAGGCGCGTCCCTGCGTCCGGCCCCGTGCGGGGGCTCTCGGGGGGGGGGGGCTGCCTCCTGCGCTGCCCTCACCTCCCCCCCCCCCCCCCGCAGCTCACCTACCTGCCCCAGCCCTGGGGGAACTGCCGGGCCAGCGTCCCCGGGGAGCAGATCCTGCCGGGCTACGAGGGCTACAGCATCGCGGCCTGTCGCCTGCAGTGCGAGAAGGAGGCCGTGGTGAGCAGCTGCCACTGCCGCATGGTGCACATGCCAGGTGAGACCCCCCCCGCCCGAGACCCCCCCGTCCTGTGCCAGGTGAGACCCCCCCGCCCGACCCCCCCGTCCTGTGCCAGGTGAGACCCCCCCCAGACCCCCCCATCCTGTGCCAGGTGAGACCCCCCCCAACCAACCCCCCCATCCTGTGCCAGGTGAGCCCCCCCCAACCCGAGACCCCCCCGTCCTGTGCCAGGTGAGACCCCCCCACCCGACCCCCCCATCCTGTGCCAGGTGAGACCCCCCCCAATCCGAGACCCCCCCGTCCTGTGCCAGGTGAGACCCCCCCCACACCCAAGACCCCCCCCATCCTGTGCCAGGTGAGACCCCCCCACCCGACCCCCCCGTCCTGTGCCAGGTGAGACCCCCCCCACCCGAGACCCCCCCATCCTGTGCCAGGTGAGACCCCCCCCACCCGACCCCCCCGTCCTGTGCCAGGTGAGACCCCCCCCACCCGACCCCCCCATCCTGTGCCGGGTGAGACCGCCCCCACCCGACCCCCCCATCCTGTGCCAGGTGAGACCCCCCCCAACCCGAGACCCCCCCGTCCTGTACCAGGTGAGACCCCCCCACCTGACCCCCCCATCCTGTGCCAGGTGAGACCCCCCCCCCACCCGACCCCCCCATCCTGTGCCAGGTGAGACCCCCCCCGCCCGAGACCCCCCCATCCTGTGCCAGGTGAGACCCCCCCACACCCAAGACCCCCCCATCCTGTGCCAGGTGAGACCCCCCCCCAGACTCCCCCATCCTGTGCCAGGTGAGACCCCCCCAGACTCCCCCATCCTGTGCCAGGTGAGACCCCCCCCACCCGAGACCCCCCCGTCCTGTGCCAGGTGAGACCCCCCCCACACCCAAGACCCCCCCCATCCTGTGCCAGGTGAGACCCCCCCACCCGACCCCCCCGTCCTGTGCCAGGTGAGACCCCCCCACCCGAGACCCCCCCATCCTGTGCCAGGTGAGACCCCCCCACCCGACCCCCCGTCCTGTGCCAGGTGAGACCCCCCCCACCCGACCCCCCCATCCTGTGCCGGGTGAGACCGCCCCCACCTGACCCCCCCGTCCTGTGCCAGGTGAGACCCCCCCCACCCGAGACCCCCCCATCCTGTGCCAGGTGAGACCCCCCCCAACCCGAGACCCCCCCGTCCTGTACCAGGTGAGACCCCCCCACCTGACCCCCCCATCCTGTGCCAGGTGAGACCCCCCCCACCCGACCCCCCCCATCCTGTGCCAGGTGAGACCCCCCCCGCCCGAGACCCCCCCATCCTGTGCCAGGTGAGACCCCCCCACACCCAAGACCCCCCCATCCTGTGCCAGGTGAGACCCCCCCCAGACTCCCCCATCCTGTGCCAGGTAAGACCCCCCCCAGACTCCCCCATCCTGTGCCAGGTGAGACCCCCCCAGACTCCCCCATCCTGTGCCAGGTGAGACCCCCCCCACCCGAGACCCCCCCATCCTGTGCCAGGTGAGACCCCCCCACCCGAGACCCCCCCATCCTGTGCCAGGTGAGACCCCCCCCACCCGAGACCCCCCCATCCTGTGCCAGGTGAGACCCCCCCCACCCAACCCCCCCATCCTGTGCCAGGTGAGACCCCCTGTGACGGTGCTGTTCCTGGTGGGATCCAACTGTGAGTGTCAGATCAGGACAGATTGCTTCCAAAGGGGCAACTACAGCCCAAAGCTGGGGTTTTTCCACACTAAGGCACCAAACCAGCCAAACAGAAAAGACTTTGGTCTCACCCCACTGGCTAACCACAAGTCACACAAGCAATTCCCTTAGACACTCCAGCTTCCCAGTATCACCACCAGCAGCCACCTGTCCTGGGGATCAATGGTCATGAAAACCAATCCCCCAAATAAAGAAAACGGTTCTCCCCAATTCCAAAGAATCAGGCCCCAGACCCAGGTCAATATACAAATCAGATCTTCCCACAAATCACGCTGTTGCCAATCCTTTAGAATCTAAAATCTAAAGGATTATTATACAAGGAAAAAGGTCTAGGTGAGGGTTAGGAATGGTTAAAAGAAATCAATTACATGCAGTAATGGCAAATCTCTTGGTTCAGGCTTGCAGTTGTAGAATAAACTGCAGGTTCAGAGAAAAGTCTCTGGAATGCATCTCCTCCAGGGACGGGTCATCAATCCGTTGGCCAGAGCTTCCATGTGTAGCAAAATCCCGTCCAGAGGTAGGAGCCAGGCTGAAGGCTGGAGATTGAAGACAAAATGGAGGGAGTTTCTCCCAGGTTTTATAGACTTCCTCTTGTGGGTGAAGACCCCCCTCCTCCCTCCTTATGCAGAGTCCAATTACCAGACTCTCCAGGATTCAGTTTCTGACCAGGCAGGTCACATTCCTGGAGAAGCTCCTCGGGTGTGGACAGGCATTTACAAAGTTGATTGTGTCGCTGATCGTCCTTTAATGGGCCATCAGGCAGCTCAAGCAAAGCTGACGCCCAATACTCTGGAATGTCCCCCCCCCCCCCCCAGCAGAGCCTGATATTTGGAAAGACAGACAGTCCAGAGCCAATCTTCATCACTTCAACTACAAACAAGATACCCACATATCAATGGCATGGTCATAATCAGCAACCCAGAACCTGGTCGTAGACACCTTATATGACCCCTGTACATAAGAGTTGGTGCCACTATCGGACTCTGGTTGCACCAATGAGCTATAGGATCCCAAATTATTTCAGTAACGTGACAGTCCCTGGGTGTCCCCTTGCTCTGGGCCCCTGGAGGCTGCTCCCCCAGAGGAAATAATCCCCCCCCCCTCCATGTCTAACCTGCCGGGACCCTCAGCCAGCATCACACAGGAGGTTTACTGAGCGTCTGACCCCAGGAAACTCTCTGGGCCCTGGGGTCTGGCCAGTCTCAGCCTGGCACATCTAGGTCTGTCCCGAATCCTGGGGCTCTGGCTGCTCTCCCCAGTCCAGCCGCCCCCACCTTCCCCCCCTCCTCCCACCTCATCTCCCCCCACAGCTCCTCCCCGCCCATTGTCTGCAGTCCCAGATAAACAGGTCACCTGGGCCTCCTCTCTTCCCACCCGGCTGGTCACCAGGGTTCTCTCCCCACAGCCCATTGTCCCCCCACTGGCCAGAACCGGCTGGGCTGGGCCTCCCGGTCACGCGGCGCGGGGTCCCCAATCTCCAGGCCCTTGTCTGGGGGTCCCAGCTGCTAGGTGAGGTCACACCCGGCCCTCTGCAAGGACAACGCCCCTCATGCCCCTCGTTACACACGCAGCACCCAGGGAAACTGAGGCACGCTCAGGGTTCATGGAAAACCCTGAGAACATCCCCCGTTCGTCACCCTGCGATGCGCCTGGCTGGTTTCCACACACGACCCACTCCCAGGGCTGCGGGTCACGTCCTGCGACATGCGGCTGGGGCGTTCAGCCCCCCCCCCCCACTGCCTGCCCCCGCTGGCTGCGTGTCCTGCAGATGCTGGCGGGGGTGGGGCTGCCCCCCAGGATGGTACAAGGCTCCCCCGGGGTCTGTCTCAGGGGGACTCGCTGCCCAGAGCTCATGTGGGGGGGGAAGCAGGGGGGCTGCAGGTCCAGGGGTCCAGCCCCCGGAGGTGATGAAGCCGCGTGGCCACCCCTGGAGGAGTGAGACCCCTCGGGGGCTCCCAGAGCCTGTCCCCACCCTGGGGCTGCGGAGGATGCCCTGTGGGGAGGGCAGCCAGGCACCCGAGGTTGGCAGTGGCCCTGGGGCAGGCCGGGGGGAGGGGAGGGATCCGGGGGTGTCTCTAACCGGGTCCCTTCTCCCAGGGAACGAGTCCATCTGCTCGCCCAACGTCTACATCGAATGCGCCGACCGGAACGCTCGGTAGGTGCCGCCCCCCCCCCCCGGGTCCCCCAGGATCAGTGGGGGACAGCAGGAACGAGGGGGAGGGGGAGGGGCAGTTCACCCCCAGGGGGAAGATTCTGGTGGGGAGAACATCCCCCATGCAGCGCTGTGGGGCCCGCCCTGCCCGGGGTGCTGGGGGCTGTGGGGCTGCAGGAGGGAGTGGTGGGGGAGGGGCTGTGGGGGGGCTGCAGGGCTGCAGGAGGGGGTGGTGGGGGAGGGGCTGTGGGGGGGCTGCAGGGCTGCAGGAGCGGGTGGTGGGGGAGGGGCTGTGGGGGGGCTGCAGGGCTGCAGGAGGGGGTGGTGGGGGAGGGGCTGTGGGGGGGCTGTGGGGCTGCAGGAGGGGGTGGTGGGGGAGGGGCTGTGGGGGGGCTGTGGGGCTGCAGGAGGGGGTGGTGGGGGAAGGGCTGTGGGGGGGCTGTGGGGCTGCAGGAGGGGGTGCCGGGAAAGGGTCTGGGGGGATCTGGGGGTCCCGGGGCCCACGCCCTGCCGTGTCCCGGGCAGACGCGGCGGTGGAGGACTCCCAGGAGCGCTGCAGCTGCCCCACACCCTGCAACCTGACCCGCTACGGCAAGGAGATCTCCATGGTCCGGATCCCCCACAAGGGCTCGGCCCGTTACCTCGCCCGCAAGTACCACCGCAACGAGACCTACATCCGGTGAGCACCCCCTGCCCCATAGCGACCCCCTTCCGCTGCCCCATAGCGACCCCTTCCGCTGCCCCATAGCGACCCCCTTCCGCTGCCCCATAGCGACCCCCTTCCCCTGCACCCCGTTACCTCGCCCGCAAGTACCACCGCAACGAGACCTACATCCAGTGAGCGCCCCATAGCGACCCCTTCTGCTGCCCCATAGCGACTCCCTTCCGCTGCCCCATAGCGACCCCCTTCCGCTGCCCCATAGCGACCCCTTCCACTGCCCCATAGCGACCCCCTTCCGCTGCCCCATAGCGACCCCCTTCCCCTGCACCCCGTTACCTCGCCCGCAAGTACCACCGCAACGAGACCTACATCCGGTGAGCGCCCCATAGCGACCCCCTTCCACTGCCCCCCGATACCTGGCCCGCAAGTACCACCGCAACGAGACCTACATCTGTCCCGGAGCGCCGGGGCGATGGTCTGGAACCGCTCCCTAGGAAGCCAGACCGGACTCCGGGTGAAGGGCCCCTTCTCCGTACACAGCCTGTTTCCCAGGCCAGGAGCTTCAGGGGTCCCCACTTCCACCTTCCTGGGTCTGACCTCGGAGCATTCAGCACCTTCTGCCCCTCCGTGCGCTTCCCCCAGCAAGCCCGCCTGGGCGGGGTCCTGGGGGAGCCCATGGGTTCTGCACCCCAAATCCACAGTCAGACGTGACTCTCAGCCAGCCAGCAGAATAGACGGTTTATTTGAGATGTCAGGAACCATCCAACTCACAGCTTCTCAGTCCAAACAGGGTCCCTCAGTCAGGCCTTTCTGGGGTGCCAGGAGGTGAGACCCAGATTCTGGGCTCCTGCTTCTCCCCCAGGTTTATTCGATGACTTCCATCTGGTCCAACACAGACCATGCAGCGAGCGAGCGTGAGCCCTCCGCTGGATCCATCTCGGGGCCAGAGAGCGAGTTGGCTTCTCTCCCTCCCCCAGCTCGACCCAGACCCAGACTGACCCAAACCCCCTCTAGCCACTTCCTGCTCCTTTGTTCCTTTCCTGGGCTTCAGGTATCACCTGACCTCCCTCCCCCACCTGGGGTCAGGTTACAGCTTCACCTTTGAATACCTGCAGTGGCTCTGCTCTGCATCATACACACATTCCCCCCCCACACACACACACACATAGAGGCCCAAGAAATGCATAGGGGAAACTGAGGCACACACACACAGTACTCCCACTTCGTCACAACATCCGGTGAGCGGCCCCTGCCCCATAGCGACCCCCTTCCACTGCCCCCCGTTACCTCGCCCGCAAGTACCACCGCAACGAGACCTACATCCGGTGAGCGCCCCCTGCCCCATAGCGACCCCTTTCCGCTGCCCCATAACGACCCCCTTCCCCTGCCCCCCGCTACCTCGCCCGCAAGTACCATCGCAACGAGACCTACATCCGGTGAGCACCCCATAGCGCCCCCTTCCGCTGCCCCATAACGACCCCCTTCCCCTGCCCCCCACTACCTCACCCGCAAGTACCATCGCAACGAGACCTACATCCGATGAGCGCCCCATAGCGCCCCCTTCCGCTGCCCCATAACGACCCCCTTCCCCTGCCCCCCACTACCTCACCCGCAAGTACCACCGCAACGAGACCTACATCTGGTGAGCGCCCCCCTGCCCCATAGCGACCTGCTTCCGCTGCCCCATAACGACCCCCTTCCCCTGCCCCCCGCTACCTCGCCCGCAAGTACCACCTTGACGAGACCTACATCCGGTGAGTGCCCTCTGCCCCATAGCGACCCCCTTCCACTGCCCCATAATGACCCCCTTCCCCTGCCCCCCATTACCTTGCCCGCAAGTACCACCGCAACAAGACCTACATCCGGTGAGCGCCCCCTGCCCCATAGCGCCCCCCACCCCATAGCGACACCCTTCCCCATAGTGCCGCCTTCCACTGCCCCATAACAACCCCCTTCCCCTGTCCCCCGCTACCTCGCCCGCAAGTACCACCGCAACGAGATCTAAATCCAGTGAGCGTCCCATAGCCCCCCCACCCCATAGCGACCCCTCCTTCCCTATAGCGCCCCCTTCCGCTGCCCCATAATGACCCACTTCCCCTGCTACCTCGCCCGCAAGTACCACTGCAACGAGACCTACATCCGGTGAGCGCCCCATAGCTCCCCATAGTGACCCCCCCTTCCCCACAGCATCCCCTTCCACATAGTGCCCCCCTGCACCATAGTGCCCCCCTGCCCTATAGCAACCCCTTTCCCCTGTCCCCCGCTACCTCATCCACAAGTAGCACCACAACGAGACCTACATCTGGTGATCGCCCCATAGCTACCCCCTCCCCATAGCTACCCCCTCCCCATAGCTACCCCCTCCCCATAGCGCCCCTGCCCCATAGCTACCCCCTCCCCATAGCTACCCCCTCCCCATAGCGCCCCCTTCCCCTGCCTCTCATTACCTCGCCCGCAAGTATCACTGCAAGGAGATCTACATCCGGTGAGCGCCCCCCACCCCCCGTGTTGCTGCCCACTGCCCCCTTTCCCTAGCCCCACAGCGCCCCACAGCCCCCCACTACCTCTGCCCCAGCACCCCTCCCCTGTCCCAGCACCTGCTGCCCCCCAGCACCCACTGTGCCCCCCGCCAACCCGCCCCCAATGTTGTGCCCCCACCGAGCCCCTGTTTGTCCCCCCCACAGCGAGAACTTCCTGGTGCTGGACGTCTTCTTCGAGGCGCTGAACTACGAGGCCATCGAGCAGAAGGCGGCTTACGAGCTAGCGGGGCTGCTGGGTGAGTCGCTGGCGCCCGCGCCCCCTGCCCGGGCACCCCACACACCTCCTCCCTGGGCACCCCCACCCCACGCACCCCCACCCCGGGCACCCCCACCCCGGGCACCCCCTCCCCGGGCACCCCCACCAGACACACTCCCTCCCTGGGCACCCCCACCCCACGCACCCCCACCCCGGGCACCCCCACCCCGGGCACCCCCTCCCCAGGCACCCCCACCAGACACACTCCCTCCCTGGGCACCCCCTCTCTGGGCACCCCCGTGCCACCCTGCCTGTCTGGGGACCCCATCTCCCCTCCCCTTGCACCTCGCACACTCCCACCCTGGGCACCCCAACACCATCCCACACACGTCCCCTCGCCCCGACCCTCAGCCGCCCCAGGACAGAGCCAGAGGGGAACCTCCCCCTCCCCTGCACCCCATTCCCTGCACACCCCCTGCCCGTGGGCAGAGCAGCCGCCCAGCCACAGCGGGGCCCCACGGCCGGGGACAGGGGGACGGGGGCCCTGGGTGGGTCAGACGCCAGGCAGGGACATGGGGCAGCATTTGACTGTCTGCAATAACCCCCCCACACACACTCCTCCCCTCCTCCCCCCCCCACTCCCCACTCCTGCCCCGGCAGCTACTCCCCCCCCCAAACACCACCCTGTCCCGGAGCGCCCGGGCGATGGTCTGAACCGCTCCCTAGGAAGCCAGACCGGACTCCGGGGGAAGGGCCCCTTCTCCGTACACAGCCTGTTTCCCAGGCCAGGAGCTTCAGGGGTCCCCACTTCCACCTTCCTGGGTCTGACCTCGGAGCATTCAGCACCTTCTGCCCCTCCGTGCGCTTCCCCCAGCAAGCCCGCCTGGGTGGGGTCCTGGGGGTGCCCATGGGTTCTGCACCCCAAATCCTCAGTCAAACGTGACTCTCAGCCAGCCAGCAGAATAGACGGTTTATTTGAGATGTCAGGAACCATCCAACTCACAGCTTCTCAGGCCAAACAGGGTCCCTCAGTCAGGCCTTTCTGGGGTGTGCCAGGAGGTGAGACCCAGATTCTGGGCTCCTGCTTCCTCCCCAGGTTTATTCGGTGACTTCTAATCACAGACCATACAGTGAGCGTGAGCCTTCAGCTGGATCCATCTTGGGGCATCTCTCCCTCTTCCCAGCTAGACCCAGACCCAGACTGACTCAAACCCCCTCTAGCCCCTCCCTGCTCTCCTTTGTTCCTTTCCCCGGTTTCAGGTATTACCTGACCTCCCTCCCCCACCTGGGGTCAGGTTACACTTACAGCTTCCAGGGATGCACAGAGGGGAGGGCGTTGCCTCCTTGCTTCCAGCATCAGCCCCTATCCCTTCACATAGACACTTAAGAAATGCATAGGGGAAACTGAGGCACACACCCCATGGCTCACCCCTCCTCCCCATGTCCCCCCTACTGCTCCCTCCTCCTCCTGCCCCTCCCCCACTCTCACTACCCCCGCCCCTCTATGGTCTCCCCTCCTCTGGCGGGTCAGTCAGGTGCCCGCCCCGGCAGTGCCCGGCTGATGGGCGCAGGGGGCTGAGCCGGACTGGTTCCGGCAGCCCCCGCCCCCCTCGCTGCCCCCCCGTGACCAGCTCCCTCTCTGCTGCCAGGGGACATCGGGGGGCAGATGGGGCTGTTCATCGGCGCCAGTATCCTGACCGTCCTGGAGATCCTGGACTACATCTATGAGGTGAGGACCAGCCGGGCCGGGGTGGGGGGCGCTGGGGGGGCACAGCAGAGCCTGGACACCCTTCTCGCCCCCCCCATTGCGCTTCGGGGCTGTGTCCGCTCTGGGCACTGGTGGGGCTGGACGGCTCAGCCCGGCATGTCAGCTCCACACCGCCCGCTGCAGGCCCCTGGGGTGGGGGGGGACCTGATCTCCCCACGGTTCACCCCCCTCTGCCCCATCACACCTGGGGGGGGACTGATCTCCCCACGGCTCACCCCCCTCTGCCCCATCACACCCTGGGGGGGACTGATCTCCCCACGGCTCACCCCCCTCTGCCCCATCACACCCTGGGGGGGGCTGATCTCCCCACGGCTCACACCCCTCTGCCCCATCACACCCTGGGGAGACTGATCTCCCCACGGCTCACCCCCCTCTGCCCCATCACACCCTGGGGGGGGCTGATCTCCCCACGGCTCACCCCCCTCTGCCCCATCACACCTGGGGGGGACTGATCTCCCCACGGCTCACCCCCCTCTGCCCCATCACACCCTGGGGGGGACTGATCTCCCCACGGCTCACACCCCTCTGCCCCATCACACCTGGGGGGAGACTGATCTCCCCACGGTTCACCCCCCTCTGCCCCATCACACCTGGGGGGGGGACTGATCTCCCCACGGCTCACACCCCTCTGCCCCATCACACCCGGGGGGGCACTGATCTCCCCACGGCTCACCCCCCTCTGCCCCATCACACCCGGGGGGGGGACTGATCTCCCCACGGCTCACACCCCTCTGCCCCATCACACCCTGGGGGGGGGACTGATCTCCCCACGGCTCACCCCCCTCTGCCCCATCACACCCGGGGGGGCACTGATCTCCCCACGGCTCACCCCCCTCTGCCCCATCACACCCTGGGGGGGGCTGATCTCCCCACGGCTCACACCCCTCTGCCCCATCACACCCTGGGGAGACTGATCTCCCCACGGCTCACACCCCTCTGCCCCATCACACCCTGGGGGGGACTGATCTCCCCACGGCTCACCCCCCTCTGCCCCATCACACACTGGGGGGGGCTGATCTCCCCACGGCTCACACCCCTCTGCCCCATCACACACTGGGGGGGGCTGATCTCCCCACGGCTCACACCCCTCTGCCCCATCACACCCTGGGGAGACTGATCTCCCCACGGCTCACACCCCTCTGCCCCATCACACCCTGGGGGGCTGATCTCCCCACGGCTCACACCCCTCTGCCCCATCACACCCTGGGGGGGCTGATCTCCCCATGGCTCACCCCCTGTGACGGGGCTGTTCCTGGTGGGATCCAACTGTGAGTGTCAGATCAGGACAGATTGCTTCCAAAGGGGCAACTACAGCCCAAAGCTGGGGTTTTTCCACACTAAGATAACCAAACCAGCCAAACAGAAAAGACTTTGGTTTCACCCCACCGGCTAACCACAAGTCACACAAGCAATCCCCTTAAGACACTCCAGATTCCCAGTATCACCACCAGCAGCCACCTGTCCTGGGGACCAATGGTCATGAAAACCAATCCCCCAAATAAAGAAAACGGTTCTCCCCAATTCCAAAGAATCAGGCCCCAGACCCAGGTCAATATACCAATCAGATCTTCCCACAAATCACGCTGTTGCCAATCCTTTAGCATCTAAAATCTAAAGGTTTATTATACAAGGAAAAAGGTCTAGGTGAGGGTTAGGAATGGTTAAAAAAAATCAATTACATGCAGTAATGGCATATCTCTTAGTTCAGGCTTGCATCAGTGATAGATGAAACTGCAGGTTGAAATCAAAGTCTTTGGATGCATCCCATTTAGGGGTGGGTCAGCACCTTAGTCCAGAGTTCCCAGAGTAGCAAAGTTCCATCCAAAGCTGGAAACAAGGCAGGCTGAAGTCTGGAGGTAAAAGACAAAATGGAGGGGCTGTAGCAGCTTCATTTATAGTTTTTTTCCCCCAGGTGCAAACACCTCTTTGTTCCTGCTGAGAAAAGTCCAGCCCCATGGAGTCCTGGAGTCACATGGGCAGATCCCATGTCCATGCATGACTCATTATTTGCAGGCAGAAGCCATTATGCCCAGGCTGCCTTGCAGGTTCTCTGTATCCTTCTTGTCTGGATTGGGGCATTCCCAGCTCCCAGAGTCCATTGTGTCGCTGATCGCTCTTAATGGCCCATCAAGCCCCGAGCAGAGGTGACGCCCAGTATTCTGGAATGTCCCCCTGGCAGCACAATATTTGGAAGACAGACAGTCCAGAGCCAATATTCATAACTTCAACTGCCAAATTGATACACACATATGGAATAGATACATACATAAGACACCTGTTATGACCCCCTTCACATAATATTTCGTGCACCCATCGATCTACACGGTACCAAACTATTTCAGTACCGTGACACCCCCCCTCTGCCCCATCACACCCTGGAGGGGGGGTGAGGGTGAGCTCCCAGGTGAGCAGAGGATGGGGCCAATCTGCCACCCAGAGTGAGTGTGTGTCTGGGCGTGTGTACACGTGTGTCTGCACACACCTGAGTCTGCACACCTGAGTCTGTACACACCTGAGTCTGCACGTGTGTCTGCACACACCTGTCTGTACACCCCTGTCTGCACACACCTGAGTCTGTACATGTGTGTACACACCTGAGTCTGCACACGTGTGTCTGCACACACCTGAGTCTGTACACACCTGCCTGCACACACTTGAGTCTGCACACGTGTGTCTGCACACGTGTGCACTGAGCCCCTCCCCCACTCTCACCTGCCCAGGTGATCCGGGACAAGGTGAGCCGGGCACTGGGCCGTGCCAAGCCGCCCATGAGGAAGCCGTCGGGCAGCATCGCCACGCTGGGGCTGGAGGAGCTGAAGGATCAGGTGCTCGGACCCCCGGGCCCAGCGGCGGAGGGGGGGAAGCGGGGGAAGGTGGGGGGGGGCCTGGCCAGTGAGATGCCCAGGTGGGAGGAGGGAGGGGGAGGCGGAGGGGAATCCTGGGGGGGGAGAAGGGGCACAAAGGGGGGATTTTGTAAGTGCGGCGGTTCTCGCCCCTTGTCCCTGCGCCGTGGGGCTGAGCTCCACACTGCTGTGTCCCTGGGCGGGGGTGGCTCCCCGTCGGACTGGGCACCCCCCCGCCCCAGGCTGGGTGAGGGGCAGGGCCCCACATGGCTGGGCCTGGCAGGTCGTTCGGCCTGGGCCTGTCCCACGCCCCAGCCAGTTTTCCCGTCTCAGACCATGGAGGTTTGGGGCTGGAAAGGCCCAGATAGTCCCGCCGCCGCCCCCCCCCCCCCCCCGGGACAAATAGCCCCAGCCTGTCCCCCACAGGGGCCTGGACCACCCATCGGGGGGGGGCCAGACGCAGGCTAACAGTGAGGGGGGGGTTGTCTCCTGCAGTCAATGGGGGGGGGCAGACCCTGCCCTGGATTGTACCCCCACACACACACATCACGTGACCGGTGTGGTGCAGGCAGGGCCGGAGACGGGCTCTCGGGGGGCAGGGGCCTCACCGGCAGAAGGTGCAGAAATGGGGGGGAGGCGGGGGGAACGTACGGCCCCCCAGAGCCGGCCCATGGGTCTCGCGGGAGGGGGGCACCAGGCCTGGCTCCCCGAGGGGGTTGGGGGGGTCCCGGCGGCAGCACTGACGGTACCTTCCCCTGCAGAGCCCCTGCGGGACGCTGGGCCGACACGCCGAGGGCGCCTACAGCACCAGCATCCTGCCCAACCACCGCCACCGCTACGCCCCCCCCGGCGTCTTCGAGGACTTCGCCTGCTAGGCCGGGCTCGGCACGGCGGGCGCCAGGGCCCCACACGGAGACCGGCTCCGGCGCCTGGCACGGCGGCACTGCCCCCCCCCCCCCGTCAGCCGCGCCGGGCGCTTCCCGGAGACACAGTAGATGCTTTGGACCCCCCCGCCCCGCCCCCGCCCGCTCCTCCCTCCCCCTCCCGGCCCCAGGACGGGCCCAGCCAGCGCCGGGGTCGGCCCCACATGAAGCACACGGCGCCGGGCCCAGGGAGCCGCCAGCCTGGACAGACGCGGCACCGGCCGAGAACAGCCCGGCCCGAGGATCGGGCCCAGCGCCGGGACTGGGGGCAGGGACCACGTGGTAATGCTGGCCCCCCCCACACACCTCTGAGGGGGGGCGCAGCCCCGTCGCTCCCGCCCTGCGGGGAAGGGGCCTCGCCCGGAACAGCCTCGGGCCGCCCGTGAGCCTCACCCCCAGCAAGTGCGCCCCTGTGGCTGCACCAGGCGGCTGCGTAACGCCCCCCCCCGGCCGCACCCCCTGCCCCCAAACTACCCCCCCGCATGCCCAGTTCTGCACCCCCACCCCAGTGTCGTGTCCCCCCCCCCCCATCCCGGTATAGCCGGGCCCATGCACAGACCCCACCCCCGGCATTGCTGCCCCCCCCATTCCTTGCTGCGCCCCACGTAGCCCCCGTGGGTCGGTGTGTCCTGCCCAGCCCCTCTGCACCCGCCCCCACCACTACACAACACACGTCTCCCGGGCCTGTGGTGCCCGGGCTGGGGGGGAGGGGGAGGTGACGGTGCTGTTCCTGGTGGGATCCAACTGGGAGTGTCAGATCAGGACAGATTCCTTCCAAAGGGGCAACTACAGCCCAAAGCTGGGGGTTTTCCACACTAAGGCACCAAACCAGCTGAACAGAAAAGACTTTGGTCTCACCCCACTGGCTAACCACAAGTCACACAAGCAATTCCCTTAGACACTCCAGATTCCCAGTATCACCAGCAGCAGCCACCTGTCCTGGGGATCAATGGTTATGAAAACCAATCCCCCAAATAAAGAAAACAGTTCTCCCCAATTCCAAAGAATCAGGCCCCAGACCCAGGTCAATATACCAATCGGATCTTCCCACAAATCACGCTGTTGCCAATCCTTTAGAATCTAAAATCTAAAGGTTTATTGTACAAGGAAAAAGGTCTAGGTGAGGGTTAAGAATGGTTAAAAGAAATCAATTACATGCAGTGATGGCAAATCTCTTGGTTCAGGCTTGCAGCAAAGGTAGAATAACTGCAAGTTCAAATCAAAGTCTTTAGAAAGCATCCCATTTAGGGATGGGTCAGCACCTTAGTCCAGAGTTCACCTGTGTAGCAAAGTCCATCCAGAGCTGGAAGCAAGACAGGCTGCAGGTAGAAGACAAAAATGGAGGACGCTTCTTCCAGCTTTTATAGACTCTCTCTTCTGGGCCAAGACCCTCCTCCTTCTTTTGCAGAGTCCGGTTGCAAAATGGAGGTTTACAGTCACAAGGTCCAATCACCAGACTCTCCACAATTCAGTTTCTGACCAGGCAGTGACATTCCTAGAGCAGCTCGGGTGTGGACAGGCATCTACAAAGTCCATTGTGTAGTTGATGTCCCTTAATGGCCCATCAGCCAGGCCAGCCAAGTTAACAACAGCTTGTCTGAGATTTCACCCAGCAGCCAAGCAAAGGTTTAAAGTACAGGCACCATACATCCAATATCCATAACTTTAGTTCCAAAACAGATGCACACATCAATGGCATATTCATAATCCGCCCTCCATAACCTGGTCATAGACACCTGTTATGACCCCTTCACATAAGATTTGGTGTCACTATAGGACCTTGGTTGCTCCAATGATCTATATAATTCCTGTAACGTGACAGGGGGTGTCAAGGGCCGGCCCCCGTCAGAGGCTCTGATGCTGTCTGGGAACGGGGCCCAAAGCACTTTGCCCCCCGTGGGTCTCAGGCCCTGCTCCGGTGCCCGTAGTGGGGGGGGGGGGGGGTCAGGGCCCAGCCTGACCTGCTTCACTGGGCACTTCCACCACTTGTGGGCACGCCCCCCGCCCCCGAGCTCCTCACAGCCCCCCCCCCCCCGATCCCTGGGTGCGGAGCACCCACTGTCCGCCTCTCCCCCCCCCACTGTGTATCTGGGCCCCTCGCAGGGATCGGCAGTGCCCGGGCTGTGGGGCCCTGGGGACGCTGCTGGTGGCGGGGGGGGGGGCAGGGCAAAGCCCCCAGGGGGCACCGCGGGAGCAGAGTCCTGGCCGGGGTTCGGGGGGGCAGCACTTTGCACTGTAGTTACAGTCCCTGCTCCCAGGGTAACGGGCCGGCAGCAGGACGGGGGGTGGGGGGGTGTTGCCATGGCACCAGGTTGGTGGGGGTCGCCGTGGGAGCATCGGGCAAGGGAGGGAGGGACGTCTCCATCCTACCCTGCGGGGGCTCTTAGCCCTCCGGCCCCTTCGCTGTCAGCCCTGGGCCCAGCCCTTGGCTTGGTGGCCTGAGCTCCCTCCCCCAGCTGCAGGGAGTGGGGAGTGGGGAGCCGGGGGGGGCGGTGATGGGGGAAGGCCCCCCCTCCCCCGAGCAGACTCCTGCCCCCGCCCCGTGAGCCCAGGGCTCGGAGCAGCCCACAGGCTGGGCACAGACTGAGCTCCTGGGAGCGTCCCACCCCTCAGGCCACCTGCTGGGGGGGGGGGGGGGGACAGACTCGGCCCCGCGGTCCCTGGGGCTGGGCAGACAGACGGACACAGCCATGGGGTCGCTGGGGGAGGAGAGGAGATGGACAGACGGACGCACACGACCCTGGATCCCGCGCGGGGCGCTGTCCCGGGGGAGGGGCGCAGCCCCCCCGTTCTGACCGTGAGAGACGCGAGTCCCCGGTTGATAAATGTACAAACTGCTCCCCAATAAAGAGGCTCCAGTAGAACCCGAGCTGGGCGCCGCGTGGGGTCTGCGCAGAGCTGGGCCGGCCGCAGGATGGGGGGGGGGGTGATCCAGACACCCGTGGAGCCTGGGGCAAGGGGGAGACGATGCCCTAGTGCCTGTCGGGCCCCTGCCCCACATGCCGGCTGCTACAGCCGCTCCCACCCAGAGCCAGCAGTTCCCTGCCCGTTCCATGTTCCACCCCCGGGCAGCCGGCTCCAGCTGGGCGGGAGACAGCGCTGCCCCCCCCCCAGTGCGGAGAGCAGCCCCTGCCCCGCCTGGGGCTTGTGGGGGTGTCAGGCTCCCAGGTGGTGTCCATGGTCCCCACGCTGCCAGGCCAGGCTGGCTTGTGTACCCCTCTGCCCGGCAGAGTCGGCAGCAACAAGGGCCGGGTTCAGTATCCAGGGGATCCGTTCCAATAACACAAAACCGGCTCAAGCCCCCACCCAGTGACCTGGGACAAATATATACCACCCCCCCACCCCCCCGGGGCACCTCTGAGGCAACACTTCCCCTCGCGTCTGGGTGCAGCAAAAGCCTTTTCATACCAGAGAGAAACAAGGTGGCATTATATCGGGGAAACATCACAACCAGGATTCATAACACAAACCATGAACCAGAAACCCCCCAACCCCCCCAGCAGATGGGCTGTGTCCTTCTCACAGCCCCAAAAGTCACTCAAAGTCCAACAACCCCAAAGTCTCTGTCCCTGGTCAGTGCAGCCCCAGAGTTCAAAAGTTCATCCGCAGTTTTACCCCCGTAACCTGGGTGGAAATGGGGGGGGGCACCTTACATGGTCCGAGGCCGACTGCCCCCCTCTCCGTGGGGTTCTGCAGCAGCCCTCACAGTGAGCCGCTCCCCCAACGCCCCACAAACTGCTCAGCAATGTATCTTCAGCCCCCCACCCAAGTGCCCTTTATTTACACACAGATGCGTGGCTCCCAAGTGAGGACGAGTGCTCCCCCAGGCCCCAGGCAGGTACCCCACTGTCACAGTTTCCCAACTTCCAGGCCCTCGAAGCCCCTTATCTGCAGCCAGGAGACAGAGCTACTGTCCCCTCTTCCTGCCCGGCCCCCCGCCCGTGAGTCAAGGTTTTTCCAGCCTGGTCAGCGTCCTGCCTCAGCTGTACCCACTCAGCCCGAGCTCACTCCCTGAGCCTGCGCTCCGGAGGGGCTTCCACCTGGGCCGCTCCAGAGGCAGAGGCAGGGGCAGGGATTACGGGGTTTACCCCTGTCCTGCCGCAGGGGGCCCTAGTGCCGGTCACTACTGGGCCCGAAGTGAAACCAGACTCGGAGTGGATCCAGAATTCGCTCCGACATTCCCCAGGGGGGAGGGCCGGGGGGGGGGGGGGGGACTCATAACATGCTCGGTACAGTCCTACTGTCCTGGATTCACATAACCAGGGTAACAACCCTTCATTCCTCCCTCCCCAGTAACAGAGAGACGGGGGATCCCACAGCGCCGTTTGGGCGACTGTCCCATCATGCTGGGCGGGTGGGGGACCCCATGCAAACGAGATGAGCCCCAAAGTCCTTTTCCCCCACTCACCACCAGATGTCAGGGCAGAGCCCGTTCTGACCCTGCTTCCACCCCACAAATAAACCCGGGGGGGGGGGCTGACAGGACCCCTCCTTGTGCTGAACTCAATGGGGGCCCCAAGCACGTGCAGGGAGGAGTGAGCCCCACCGTCCTCCTGCCACGTGAGCACACTGCCGTCCAGGGCCGGCGACAGGGGGGTACTATGGGTAGAGCTGTACCGGGCCCCGGAGTTAAGGGGGGCCCCCTTAAGTCCGAGGCCGGTACACAGCTGTACCTGTAGTCGTCCCCCCTTGTCGCCGGGCCTGGTGCGGGCTCTCACACTCCTGCAGCTGGTCACAGCAGCGGCGTCTCCATCGCCAGCCGCAGGGTCTCGCGCGGGTCCGGGAGGAAAAGGGCGCGTGGGGGCTGGGGGGGGGGGGAAGAGCAGCAAAGGCGGCTCGCGCCGCTCCCGGGCTCTCGCTCTCTTGGGCCGCGGCTCGCGCTCCCGCAGGACCCCGCCGGACACGAGAGCGCAGCGAAGGGCGAGCGCCAGCAGCGAGCACCCAGGCGGTGGCGATGCTCGGAGGCTCGCACTGTCCCCAGCCGCTGTCAGCTGGGGGAGAAGCGCCGGCTGGTATGTCTGGTAGCCGGCGGGGACGAGGCCAGGCTGGGCGGGCGGGGAGGGGAGGAGGTTAGGCTGGGGAAGGAGATTTGGTTGGGTGGCCCGGGGGGCTCAAACAATCAGAGTAGGGGGCCCCCCAATGATCAGAGTAGGGGGCCCCGAAACGATCAGAGTAGGGGGGCCCAAAATTTCTGTTGCCAGCCCTGCTGTCGTCACACACACACACACACACGGCCCTGATAAGGGGAAGCCCCGACACCTCTGATCACAATTCTGCCCCCCCCCCCACCCCCAGGAGGCACTGGACAGGGGCAGGGGGAGCCCCGTCACGCTGTCTGGAGTGGCGCTGTATCGTGAGTGCCAGCCGCAGAGCATAAAGCAGTAGGGGAGAGACCCCGGACTGGGGTGTGTGATCACAGATTCACCCGCCCAGTAACAGGCGTGAACACCTGAAGCCTGCAACAGTCTGACCAGAGACACACTAGGTCTCCCAGGCTCCCCGTCCAGCTGGCCACCCAGCAAGCTGACTGGGGGATCCCCCGATGCCATGCCCCAAAGATCACAAGAGATTCCGGTTACTCCCATCTCAGAGATCAGCCACGTGCCCCAGGTCAGTTTGTACTTTAGATCACACATAGGGTGACCAGATCACAACAGTAAAATATCGGGACATATTGGGGTGCTGTCGGCTCCACCCACAGTCCACCCCACTCCTCCCAGACTCCGCCCCAAGTCAGGTTGTACTTAGATCACACACCAGAGATGGGGCCTGTAGCCAGCCCCATGGTGACTGAGCAGGATTTACTAACTAGGAAACAGGAGAGTTTGTTACAGGTCCAAGCAGGGGCCAGGCGCGTCTACACACAAACGAGTTACAGTCCCTGGGTCCAACAGGTGACACTCATCAGCGCTGACTGTCTCTAGGGGTAACACAGACAGTCCCTGGGGATCTCCACCTCTGTCTGCAGCTCCACCCCGTGAGTTGCCAAGGGGCAGAAGAGAGAAGAAACATTTTCTTTTATTTCCTTCCTCCAGCATTCAAGGAAGAGTCTTTTCACGCAGCCTGGCCTCGTCAAGGGTGCGAAGGGACAATTAACAAAGTCTTTGCTGCCTGATGTCCCCCAACCGCCCATTGAGCTTTGGGCAGGAGACGATCCCTCCCGGCTGGGTTCACGGTTTCAAATCAAATATTAGTGACAGTCATACAACAAACTCTAACGCCTCCCTTCCCTCTGGTGACACAGCCATTCGCCGGGAGACTGATGCCGGCAGCCAGGGACAAGCATTTCATAAACACCAACCACCCTGTTAGAGGGTCCACACCCGTAGAGCCAGGCTAACACGCAATGACTTTGTCAGTGCTCAGCTGAAGCCTGAAGCCTTGTCAAGAGCTGGCACCTGGCCTGCCAGGGTCACCCCACCTGTGAGTGAGCCGGGGCCGGCAGGCAGGGCTCCCCAAGGGAAACAGCTGGTGCTGGCTCAGGGACTGAGCAGTGGGGAGAGGGCTGGGGGGGGGGGGGAGGATGTGGGCCAGGGGAGCAGACCTGGGGTGCGGGGGCAGGATGCAGGACAGGGACTGGGGGCAAGAGGCTCAGCCCCTCACTGATCCCCTACCCTACACACGACAGACGCATGTGGCCGTGTAGTCCTTGGGGGGGACAGATAGACACACACAGCCATGTGGACCCTGGGGGACAGACAGCCACATGTAGCCATCCCTGGGAGGAATGGACAGACAGACAGAGACGCGGTCCCCACACGGTCTCTGGGGATGGACAGACAGACAGAGACGCGGTCCCCACACGGTCTCTGGGGATGGACAGACAGACAGAGACGCGGTCCCCACACGGTCTCTGGGGATGGACAGACAGACAGAGACGCGGTCCCCACACGGTCTCTGGGGATGGACAGACAGACAGAGACGCGGTCCCCACACGGTCTCTGGGGATGGACAGACAGACAGAGACGCGGTCCCCACACGGTCTCTGGGGATGGACGGACAGACAGAGACGCGGTCCCCACACGGTCTCTGGGGATGGACGGACAGACAGAGACGCGGTCCCCACACGGTCTCTGGGGATGGAGAGACAGACAGAGACGCGGTCCCCACACGGTCTCTGGGGATGGAGAGACAGACAGAGACGCGGTCCCCACACGGTCTCTGGGGATGGAGAGACAGACAGAGACGCGGTCCCCACACGGTCTCTGGGGATGGACGGACAGACAGAGACGCGGTCCCCACACGGTCTCTGGGGATGGAGAGACAGACAGAGACGCGGTCCCCACACGGTCTCTGGGGATGGACGGACAGACAGAGACGCGGTCCCCACACGGTCTCTGGGGATGGAGAGACAGACAGAGACGCGGTCCCCACACGGTCTCTGGGGATGGACGGACAGACAGAGACGCGGTCCCCACACGGTCTCTGGGGATGGACGGACAGACAGAGACGCGGTCCCCACACGGTCTCTGGGGATGGACGGACAGACAGAGACGCGGTCCCCACACGGTCTCTGGGGATGGAGAGACAGACAGAGACGCGGTCCCCACACGGTCTCTGGGGATGGACGGACAGACAGAGACGCGGTCCCCACACGGTCTCTGGGGATGGACGGACAGACAGAGACGCGGTCCCCACACGGTCTCTGGGGATGGAGAGACAGACAGAGACGCGGTCCCCACACGGTCTCTGGGGATGGAGAGACAGACAGAGACGCGGTCCCCACACGGTCTCTGGGGATGGAGAGACAGACAGAGACGCGGTCCCCACACGGTCTCTGGGGATGGACGGACAGACAGAGACGCGGTCCCCACACGGTCTCTGGGGATGGAGAGACAGACAGAGACGCGGTCCCCACACGGTCTCTGGGGATGGACGGACAGACAGAGACGCGGTCCCCACACGGTCTCTGGGGATGGAGAGACAGACAGAGACGCGGTCCCCACACGGTCTCTGGGGATGGACGGACAGACAGAGACGCGGTCCCCACACGGTCTCTGGGGATGGACGGACAGACAGAGACGCGGTCCCCACACGGTCTCTGGGGATGGACGGACAGACAGAGACGCGGTCCCCACACGGTCTCTGGGGATGGAGAGACAGACAGAGACGCGGTCCCCACACGGTCTCTGGGGATGGAGAGACAGACAGAGACGCGGTCCCCACACGGTCTCTGGGGATGGAGAGACAGACAGAGACGCGGTCCCCACACGGTCTCTGGGGATGGACGGACAGACAGAGACGCGGTCCCCACACGGTCTCTGGGGATGGACGGACAGACAGAGACGCGGTCCCCACACGGTCTCTGGGGATGGACGGACAGACAGAGACGCGGTCCCCACACGGTCTCTGGGGATGGAGAGACAGACAGAGACGCGGTCCCCACACGGTCTCTGGGGATGGAGGGACAGACAGAGACGCGGTCCCCACACGGTCTCTGGGGATGGAGGGACAGACAGAGACGCGGTCCCCACACGGTCTCTGGGGATGGAGGGACAGACAGAGACGCGGTCCCCACACGGTCTCTGGGGATGGAGAGACAGACAGAGACGCGGTCCCCACACGGTCTCTGGGGATGGAGAGACAGACAGAGACGCGGTCCCCACACGGTCTCTGGGGATGGAGAGACAGACAGAGACGCGGTCCCCACACGGTCTCTGGGGATGGAGAGACAGACAGAGACGCGGTCCCCACACGGTCTCTGGGGATGGACGGACAGACAGAGACGCGGTCCCCACACGGTCTCTGGGGATGGACGGACAGACAGAGACGCGGTCCCCACACGGTCTCTGGGGATGGAGAGACAGACAGTGACGCGGTCCCCACACGGTCTCTGGGGATGGACAGACAGACAGAGACGCGGTCCCCACACGGTCTCTGGGGATGGACAGACAGACAGAGACGCGGTCCCCACACGGTCTCTGGGGATGGAGAGACAGACAGAGACGCGGTCCCCACACGGTCTCTGGGGATGGAGAGACAGACAGAGACGCGGTCCCCACACGGTCTCTGGGGATGGAGAGACAGACAGAGACGCGGTCCCCACACGGTCTCTGGGGATGGACGGACAGACAGAGACGCGGTCCCCACACGGTCTCTGGGGATGGACGGACAGACAGAGACGCGGTCCCCACACGGTCTCTGGGGATGGACGGACAGACAGAGACGCGGTCCCCACACGGTCTCTGGGGATGGAGAGACAGACAGAGACGCGGTCCCCACACGGTCTCTGGGGATGGAGAGACAGACAGAGACGCGGTCCCCACACGGTCTCTGGGGATGGAGAGACAGACAGAGACGCGGTCCCCACACGGTCTCTGGGGATGGAGAGACAGACAGAGACGCGGTCCCCACACGGTCTCTGGGGATGTAGAGACAGACAGAGACGCGGTCCCCACACGGTCTCTGGGGATGGACGGACAGACAGAGACGCGGTCCCCACACGGTCTCCGGGGATGGACGGACAGACAGAGACGCGGTCCCCACACGGTCTCTGGGGATGGACAGACAGACAGAGACGCGGTCCCCACACGGTCTCTGGGGATGGACAGACAGAGACGCGGTCCCCACACGGTCTCTGGGGATGGACAGACAGACAGAGACGCGGTCCCCACACGGTCTCTGGGGATGGACAGACAGAGACGCGGTCCCCACACGGTCTCTGGGGATGGAGAGACAGACAGAGACGCGGTCCCCACACGGTCTCTGGGGATGGAGAGACAGACAGAGACGTGTGTTTTGAACTAAGGAGCTGTCAGCTGTCTCTGCGGTTTCCCTGCCCTCACCCCCAGTCAGTCGGGAGAGGGGCGAGTCGCTGCCGAGCTGGGCTCTGTACTCACCAGATGCTGCGCTCGTCCTTCATCTGGAAATCCCGGTGACGTCAGACCCTTCGCTGTTGGTTTCTTGCCACTAGAAAGTCCCGAGTGGGGCCAGTTGTGATAAAGGTCACAATAGTTACTTTATATTGTATTAGGGGAGTTGTCTGTGTGTGAGTGGAAAAGCCTGTCCCCTTGTGTGGCCTTTGGCAGAACACAACTGAGAGCATCAATTCAAGACAAATTGCTCAGAGCAGGGCAGTCACAGCCCAAGGCTTGGGTCCTTCACTACTAAGTTACCAAACCAGCCACACAGAGAAGACTTTGGTTTCACCCCACTGGCTAACCACAAGTCACACAAGCAATCCCCTTAGACACTCCAGATTCCCACTATCACCAGCAGCAGCCACCTGTCCTGGGGATCAGTGGTGATGAAAACCAATCCCCCAAATAAAGAAAACGGTTCTCCCCAATCCCAAAGAATCAGGCCCCAGGCCCAGGTCAATATACAAATCAGATCTTCCCACAAATCACGCTGCTGCCAATCCTTTAGAATCTAAAATCTAAAGGTTTATTATACAAGGAAAAGATCGAGGTGAGAGCTAGAATTGGTTAAATGGAATCAATTACATACAGTAAATGGCAAAGTTATTGGTTCAGGCTTGTAGCAGGGATGGAATAAACTGCAGGTTCAAATCCAGTCTCTGGAGAACAAACATCCCCAGCTGGGACGGGTCCTTCAGTCCCTCGTTCAGAGCTTCAGTTTGTAGCAAAGTCCCTCCAGAGGTATGAAGCAGGATTGAAGACAAGATGGCGGAGTTTCCAAGAACTTTTATATCCTCTGCCATGTGGAAGGACCCCTCCCCTTTGTTCTTACTGTGGAAAATCACAGAAGCCAGATGGAGTCTGGAGTCACATGGGCAAGTCACAGGTCCCTGCATGACTTAGTTCTTTACAGGTTGTGACGAAGTGGGAGTACTGTGTGTGTGTGCCTCAGTTTCCCCTGTGCATTTCTTGGGTGTCTATGTGAAGGGATGGGGGCTAACGCTGGAAGCAAGGAGGCAACGCCCTCCCCTCTGTGCATCATTTTGTCCTTGGGACAGATTCACTGGTCCACTCCTATTGTTTTGTGCCCTCTCTGGCAATGTCAAGCGGCCACAGTCCCGGCTTAAGGATTGGCTACCAAGAATCCATCCCATATTTTGCCAGGGGGCCATGTTAGTGAACCTCACAGGTTGGTACTATCCACCGATCCAGTTTATAATTCTTGCCGTAGGGGTACTGGGTAACTCCGCGTTTCTGCTCAGGGTGGGGGCAGGTTCTTTGTTTCGCGCAGCTTTAAGGCTGAGAAGCAGAAAAGCAGCCACACGTTTGGCAGCTGGCGTTGCTTTTCATCCCGGAGGCTGGAGAGCTTGCGGACAGACACTGTTTATGGTCTTTGTCCTTTGGCTAGCACCCCTTCGGAAGTCCCTTGGGTCCCTTGGCATCACCATTCCCAGTCCACACTGCTGCTCCAGCTGCAGCACTTCCAGGCACTTGACGCCTCTCACAGTCCAATTTTTCTCTTGGACTCTGCTCCACTCTCCTCCGTCTCTGGTCCCCGGATGGGGAACCCAATCGTGAAGACCCCCGTCTGGTCAGGGACAGGAGTCTTGGGGATGCGCCATGACCACTCCAGATGCTCCCAGATTCTCCTGCAACCCCATCCTGGATCAGGAATCTTGCAACTGTCTCCGAGGGGCCATAATCCTCCAGCTTCTCCTAGCTGCACGATTAACCTGTGCTTCCCAAAGCACAGGGTCACGAAGTCTCATCACTTCGCTCTGGACTCACAGGCCTGTGTGCTCTTTGCCCCACAGTGTCCAGGGGGAACTCCCTTGTGTGCCAGCTCTTTCCAGGTCACCGCCTCTTTGCCAGGGTTGAGCGTCTGCTCCTGCGCCCCTGGGACCGCTCACTGCAAACCCCAGGGGTACCCTGATACTGCAAAAATCCTTCTCCCTCCTAGGGCCAAGCCACCTGCTTCTCCGCCCCTGACTGCTCCTTGCAGTTTTCAGGGGGACCCTGGATCCGCAACAGTCCTTCTCTCTGGTCACACACTCTCAGGGGTTAAGCTGCAGCTTTTCCACCCCCTGTAACTGGCATTCCCTGGGCCTTCAACATGCCTGCTCCCCAGCGATCCCATAGTCACTTACTGCAGGGTGCGCCGTCCACGGGGTCCACGGGATGCCGCACATCCCACCGCTGTGCCACCAGTTGTCACGGAGCACCCGGGCGATGGTCTGGAACCGCTCCCTAGGAAGCCAGACCGGACTCCGGGTGGGGGGCCCCTTCTCCGTACACAGCCTGTTTCCCAGGCCAGGAGCTTCAGGGGTCCCCACTTCCACCTTCCTGGGTCTGACCTCGGAGCATTCAGCACCTTCTGCCCCTCCGTGTGCTTCCCCCAGCAAGCCCACCTGGGTGGGGTCCTGGGGGAGCCCAGGGGTTCTGCACCCCAAATCCACAGTCAAACGTGTCTCTCAGCCAGCCAGCAGAATAAACGGTTTATTTGAGATGTCAGGAACCATCCAACTCACAGCTTCTCAGTCTCAACAGGGTCCCTCAGTCAGGCCTTTCTGGGGTGTGCCAGGAGGTGAGACCCAGATTCTGGGCTCCTGCTTCTCCCCCAGGTTTATTCGATGACTTTCATCTGGTCCAACACAAACCATGCAGCGAAAGAGCGTGAGCCCTCAGCTGGATCCATCTTGGGGCCAGAGAGCGAGTTCGCTTCTCTGCCTCTCCCAGCTCGACCCAGACCCAGACTGTCTCAAAAACCCCTCTCTAGCCACTTCCTGCTCCTTTGTCTCTCTTTGTCTGTTTTCCCGGGCTTCCCTTCAACAGGTTCAGCTGACCTCCCTCCCCCACCTGGGGTCAGGTTACAGCTTCCAGGGATGCACAGAGGGGAGGGCGTTGCCTCCTTGCTTCCAGCGTTAGCCCCCATCCCTTCACATAGACACCCAAGAAATGCACAGGGGAAACTGAGGCACACACACACAGTACTCCCACTTCGTCACACAGGTGGAGAGGCCATTGCTCACATGCCACCTTGAACGTTCCCAGGAAGACTCCTCAGATGTGGATAAGCTGGGAAAATGCTTTACTGGTGGGACTTAGAATCAAACACATTGAGATACAAGTACACACCTACAGATAGCACAATCATAACCAGCAAATCACAACCTTTTCATATAATACAATTAACCGGGGGCTAAATAGGACTTGTGAATGGTTCTCTCATTACACTAATTGATTGCATTTCCTGAGTTAATTTACTTGGCAAAGAAATCCATTTCAAAAGGTATTTTTTTCTCCTGCTGATAATGACCCATCTACATTTAACAGCCCTCTTAGAATTGGTATGCTAATGCACAATTTTTTTTCTTTCTGTGTGTATAAATGCACCTTACTTCTGTTCCATTCCATGCATCCGATGAAGTGGGCTATAGCCCACGAAAGCTTATGCTGAAATAAACTAGTTAGTCTCTAAGGTGCTACAAGTATTCCTCGCTTTCTTTATGGATACAGACTAACACGTCTGCTATTCTTGAATCTTTTCATAGACACCTCACTGGACCACCTTTGTACAAGATTTGGTGCAACTATAGACCCTTGGTTGCAACAATGATCTATACAGTCCCAGTTCATGTCAATAACATCACACCCCCAACACAAAACTGATTCAGGAAAGGATGACACAAATATCACTGACTGTATCCCAATTAATTCCAAAAGAATAAATGGACACAAATCTGACATCAGAACATTCAAAAACCAGTAAGAGAACACTTCAGTCTCCCTGGTCACTCAGTAACAGACCTAAAAGTGGCAATTCTTCAACAAAAAAACTTCAAAAACAGACTCCAACAAGAAACTGCAGAACTGGAATTAATTTGCAAACTGGACACCATCAAATTAGGCCTGAATAAAGACGGGAAGTGGATGGGTCATTACACAAACTAACAACTATTTCCCCATGCTAATTTTCTCCCTACTGTTACTCCCTTCTTGTCAACTGTTTGAAATAGGCCACCCTGATAGTGATTCTTCCTCCTGCTGATAATAGCCCACTTGAATTGATGTTTCTCATTAGAGTTGGTGAGGCAACCCCCATCTTTTCATGTTCTCTGTAGATATCTATCTATCTTCCTACTGTATGTTCCACTCCATGCATCTGATGAAGTGGGCTCTAGCTCAGGAAAGCTGATGCCCAAATAAATGTGTTAGTCTCCAAGCTGCCACAAGGACTCCTCGTTCTACTTGCTTTTTACACATCTTAATATTTGCTAAACTGAGGAATAAAGTGCTCAGGCGAGCGCAGGCTAAACAGTTCGTTATAAAGAAAAATGGTCTGGCTGTAGGTAGTTTAGGCCTGGTCGACACTGGGGGAGGGTCGACCTAAGATACGTGAATACCGTAGCTGAAGTCGGCGCATCTTAGGTCGACTTACCTGGAGTCCTCACAGCGGCAGCGGTCGACAGCGGGCTCCCCCATCGACTGCTTTGTGCCTCTCGATGAGTTGGAGTACTGGAGTCGATGGGGATCACCTCTGGGGATCGATTTATTGTGTATAAACGAGACGCGATAAATCGATCCCCGATAGATCGATCGCTACCCGCCGGTCCGGCCGGTGGTGAAGACCTAGCCTTATCTAGCAATGAAGTCTGAGAAATAACAGCAGGGGTTGGGGCTGGACACGGCACAGAGGGAGGGAGGCTGCAGAACAGCGGAGAAGAGCGAAGGCCTGTCAGCCCGTCACAGACAGAGCGAGACAATAACGCGAGAGGCTGCGGAGAACGCTTTAAACCAACAGGCCTGTGTCGCGGGGCAGAGACGAGAGAAGCAGATCACCCTGCACTGGCCACTAGTCAGGCGGCAAGAATTCTGGGACAGCCAGACTTGGACTAGCCTCTTGGCTCAGCCCAGCAGAAACTATTCTTTAGACACAGCCTAGAATTGCATTTTCCTGAACCAATCATAATGGGCCAAGAGACGTGGCTAGTGACCGTGGGCCAGTTTAGAACTGCAGCTCTCTAAAGAAATGAATGAACAAACGCTGTCTGGAACGCCGGTTTGTGCACAACCACAGCAGCCTCCGAAAAGAGCCTTCGCTGCGTTTTGATGCTTGGCCTAAAGGAAAACTGCTCTAAAAACTGTTACTTGTGAAGGGTGAAGGAAGCTTTAGATTGACACCCGCTATACAAACCACACCCAGGCTAACTTTAGAGAAAAGGGCTTACACAGAACAGTGGATAGGACTGCTTAGCAGAGACAAAAATGCTCCCAAGTTTGGCCGCCCCAAGCTCCTGCTTTATTCGCTGCTGCCTGGAGTCGGCCCTGCTCTGAAAACATCCACTCAATGTGCAGTAGCAGTCAAAAGAGCAAACAGCCTGTGGGGAATCATTAAGAAAGGGATAGATCAGGGGTCACAGCCCTTCAGAAGTGCTGGGCCGAGTCTCCATTTATTCCCTGTAATTTAAGGCTTCACGTGCCAGTCATACATGTTAATGTTTTTAGAAGGTCTCTTTCGATAAGTCTAGAATATAGAACTAAACCATTGTTGTACGTAAAGTAAATAAGGTTTAAAAATGTTTAAGAAGCTTCATTTAAAAAGAAATTCAAATGCAGAGCCCCCCGGACCAGTGCCCAGGACCCGGGCAGTGTGAGTGCCACTGAAAATCAGCTCGTGTGCCACCTTTGGCACCCGTGCAATAGGTTGCCTACGCCTGGGATAGATTATAAGACAGAAAATATCATAGTGCCTCTATATAAATCCCTGGTTCGTCCACCCCTTGAATATTGCGTGCAGCTGTGGTCTCCCCATCTCAAAAAATATCCATTGGAATTGGAAAAGGTTTATAAAAGGACAACTAAGTTGATGAGGGGTCTGGTACGGCCTCCGTCTGAGGAGAGATGACTAAGATTGGGACTCTTCAGCTTGGAAAAGAGACAGCTAAGGGGGGATGTGATGGAGGTCTATAAAATCATGAGTGATATAGAGATAGGAAATAAGGAAGTGTTAGTTACTTCTTCTCATAACACAAGAATAAGGTGTCACCAAATGAAATTAATAGGTAGCAGGTTTAGAACAAACACGAGAAACTTTTTTTTTCATGGAAGGCCCTGTCAACCTCTGGAACTCCTCGCCAGAGGATGTTTTGAAGGCCAATACTATAATGGGTTTCAAAAGGGAACTGGATAAGTTCATGGAGGACAGGTCCATCAATGGCTATTGGCCAGGATGGGCAGAGGTGGTTTCCATAGCCTCTGTTTGCCAGAAGCTGGGACTGGGTGTCAGAGGATGGATCACTTGATAATTCCCGGTTCTGTTACTTCCCTCTGGGGCCCCTGGCACTGGCTGCTGTCGGCAGACAGGACACTGGGTTGGATGGACCTTTGGGCTGACCCAGTCTGGCCGTTCTTATGGAGTCCAGGGAGATGGCTGATGGACCCAGGAAGCTGAATAACACAAACACCCCAGAACCTGCATGGGGCATAATAAAGCAAAAACTTCCTCACAACCAGGAGTCCAGTGGCAGCGCTAAGCTCTGGGAGGGGCTGAGCCTCCCTTGGCCTGTGATACCGACTGTCCATACAGGAACTGGGTCTCCCGGGGTCTGTGCGACACCCGGCAAGAGGCTGACTGGGCTTCGGCGGATGCCACCACAGCACGAACTGACACACAATGGTCGTGTGATTTGCCAGCCTGCACACAAAGATTCATTTGTTAAGATAAGCCTCCTGCGGTTGGCTCCAGGTGCCATTAACAGACAAACATGGACCCAGACCTAAGTCCATCCCCGCCAGGCAGACTCACCCTTTCAAAGAAACCAGCTGACTTCTGGGCAGGAAGGTTTCGTTTTCCCATCCCACTGTTGCCAAAACTGGCTTAAGGGTGCGAGTGAAGTTCTGTAGCCGAGGGGCTGGGAAACCCGCTCCTTCCGCGCACCAGGAGTTTTACTGGGTTCAGAGCGGTAGCCCTCAATCTGGCCACTTTTATGGCTCAAATCTGCCGTTCACTCAGTTAACCTCATCACGGGGCAGCCTGGGGAAAAGGAAGAACAATCCCCGCAGTCCCTGCTGATCCACCAAGTGGGTCGGGGAACAGCCCAGAGACCTTCCCCTCTGGTGGAACCCACAGTCAGGTCAGCTCCTCCTGTGTCTGATCAGGAGTTGGGAGGTCTGGGGGGAACTGGGTCCCACCCTCTACACCGCCCAGAATGCCGCCCCCTCCCGTTTGCCGCCCCAGGTACCTGCTTGCCAGGCTGGTGTCTGGAGCCAGCCCTGTGATGTCTGATAATGCTTGTCTCACTCCCAGCTCCTTACGCACCGTGAGAGCCTTTGTAAGCCAGGTGCCCTGATTAGCCTTAATTGATTTTAGCAGCTTCCCAATTGGCTACAGGTGCCCTAATGAGCTGTCCTGCCTTAATTGGTTCTAGAAAGTTCCTGAGTCTTCTGGAATAGTCCCTGTTATCTTACCCAGGGAAAAGGGACCTGCTTAACCTGAGACTAACGCATCTACCTTCCACCACTCTCCTGTGGCCATCTGGCCTGACCCTGTCACATATACAGTGCTGGCAAAGTTCCTGGGTCAGGCTTGTCGCAGGGATGGACTAAACTGCAGGTTCAGATCCAGTCTCTGGAGAACAAACATCCCCAGCTGGGACGGGTCCTTCAGTCCCTCGTTCAGAGCTTCAGTTTCTAGCACAGTCCCCCCCCCCCCCCCGGGTCAGGAACAGGACTGAAGACGAGCTGGAGGAGACGCAGCAGCTTTTCTAGTCTCTGCCCACGTGGCCTCTGCTCTCTGCCCCAAAGACGAGAGCCCAGCACAGGGCCCGGGGACCCCTCCGAGCGCCTCCGTCGCCAGGGCCCGGGAACCCCTCCGAGCGCCTCCGTCGGCAGGGCCCGGGAACCCCTCCGAGCGCCTCCGTCGGCAGGGCCCGGGAACCCCTCCGAGCGCCTCCGTCGCCAGGGCCCGGGAACCCCTCCGAGCGCCTCCGTCGCCAGGGAACCCCTCCGAGCGCCTCCGTTGCCAGGGCCCGGGAACCCCTCCGAGCGCCTCCCTCGGCAGGGCCCGGGAGCCCCTCCGAGCGCCTCCGTCGCCAGGGCCCGGGAACCCCTCCGAGCGCCTCCCTCGGCAGGGCCCGGGAGCCCCTCCGAGCGCCTCCGTCGGCAGGGCCCGGGGACCCCTCCGAGCGCCTCCGTCGGCAGGGCCCGGGAACCGATCCGAGCGCCTCCGTCGGCAGGGCCCGGGGACCCCTCCGAGCGCCTCCGTCGGCAGGGCCCGGGGACCCCTCCGAGCACCTCCGTCGGCAGGGCTCGGGAACCCCTCCGAGCGCCTCCGTCGGCAGGGCCCGGGAACCCCTCCGAGCGCCTCCGTCGGCAGGGCCCGGGCCTCCGTCGGCAGGGCCTGGAAACCCCTCCGAGCGCCTCCGTCGGCAGGGCCTGGGAACCCCTCCGAGCGCCTCCGTCGGCAGGGCCCGGGAACCCCTCCGAGCACCGTCCATCGGCAGGGCCCTGCGTGTCTCCGCCTCTCGCAATGGGTCACTGTGTCGCTGATGGTCCTTAATAGACCATCAAGCAGGCTTGATCGTGATGATGCGAAATTGTCTGGGGTGTCCCCCAGAAGCAGAGCACAAGTTTAAAATACAGACAGAGCCAAAACTTACTTCAAACACAAAAATGACACCTGTGTACATATACCACAATCATAACCAGCAAATCATCACCTTGTTTTAGACAACTTATTTGACCCCCCCCCCCCATTCATGATTTGGTAGGGTTACAGGATCTTGGTTGCAACAATGATCTATATGGTCCCAGTTCATATTAATAACATCACACATGACCCATTGATATGACCCAGTCTGACTGTTTTTATCTTAGTCCGGTTTATCTGCACACAGTAGAAATAAACAAGAGGACGCAGCTGTCTCGCATTTGTAACCCTGCTACCAGGTTGTGCCAGCAGCAAGAAGAGCCGGGATCAGTATCTAGGGCAGGGGTCGGCAACCTTTCAGAAGTGGGGCGCCGAGTCTCCATTTATTCACTGTAATTTAAGGTTTCATGTGCCAGTGATACATTTTAATGTTTTTAGACGGTCTTTCTACAAGTCTATAATATAGAACTAAACTATTGGTGTATGTAATGTAAATAAGGTTTTTAAAATGTTTAAGAAGCTTCATTTAAAATTAAATTAACATGCAGAGCCCCCAGACCAGTGTCCAGGACCCGGGCAGTGGGAGTGCCACTGAAAATCAGCTCGCGTGCTGCCTTCGGCACACCTGCCATAGGTTGCCTGGCCCTGATCTAGGGGTTCTGCTTAAAATTGCATCCACATTACAGAGTGGCCAAGTCAGCAGCTAATGAATTTTGCTCACCCGAGCTTTAGCCCGTACCCCCGACGGACCAGCCGGCTTGAGTTCATAGCTGCACTGCGCTTCAACACAGAGTTTTTGGGTGTGGATGGGATTTGACTTTCGAGCAACTGCTGGAGTTATAACGTGAGTTCACTGCAACTGGGCAGTAAAACCCCCCGAGTCCAATATTTTTGGATGAGTTTCATTTTGATTTCAAGCTTTGTGAAAATAAAATAAAATGAAAGGAGTTTTCTAAAGGAGAATTCATTTCAAACCAAAACACTGAACGGGTCATTTTGAAAATGTCTAAACTGGCCATTTAAACATTTTTTTCTTCAAAAATGAACAATTCAGCCAGATGAGCACAAAGTCACAAACCCCTTCGGTGTCACTGAATCTCCAGCCTTCGTGTGTGAAAAGCTCTTTGCCTGTCTCTGGTGTTAACTCTGCCTTGAGGAAAAGCCCAGAACGTTCTGGCTGCTCCGGTTTGGCAGCTGAATGGTGAGAAACGCCCTGTGCCCAGGACTCCTCTCCAGAGGGGACTGGCCTTTCCACTCACACCAACATCATTCCCGTAATACATAGTAAAGTCATTATTGGGACCTTATCACAACTGGCCCCACTCGGGACTTTCCAGCAACAAAAACCGAAAGCGAAAGGTCTGACAACACGGGGATTTCCTGCTGTTGCCGGGGCGAACGGGGCTGAGATCTATATAGGGAGGAGACCATAGGGACAATCCCACTTCACATTTGGGACAATCGATCAGGACTGCACAGGACCGTTCCTATTCTGCAGCCCATCATTTCAGCC
Organism: Sternotherus odoratus; assembly: GCA_032164245.1. Lineage (NCBI taxonomy): Eukaryota > Metazoa > Chordata > Testudines > Kinosternidae > Sternotherus > Sternotherus odoratus. The sequence goes on from JAVMKO010000011.1 coordinate 63,480,971, forward strand.
AAGCGGAATTGGATACTTCGCTGGACACGGAACAGCCGTCGCTGTGGCCCCTGGGGTGAGACCGGATGAGGTATAAACTCAGCAGCACCTGGTGAGTACAGAGCCCGGCCTGGCAGCGACTCGCCCCTCTCCCGACTGACCGGGGGGGAGGGGGGAGGGAAGGGAACCCACAGTGAGCTGGCAGCTCCTTAGTTCAAAACACACGTGTTACTATTGAAAAACAACCCTCATTTGCGCTCCTGGAAAAGGGAAATTAAACCTGGATTGGGGGGGCTCATTGAAGGGGGGGTGAGGGCGCCCCCCCGAGTGACGTAGTTACACCGATATAAGTCTGTGGTGTAGACATGGCCGCAGACCCGCTGTGCCCCAACGGAGCAGCCACACACCATCTTAGAAGATTCAACCCAGGATCACTGCTCTGTGTAACCCAGCACTGGGCTCTCGCTAGAGATAGCTCCATATCCTGAAAACAGGAATAAATCTGATATGAAAGAACAGAGTCACGTGACCATCAGAATATTGCACGCAAATGGTTTCATATAAAACAACATCATAACCGCTTTCCAGAGCCTACCCCCAACTCACAGGACCTTCCCCGTCTTCTCCAGCACAGCTCCCCGGGCCCTTTGTCGGGCTGGCAGAGGCCTCCTCTCATAAGATCAGGCCCGCTGGTAGCTTGTCCTCACGGACTGAAGGACCGGCAGGGCGTCTCTCTGCACCCCCAGATATATCAGACCAAATCTTCTGACCCATTACTGAAATAATCTGGGATCATATAGATCATTGTTGTAACCAAGATCCTGTACTGGCCCCAAATCTTACGTAAAGGGGTCATAGGAGGTGTCTACGACCAGGGTATGGTTTGCGGATTATGATTATGCTATCGGGATGTGTGTACAGTAGACTGTCGATTATCCAGGACTGGGTTAACCAGGATGTCTAAAAAAATACACCTAACTCGCAGTCTGGCTCTGGCTTTGTTGCCACCCCAAGCACACACCAAAAAAAAAAAAAAAAAAACCCACCAGGGCACAGGGCAGCCAGTGAACCAACACCCCCTCACCGCAGCGCAGCGTGGCTGGTGAACTAATGCCCCCCTTCCCATATTTCCTATGGATGGGGATTATCCAGGATTTTATTAACCAGGATTAATTTTTTCCCTATCATCCTGGATAATCGAGAGTCTACTGTATTTGAAGTTTTGAATCTTGGCTCTCTACTGTCTGTATCTCAAACTTGTGCTCTGCTTCTGGGTGACACCCCAGACAAGTTCCTGTTCGCTCCCCCTGGCTGGCTTGACGGCCCATCAAGAACCATCAGCTACACAATGAACCCACTGAGAGCGTGGGAGACTCAAATCCACAGGAGAAGTCTAGCAAGGGACATGCAAGATAGACAGTGGATAATGGCTGCGACCTGCAAAGCCTAAGTCATGCATGGTCATGTGATCTTCCCACAAATCATGCTGTTGCCAATCCATTAAAATCCAAAATCTAGAGGTTTATTCATAAAAGGAAGATATAGGTGAGAGTTAGGTATTCTCCCCTGGGAGATTAACATGAAGGGGAAAGGAGTCCAGGAGAGCTGGCTGTATTTTAAAGAATCCTTATTGAGGTTGCAGGAACAAACCACCCTAATCTGTAGAATAAATAGTAAATATGGCAGGCGACCAGCTTGGTTGAACAGTGAAATCCTTAAGAATCAGAGAGGTAGCCGTGTTAGTCTGGAATAGCAGAGGTAACAAAGAGTCCTGTGGCACCTTAAGGCCTAACAAAAGTATTGAAGCATAAGCTTTCATGGGCTAATACCCACTTCATCGGAAGCTAGCAGTGGTGCCACAGGACTCTTTGTTACCAATGAAATCCTTGCTGATCTTAAATGCAAGAAAGAAGCTTACAAGAAGTGGAAGATTGGACAAATGACCAGGGAGGAATATAAAAATATTGCTCAGGCATGCAGGAGTGATAGTCCTTAATGGGCCATCAAGCAGGCCAGGCAGAGCTAAGATCAACTTGTCTGGGGTGTCACCCAGAAGCAGAGCACAAGTTTAAAATATAGACAGTGTAGAGCCAATATCCATAACTTTCACAACAAAACGACACATGCATAACAACAGCATAGTCACAACCTGGTCGTAGACACCTTATAAGACCCCCGTTCCACAAAATTTGGGGCCACTCCAGGACCTTGGTTGCAATAGTGATCTATATGGTCCCAGTTCATGTCAATAACGTCACAATATTGCCAGGAGATGTCGGTCCTGCTACAGCTGCTCCGTAACTGAGCTTGCAGAGTCTCTTCTCCCCCAGGCAGAACAGATCTAGAGCATCTTTCCTGCCTCCGCCTGGAGCCCATGGAGCTGCTCCGTGTGTGGGGAGCCAGCAGGGTTGGACCCATGTGACGGAGTAGGAATACTGTGTGTGCCTCAGTTTCCCCAATGCATTTTTGAGCGTCTATGTGAAGGGATAAGGATGTGTAGCTGATGCGAGCTTCTCTGCTGGTGTCCATACCTAAAGCTGTAATTTGACCCCAAGAGGGGGAGGGAGGTCACCTGACCTGGCTGAGCGAGGGGGGAGGAGGGACTGGAGAGAGGTTTGGGAGTCTGAAGCTAGCTGGAGTCAGGCAGGGAAGGCAGAGGAGTTTTCTCGCTCTCTGTCCCCCAAGATGGATCCAGCTGAGGGCTCACGCTCCCTGTATGGTCTGTGTTAGACCAGATAGAAGTCATCCAATAAACCTGTTTTACTGGCTGGCTGAGAGTCACGTCTGACTGTGGATTTGGGGTGCAGAACCCATGGGCTCCCCCAGGACCCCGCCCAGGCGGGCTTGCTGGGGAAAGCACACGGAGGGGCAGAAGGTGCTGAATGCTCCGAGGTCGGACCCAGGAAGGTGGAAGTGGGGACCCCTGAAGCTCCTGGCCTGGGAAACAGGCTGTGTACGGAGAAGGGGCCCTTCACCCGGAGTCCGGTCTGGCTTCCTAGGGAGCGGTTCCAGACCATCGCCCGGGTACTCCGTGACAACCCACAAAAAGGGAGCGGGGACATGTGCTCACACAGTTGGGCAATCAGGAAAAAGCATTTTGATAATGCCCAGGGGTTCTGAAAGGTGGGGACAGGCTCCTAGCGTCTGGGCAGTGCAGTTCAGACCTGTCCCTGGCGCGGGGCCGGGATTATTGTGGGACCGTGGCTGGGGGACACAAGCGGTGCAGCGAGTGAAATAGGTGACCGTGGCGTTTCGCCCTTTGGGACGTGGGGTTACTGCAGCTCTGGACCCAGGAGCTCAGGATGGTGGGAGGCGAACGTTAGTGTTGATAAATACGTAACCAGGCGGCTGGAGGTTGGCTGATGTCAACCTGGCCTTGGAGCAGACCAGACCGGGGTTCAGTTCTGTTCACCGAGGGTAGAGCAGAGATAAAGCAGGTTCAGATGAGTAACAAAATCACTAGGGGTCGGGGAGACCCACGGCGTGAGGAAGATTAAAGCCAGGGGGCTGGTTAGAGAGACAATGGGAAATGTACAAACTAAGGAAGGGCAGAAAGCAGGTCAGTCAGGGCTCGTTCACCCCCCCACACACACACACACACTTCTAATGCAGAACAATGGACACACAATGAAGCTGAGGGAAGAAAAGGTTAAAAGTGACCCAGACACCCATGTACCTAACACGTCACTCGGTTGGAAAGCTGATGGGGATGTCGTGTGTGGGATTCAGAGGAGAACTGGAGAATCAGACAGACAGACAGACAGCACCTCCAGTTACACGAGAGAGACTGAAAACACAAAACCACGTCTCCAATGCTTGGAAGGGATCAAAACCCTCCCCCTCAGGGCACACCCCACCCAGGCACTAACGACCTGGAGTGAGGAAGAAATTCTCTCCAAGGGTGAATTATTCTGTACGTGTCCATAGAGGGGTTTCTTGGCCCTTCCCCTGAACCAGCTGGTACCAGCCAGTTTCAGAGAGAGAAAAGAAGCTAGATCAGGGGTGGGCAAACTACAGCCTGCAGGCCACATCCAGCCCATGGACCATCCTGCCCAGCCCCTGGGACTGTTCTGCAGAGCCCCCTGGCCAGGAAGGCTCCCCCGGCCCCTCCCCTGCCTTTCCCCCTCCCCCAGAGCCACACCACCATGTGGGCAGCGCTCTGAGGGGCAGAGCTGTGTGCTCCGCGCGGAGCCAGACACGTTGCTCTGAGCAGCATGGTAAGTTGGCTGGGGGGTTGATAAGGAGCAGGGGTTCCCAGGGACAGTCAGGGGACAGGGAGCAAGGTGGGTTGGATAGGGAGTGGGGTCCCGGGGTAGTGGTTAGGGGTGGGGGGGTCTCTGGAGGGGGAGTTCAGGGAGAAGGGGGGGTTGGATGGGGTTGAGTAGGGTACTGGGGGGGCAGTTGGAATGGGAGATTTTGGGAGCAGGGGGATCCTGGGTGGGAGGCTCTGAATGGGGCAGTCACAGGGCAGGAAGTGGGTGGGGGTCAGATAGGGGGCGGGTTCAGGCTGTTTGGGGAGGCACAACCTTCCCTACCCGGCCCTCCAAACAATTTTGCAACCCAATGTGGCCCTTGGGCCACAAAGTTTGCCCACGCCTGGGGTAGGTGGACCCCTGGTCTGAGCTAGTCGGGCGTTTCCTGTGCTCCCATTAGAGTGAATTGAAATGTGTCAGACACTTTACCGCAAAAGACAATGTTATTAAAGCCAAATCTTGTGTTTAACAGAGAGCGCTCACCTGGAGAATTACTCGTGGCTGAACTGAACGTGCTACTAGGTGCCAAGATGAGTTGCCAGGAAATATTCGAGAGCATCAGGACATCACATGGAAGATTATGCTCTACTATTTCTATAGCAAGTGACTCTCCCAGGAAGCACACACCCCTACCTGAAAGAAAGAGAAAAATTGCAGAAGCAGCAAAGCAGAGAGCACTGGAGATTCTGAGAGATGCCCTGAGGAAGAAGGACCGAGTGCTGATGGAGAAGCCCCAGGATCTGGTTTTCGGTGCCAGCAAAGATCCCAAAGTCTGGATGAAACGCCATGCGATCCTGACAGAAGAGTTAGTTCAGGGCCTCATCTCAGAGTTGGAAGCTGTGAAGTTTAAGGAGGATCTAACCAGGAAAAAAACATATGCTTATGTTTATTCAAAGTCTGCAGACAAAACCGTGTATTTGTGCCCGTTATTCTGGGAGGCTTCTGCAGATCTTGGGAAAGATTCCCAGCCAGGAACTCTGATCCATGAAGCGTCTCACTTCCTGGGGATAGAAGATATCACCTATTCCAAAGCCAGTATCCATGTTGCCTGCAGAGGGAAGTTGGTGAAAAGCAAATCAAATCCCAGGGCCCCAGATATGAAACCCCTTAGGAAAGCAGTATTAAATGCTAACAACATTGAGTATGAATTCGAAATTACCCTAAATCACAAAGGATCTTACAATGGACAATACTCCTGCTGTGGGGAGAAATCCGTGAACTCAGTCTGTGAGAGAGCTGTGCCTGAGGAGTTTCTAACCTGCAATGTCAAGGGATGGTAAGCAACTCTCCTGTCCCATGGGCGGTGCATGTTGTGTGTGGTTCCCTCTCTATTAACTGTGGGGCAGTGGTGCGTAGGGACCCCACACAGGGATTGGGTCCCCATGGTGCCAGGGGTTGTACTCACTATGGAGAGACAGGCCCTTGCCCCAGGGCACTCGCAATCCAGGATTTTAATAAGGTACCAACAGGTGGAAGAAAGAAACCAGGGCAAGGGGGAGAGGAGACGGTGCCAGTAAAATGAACACCACACGCCAGACCCTCCGCTGGGGCAGAGAAGGGCTCTGTGATGGTGCTGCTCCTGTTAGGATCCAACTGTGAGTGTCAGATCAGGACAGATTGCTTCCAAAGGGCAGTTACAGCCCAAAGCTGGGGTTTTCCACACTAAGGCAAACCAAACCAGCCAAACGGAAAAGACTTTGGTCTCACCCCACTGGCTAACCACAAGTCACACAAGCAATCCCCTTAGACACTCCAGATTCCCAGTATCACCAGCAGCAGCCACCTGTCCTGGGGACCAATGGTTATGAAAACCAATCTCCCAAATAAAGAAAACGGTTCCCCCCAATTCCAAATAATCAGGCCCCAGACCCAGGTCAATATACAAATCAGATCTTACCCACAAATCACGCTGTTGCCAATCCTTTAGAATCTAAAATCTAAAGGTTTATTATTCAAGGAAGAAGGTCTAGGTGAGGGTTAGGAATGGTTAAAAGAAATCAATTACATGCAATAATGGCACATCTCTTGGTTCAGGCTTGCAGCTGTAGAATAAACTGCAGATTCAGATAAAAGTCTCTGGAATGCATCCCCTCCAGGGACGGGTCATCAATCCATTGGTCAGAGCCTCCACAGGTAGCAAAATCCCATCCAGAGGTAGGTGCTAGCTGAAGGTAGCAGATTGAAGACAAAAATGGAGGAAGTTTCTCCCAAGTTTTATAGACTTTCTCTTCTGGGTGAAGACCCCCCTCCTCCTTCTTATGCAGAGTCCAATTGCAAAATGAAGGTTCATAGTTTAAGATTCAGTTTCTCCCCAGGCAGATCACATTCCTGGAGAAGCTGGGGCGTGGACAGGCATCTACAAAGTTCATTGTGTAGCTGATGGTCCTTAACGGCCCATCAGCCAGGCCAGCCAAGTTAACAACAGCTTATCTGAGATTTCACCCAGATGCCAAGCCTAAATTTGAAATACAGGCACCATATATCCAACATCCATAACTCTAACTACAAAGAAGATACACACATACAGATAGATTAAACAAAATCAGCAGACCATAATCTGGTCGCAGAAACCTTATCTGGCCCCCTTTACGTAATATTTGGTATCCCAATGATCTATATGGTCCCAAATTATTTCAGTCACAAGACACAGGCCTTTCCACTCACACCATGATTCCCATAAAGCATAAGAACATAAGAACGGCCATACTGGGTCAGACCAAAGGTCCATCTAGCCCAGCATCCTGTCTACCGACAGTGGCCAATGCCAGGTGCCCCGGAGTGAGTGAACCTAACAGGTATGATCGAGCGATCTCTCTCCTGCCATCCATCACCCCCCTCTGACAGACAGAGGCTAGGGACACCATTCATTACCCATCCCGGCTAATAGCCATTTATGGACTTAGCCTCCATGAATTTATCCAGCTCTCTTTTAAACCCTGTTATAGTCCTAGCCTTCACAGCCTCCTCAGGTAAGGAGTTCCACAGGTTGACTGTGCGCTGTGTGAAGAAGAACTTCCTTTTATTTGTTTTAAACCTGCTGCATGCCAATTTCATTGAGTGGCCCCTAGTTCTTCTATTTTGGGAACAAGTAAATAACTTTTCCTTATTTACTTCCTCCACACCACTCATAATTTTATAGACCTCTATCATATCCCCCCTTAGTCTCCTCTTTTCCAAGCTAAAAAGTCCTAGCCTCTTTAATCTCTCTTCATATGGGACCCGTTCCAAACCCCTAATCATTTTAGTTGCCCTTCTCTGAACCTTTTCTAGTGCCAGTATATCCTTTTTGAGATGAGGAGACCACATTTGTACGCAGTATTCAAGATGTGGGCGCACCATGGATTTGTATAAGGGCAATAAGATATTCTCCGACTTATTCTCTATCCCTTTTTTAATGATTCCTAACATCCTGTTTGCTTTTTTGACTGCCGCTGCACACTGCGTGGATGCCTTCAGAGAACTATCCACAATGACTCCCAGGTCTTTTTCCTGATTGGTTGTAGCTAAATTAGCCCCCATCATATTGTATGTATAGTTGGGGTTATTTTTTCCAATGTGCATTACTTTACATTTATCCACATTAAATTTCATTTGCCATTTTGTTGCCCAATCACTTAGTTTAGTGAGATCTTTTTGAAGTTCTTCACAGTCTGCTTTGGTCCTTACTACTTTGAGCAGTTTAGTATCATCTGCAAACTTTGCCACATCACTGTTTACCCCTTCCTCCAAATCATTTATAAATAAGTTGAATAGGATCGGTCCCAGGACTGACCCTTGGGGAACACCACTAGTTACCCCTCTCCATTCTGAAAAAGTTCCATTTATTCCTACCCTTTGCTCCCTGTCTTTTAACCAGTTTTCAATCCATGATAAGATCTTCCCTCTTATCCCATGGCAGCTTAATTTACGTAAGAGCCTTTGGTGAGGGACCTTGTCAAAGGCTTTCTGGAAATCTAAGTACACTATGTCCACCGGATCCCCCTTGTCCACGTTTGCTGACCCCTTCAAAGAACTCTAATAGATTAGTAAGACACGATTTCCCTTTGCAGAAACCATGTTGACTTTTGCCCAACAATTTATGCTCTTCTATGTGTCTGACAATTTTATTCTTTACTATTGTTTCAACTAATTTTCCCGGTACGGACGTTAGACTGACTGGTCTGTAATTGCCAGGATCACCTCTAGAGCCCTTTTTAAATATTGGTGTTACATTAGCTATCTTCCAGTCACTGGGCACAGTAGCCGATTTAAAGGATAGGTTACAAACCCTCGTTAATAGTGCCACAATTTCACATTTGAGTTCTTTCAGAACTCTTGGGTGAATGCCATCTGGTCCCGGTGACTTGTTACAGTTAAGTTTATCAATGAGTTCCAGAACCTCCTCTACCGATACTTCAATTTGTGACAATACCTCAGATTCGTCACCTACAAAAGACAGCTCAGGTTTAGGAATCTCCCTAACGTCCTCAGCCGTGAAGACTGAAGCAAAGAATTCATTTAGTTTCTCTGCAATGACTCTGTCATCTTTAAGTGCTCCTTTTGTATCTCTGTCATCCAGGGGCCCCACTGGTTGTTTAGCAGGCTTCCTGCTTCTGACATATTTAAAAAACATTTTGTTATTACCTTTTGAATTTTTGGCTAGCTGTTCTTCAAACTCCATTTCAGCTTTTCTTATTACATTCTTACACCTTATTTGGCAGCGCTTGTGCTCCTTTCTATTTACCTCACTAGGATTAGACTTCCACTTTTTAAATGATGCCTTTTTCTCTCTCACTGCTTCTTTTACTTGGCTGTTAAGCCACGGTGGCTCTTCTTTAGTTTTCTGGCGTTGTTTTTTTATTTGGGGTATACATTTGAGTTGGGCCTTTATTATGGTATCTTTGAAGAGAGTCCATGCAGCTTGCAGGGATTTCACTTTAGTCACTTTACCTTTTAATTTCCGTTTAACTAACCCCCTCATTCTTTCATAGTTCCCCTTTTTGAAATTAAATGCCCCAGTGTTGGGCTTCTGAGGTGTTATTCCCACCATAGGAATGTTAAATGTTATTATATTATGGTCACTATTTCCCAGCGGTCCTTTTATAGTTACCTCTTGAACCAGATCCTGCGCTCCACTCAGGACTAAATCTAGAGTTGCCTCTCCCCTTGTGGGTTCCTGTACCAGCTGCTCCAAGAAGCAGTCATTTAAAGTATCAAGAAATTTCATCTCTGCATTTCGTCCTGAGGTGACATGTACCCAGTCAATGTTGGGATAATTGAAGTCTCCCACTATTATTGGGTTCTTTATTTTGACAGCCTCTCTAATCTCCCTTAGCATTTCGTCATCCCTATCACTGTCCTGATCAGGTGGTTGATAATAGAGCCCTATTGTTATGTTCTTATTAGAGCATGAAATTACTATCCATAGTGATTCTATGGAAGATGTGGATTCATTTAAGATTTTTACTTCATTTGATTCTACACTATCTTTTACATAAAGTGCCACTCCCCCGCCCCCACGACCTATTCTGTCCTTCCGATATATTTTATACCCTGGAATGATTGTGTCCCATTGATTGTCCTCGGTCCACCATGTTTCTGTGATGCCTATTATGTCAATATCCTCCTCTAACACGAGGCACTCTAGTTCACCCATCTTATTATTCAGACTTCTGGCATTTGTGTACAAGCACTTTAAAAACTGGTCACTGTTTATCTGTCTGCTCTTCCCTGGTGTGTCAGATTCTTTATGTGAAAATTTCTCATCTGATCTGGCCCCTCCTTTATCCTTTTCCATCCTTTCCTGTCTAAAACCTAGAGAATCTCTAACGACAGACCCTCCTGTAAGAGAAGTCTCTATCCGATCCACGTGCTCCTCTGCAGCAATCGGCTTTCCCCCATCTCTTAGTTTAAAAACTGCTCTGCGACCCCTGCAAGCAGGGGTTCTCACACTGGGGGTCGGGACAGCTCAGGGAGGTTATTACTGTTGGGGGGGGGGTCACGAGCTAGCAACCTCCACCCTACACCCTGCTTTGCCTCCAGCATTTATAATGGTGTTAAATCTATAAAAAGTGTTTTTGATGTATATGTAACCCTTCTGTCCATCAGAATTGGCACCAACAAGGTCCGGGTTCAGTACATAGGGGTTCCCTCTCAACAGCGCAATGCAAACTGGCTCCAGCCCCCACCCAGTGACCTGGGAAAATCCTACACACACCCCTGGGCGCCTCAAAGAGGCAATACTTTCCCTCTTGCGAGCACAGATCAGTGATCAGAAGATCTTTAATAACATGAGGTAAATAACATCATTAAATTGGGAAAAACACCACAACTAGGGTTCATAAATCAACCCACGAGCAAAAATCCCACCTCAGCAAATTGGGCTGAGTCCTCTCCTTTAGGTTCGTGAGTCCAGCAACCCAAAAATCACCCAAAGTCCCAAAAGTCCAACAGCCCAAAGGTCTCTTTCCCTGGTCAAAAGTTAATCTGCAAAATCTCTACCTCCCAGGCTGGGTGGAAATGGAGGGCAGGTTAAAGGGCACCTTACGTGGTCCGAGGCTGACTGCCCTGCCTTTCCGTGGGGTTCTGCTGCTCCGCTTGCTGCTCTGCTCCGCCAGCCATCCCATAAACTGCTCCGCTCTGCCAGCAGCTGGTCTCCACTGTGCCAGCCGCTCTGCCAGCAGCCTTGCTCCTCTCTGCCAGCCACTGGGCTCCGCTCTGCCAGCTGCTCTGCCAGCCACTCAACTCCACTCTACAAGCCGTCACACAAACTGCTTTGCTTCACCAGCCGCTCCGCCAGCAGCTCAACTCTGCTCTACCATTTCACAAATTGCTCTGCTTCACTGGTCGCTCCGCTAGCCATCCTGCTAGCTGACACACAAACTGCTCAGCTTCACAATATAGTTTCAGGACTCCCACTTAACACCATGCTCAGCTATTTTTTTCAGCTCTTAATAGATTTCAGCTCATAGTAGGGGAGCCTCAGCACAGGTGCACCTCGGATCATAAAGCCATTTCAGCTCAGCAACCTAGAACTAGACTCCTAATGGAAGCAAAAAATCAGTTCTAACATTCTACAGTGGGAAGAAACTAGGTGCAATAGTCCTATTTGGTCCTCAACCAACCCCCCGCCCGAGTATAAACAACTGTCTACAACTTTCCTCAATTCAGTGGGTTTTGGAACCCCTGTCCCTTGCCCAGTGCGTGCTACCTAGTTGATGGTGAGTCCCTCCATCATGACAAAGGCCAAGTACATGTCCCAGTCCCTCATTCACATAATCAGGGTAACAACATTTGATCATTCCTGCCCCAATAACAGAGAAACTGGGGATCCCACAGCAGCTGAAGTGACCATTTGGGCTGCAGTTAGCTCAGGCTAGGTGTGGTGGGTGTGTCTATGCAAAAATAATCAGCCCCTGAAGTTCTTTTCCACAACTCACTGCAATTCCCACAATTCACCACCATGTCAGGGTGGAGCTCATCCTGACACTGCTTACATATAAAGGGGATCCCACTCAGAGGCTTGCTGTGTGAAAGGGGTCACCAGTACAAAAGTTTGCGTACTATCAAAGTTAGTAATCTCCACAAGTACCACAGCTATAAAGTCATTATTGTGACTTATCACAACTGGCCCCACCCGGGACTTTCCAGCAGCAGGAAATTGAAAGTGGAAATCTGAGCCCACAGGGATTTCCTGCTGTTGCCGGGGTGAACGGGGCTGAGATCTATTTAGGGAGGAGACCGTAGGGATGATCCCACTTCACTTTTGGAACAAGCGATCAGTGATCAGCGCTGTGCCGCACAGGACCCTTCCCATTCTGCAGCCCAGCATTTCACCCGAGTGGAAAACGGTTCTCCCCAATTCCAAAGAATCAGGCCCCAGACCCAGGTCAATATACAAATCAGATCTTACCACAAATCACGCTGTTGCCAACCCGTTAGAATCTAAAATCTAACGGTTTATTATACAAGGAAAAAAATATAGGTGAGGGCTAGGAATGGTTAAAAGAAATCAATTACATGCAGAGGTAACAAAGAGTCCTGTGGCACCTTAAAGACTAACTAAAGTTTTGAAGCATGAGCTTTCGTGGGCTAATACCCACTTCGTCGGATGCAAGCAGTGGAAGTGTCCAGGGGTAGGTATAGATAAGTAGGCAAGAACCAGGTAGGAGATAACAAGGTTAGTCCAATCAGCCTGAACCAACTTGTTATCTCAAATCAGGGAGGGTGAGGTATTCCTCTAGCACAGGGGTGGGGAATGTCCGGCCCGCGGGTCGTATAAGGCCCGGGAAATCATTTGGTCTGGCCCTCTGGTCCTGCTCCAGGAAAAGGCGGCACTAGGACCCTGCAGCCCCCTAGGCACAGGAGCAGCAGGAGGGTCTCTGCTCCCTGCTGCGCTTACCAGGAGCATTGGCTACATTGTGGCCAATGGGAGCTGCAGGCAGGGACTCCCCCCCCCCCCAATCAGCTTTCAGACAATGGCAGCTCGCGCCAGTACTTCTGTCCGGGGGAGCACCTGGAGTGCAGACCCCCGCCCCTGCGGCTGCTGACCCTGGGAGCCAGACTGGAACTGCCAGCTAAACAGTGGGGGCTGCAGGTGGGAGCCGGGGTCCTCAGTCCCCAGCCCGCGGTGGGGCTGCACCCGGAGTTTAGGGGAAGGAGGTGCCCCTGACCTGTGGCATGGCTGCCTATGCCTGGCCCCGGGAGAGGAGGGAGGCGTCTTGGTGTCCCTGACCCGCAGCAGGGCTGTGCCTGGCCTCGGGGGGTGGGGGGGAGAGGTGTCCCTGACCTGCAGCAGGGCTGTGCCCAGCCTTGGAGCCGGAGGCGGGGGGGGCCCGGTGTCCCTGATTCGCGGCAGGGCTGTGCCCAGCCTCAGAGAGGGGGGGTGGCCCTGACCTGCAGCAGGGCTGTGCCCTGAGCCAGGGGCGGGGGGGCTGTGCCCGGTGCAAAAGGGGGGGTCTGTGCCCCGGAGTCGACTGTGCTCTAGACTGACCGATGCAAACCTGGAAAAGCAGTTCCGAGTAGCAACATCATCAATACCAGCTAACATCACACGCCTCACCAAAGAGAAGCAGTTCCAGCCATCACATTAGGGGTGAGTTAGTTAAATGTTTGACCAAATATAGCAGGCTAATTTTTAAGTTGATAATTTTGTATGGCCCGCGAATGATGGTATAAATATCCAAATGGCCCTTGGCAGAAAAAAGGTTCCCCACCCCTGCTGTAGCAGCTGAATTGGAGGTGTGAACTCGGGGAGAGAAGCTGTTTTTGTAATTAGCAAGCCATTCAAGATCTTTGTTCAATCCCAGATTGATTGTGTCAAATTTGCAAATGAATTGCAGCTCTGCAGTTTCCCTTTGCAGTCTGGTCTTGAAGTTTTTTTGCTGCAGTATGGTGACTTTTAAATCTGTAATTGTGTGTCCAGGCAGGTTGAAGTGTTCTCCTACAGGTTTTTGTATATTGCCATTCCTGATATCTGATTTGTGTGCATTTATCCTTTTTCGTAGGGACTGTCCAGTTTGGCCGATGTACATAGCAGAGGGACATTGGTGGCATATAATGCCATATATGACATTGGTACCTCCTTGTCCTTATATGTCCATATAATGGCATATATGACCTTGTTACCTCCTACCTGGTTCTTGCCTACTTATCTATACCTGCCCCTGGACACTTCCACTGCTTGCATCTGATGAAGTAGGTATTAGCCCACGAAAGCTTATGCTTCAAAACTTTAGTTAGTCTTTAAGGTGCCACAGGACTCTTTGTTACCTCTGCTATTCCAGACTAACACGGCTACCTCTCTGATCAATTACATGCAGTAATGGCAAATCTCTTGGTTTAGTATTGCATCAGAGGTAGAATAAACTGCAGCTTTAAATCAAAGTCCCTGAAATGCATCCCCTGCAGGGACGGGTCATCAATCCTTTGTTCAGAGCTTCCATTTGCAGCAAAGTCCCATCCAGAGGTAGGAGCAAAACTGAAGAAGACTGAAAACTGAAGACAAAATGGAGGGGTCTTTCCCAGGTTCTTATAGTTTTCCCCAGGTGCAGGAATTCTCTTTGTCTTTTGCTGTGGAAACTTACAGCAAAATGGAGTTTGAGTCACATGGGCAATTCCTGCCCCCTCGCTAAGACACAGGATGTGTCTGCCTTCTCCAATGGGTCCATTGTGTAGCTGATGGTTCTTGATGGGCCGTCAAGCCAGCCAGGCGGAACTAACTGCAACTTGTCTGGGATTTCACTCCGAAGCAAAGCATAATATTTGGAAAGACAGACAGTACAGAACCAATATTCATAACTTCAGCTACAAAAATGATACCCACATACCGATAGCATAATCATAATCAGCAGACCATAACCTGGTCTTAGACACCACATATGACCCCTTTACACATGATTTGGTGTCACTACAGGACCTTGCTTGCACCAATGAGCTATATGATCCCAGATAATTTCAGTAACGTGACAGGGGGTCTCAGGTGTGTGGATTGTCACAGACTCGCAGGGGCGAAAAATTGCAGGCCTGTTATTTACCAGGCTGCACGTGGCAACAGACTATATAGTAAGGGATGCAAGGAGAGTATGAGTCACGATGCCAACTGCAGACACACACACACACACACACACACACAACTAAAATTAATCAATTTAAAGTTTTATTGGGGATAATTACAAGGGGTAAGGGAGCAGCGTTTGATTAGCTAATAGACTTAATGAAACAAAACACACAATATCTAAAATATCTACTAACAATATTTATAAACAAAGATGCAGCATTTAGTAATAACTGATACTTACAAATACAAACCAACGCATAACGACCGGCAAATGTGGAGGCTCTGTTTGAAAACACGTGAGCAGAGAGAGAGGCTTCGAGGTGATCAGGCTCGGTTACGGGGGTACACAGGATACACAGGATTCCGTTCTCCTCTCCCTGTCTGCACATGGCAGACAGACCCATAAGTACCAACTATGACATCACAGAAGTGTCATAGGGGACTGTGACGAAGTAGGAATACTGTGCGTGCGTGCCTCAGTTTCCCCTATGCATTTCTTGAGCATCTATGTGGAGGGAAAGGAATGTGTAGCTGATGCAAAGCAGAGCCACTGCAGGTGTTAATGGGTGAAGCTGTAACTTGACCCCAGGAGGGGAAGGAAGGTCAGGTGATACCTCCTGCCCGGGAAAGAAAAGACACAGGAATGCAGGGAGGAGGGGCGGGAAGGGAGGAAGTTGTTTTGGGGAGTTGTCAGCTGGAGCCAGGCAGGGAAGGTAGAGGAGCTATCTCGCTCTCTGGCCCCAAGATGGATCCAGCTGAGGGCTCACGCTCGCTGTATGGTCTGTGTTAGACCAGATAGAAGTCATCGAATAAACCTGTTTTACTGGCTGGCTGAGAGTCACGTTTGACTGTGGATTTGGGGTGCAGAACCCATGGGCTCCCCCAGGACCCCGCCCAGGCGGGCTTGCTGGGGGACGCACACGGAGGGGCAGAAGGTGCTGAATGCTCCGAGGTTAGACCCAGGAAGGTGGAAGTGGGGACCCCTGAAGCTCCTAGTCTTGGAAACAGGCTGTGTACAGAGAAAGGGCCCTTCACCTGGAGTCCGGTCTGGCTTCCTAGGGAGCAGTGCCAGACCATCGCCCGGGCGCTCCGTGACAGGGACGGGGCCCAAAACCTGTTTATGTTCGCTTCTGATTGGCACAAGTAATGTTTACACCAAGTAGGGGAGCAGGTGCCTAAAAGTCTGGCTTCGCTCCCAAAGGTGAGGAAATGCACATTGTTTTAGAATGCGCGCGAAACTGAATGACGAAAGAAGAGGCCAGGGCAATACCGGTCTGGGCAAGTGTTACAGGATGCAGACAGGAACTGATCTGAACACAGACCTGTGAGGGTCCCTGGACTATATCTAAGAGGTCTGTGAAAGACTTAGACTGAAAACTGATGGAACAAAATTCAATTATATATACACCAACAAGTGATTTCCAAAGGGGCCCACGTATAAAAAACGGTTGAAAACCAGCACTCAAGTCTAAATCGTACCCTCGTCCATTCCCTGAAGGGAACCTGAGCCTAACCTGAAGATTTAAAAAGTTTTGATTAACTTTTTTGCTCTCTTATTTGTACACTTGTTCGCCTTTAGGTGTTTAGGAGCAAAAAAGGGTGAAATACTCTCCCAAAAGATTTCAGCAGAGTTCCTACACTCTTTGGTATTTGAGCTGTTGCAATTCACCAAGACAAAATAACCCAGGACTTCCAAGTATCAGGTATCTTCTGTGACACTCCCATAAGTGGCAGTCCTGCCACCCCTCTCCTTACCCAGATGAATTCTCACAGGTAGACACAGAGGGGACAGAAGGCGAGGATGGTAGTTTTCCATGTGCAATAAATAATACATTTTATTTCCTGTTATTAGCGAGGAGAAGAAGATTTGTGAAATTATGAAGACATCATTACTGCCCAAAGCAAACAGACTGCAGGGTCACATCAACCAACTTAGAAAAATCGCAGCTGAAATTGATGAAACTCATAAAAGTGCTACAATAGCAAATGTTTGCGGTGGGTCAGTGGGAATTGTTGGAGGGGTGGCTGGCCTAGCTGGACTCGTGTTGGCTCCTGTAACATTTGGATCATCTCTTGTGCTCCCAATGGCTGGATTTGCTTTTTCTGTAGCAGGAGGAATTACCAATGCTGCAGCAACCATCGTAGATGGGGTGACAAGTTCTAACAAAAAGAACGAAGTGGAGAAGATCTTAAAGGAATGTAAGGATATCCTGAAATTTATTAAGAAGGAATTTGCCAAAAACATTGAAGCGACTATTAAAATGGGAGATGGCAATTATCCTGATTTGCCATGTGTCCTGCAGGCAGGGTTAGGAGCTGGCAAAGCTGCCCTCAACACTGGTAAATTATTAAAAGCTGGCAAAATGGTGGCAGATGCAGGTAAAGCAACTTCCCGTACGCTGGCGTCCAATGCAGGCAAACTGACTTCCCGTACGCTAGTGTCCAATTCAAGACAAGCTGCTAAACTAGCAGGAAGCTTTTCCCGCAGTTTAATAGGGATAGGTGTTTTATTAGATGCTGCATTTTTAGTGAATGATTCTAAGGAACTTATGGACGGTGCAAAAACAAAACTTGCAGATGAAATCCGAAGAGAAGCTGCAAATATGGAAAAAGTCATTGAAAAGTTAAATAAGTTTCACAAAGCCCTGTGTGCGTTGATTTAGTTGGGGATTGGCCTAGATCAGTGGTCTGTAAACTGGGATGCGAGACCACCCACAGGGAGCTGCAACAGCTCCGGCCCCCGGAGCAGGGCACCGCTGCTGCAGTCCCACCCCCGGGAGCCGCGGTGGAGACCGCTGCAGCCCTGGAAGCCAGGCGCCGCAGCAGAGACCAGCCTCGGCAACCGGGCACCGCAGCTGCACCCTGGTCCCGGAAACCATGGCGCCGTGGCGGGGACCGGCCCCAGGAGCCAGGCTCTATGGCTGTGGGACCGGCCCCGGGAGCCAACCGCCACGACTGCAGGACCGGGACTGACTCTGGGAGCTGGGTGGGGACCGGCCCCAGGGAGGCAGTTAGGGGCAGGGGTCCCAGGAGGGAGCAGTCAGGGGACAAGAGGGGGGGATTCTGAGGGGAGCAGTCGGGGACGGGAAGTGGGAGGAAGTGGATGGGGGCGGGGTTAAGGCGGGCGTCCCCCATGGGGGTGCATACTCAAAAAAAAAATTCTGCTAGGGTTGCGCAAGCAAAAGAGTTTGGAGACCCCCTGGCTTATTCATTAGGTAATGTGAGTGTGACGGAGTAGGAATGCTCTTAATGTTTCCTCTGGATAGTGTGAGGGTGCCTCAGTTTCCCCTGTGCATTTCTTGAGTGTCTGTGTGGAGGGATAAGGGTGTGTGGTTGATGCAAAGCAGAGAGACAGTGTAAGCAAGTGGCAGACCTGCCTTGTCAATTGAGGGCCGGGCCCCTCCCCCCTCTCAAGGCTGGAAGTGCTGAATAACAAAGAGGTCAGCTGGACCTGTTGGAGAGAGGTCAGTTGATACCTCCTGCCCGGGAGGGAGACAAAGGAAAGCAGGGGAGGGGCTGGAGAGAGGAGTTTCAGTCTGAAGCTGGCTGGAGTCAGGCAGGGAGGCAGAGGGGCAATCTGGCTCCCTGCCCCCAAATATGGATCCAGCTGATGGGTCACGTTCGCTGTATGGTCTGTGTTAGACCAGGTACCGGTCATCGAATAAATCTCTGTTTTACTGGCTGGCTGAGAGTCACGTCTGACTGTGGATTTGGGGTGCAGAATCCATGGGCTCCCTTAGGACCCCGCCCAGGCGGGCTCACTGGGGGAAGCGCACAGAGGGGCAGAAGGTGCTGAATGCTCCGAGGTCAGACCCAGGAAGGTGGAAGGTGGAACCTGTGAAGCTCCTAGCCCTGGAGACAGGCTGTGTACGGAGAGGAAGCTTCCCCCCGGAGTCCTGACTGGCTTGATAGGGAGCAGTTCCAGACCATCGCCCCTGTGACAGTGAGATATTAGGTAATGAGAAAATCCCTGCTGCTCCGCGTCTCCAGTGCTGTGCTAGGGGAGGGAGGGATTGTTATGCCCCCCCCCCCCCCCTGAGCTTGGGCCCGTCGCTACAGAGCCATTGGCGCCATGGGAAATCTGGTACTGCGCATTTTAAATAAAGTTTGGTAAACAGAGGAATAAAGTCTTAAGACAGAAATATGTTAGCAGGTCTTTATAGAGAAAAAATAATGTGTATGCATTTAAGATGATTTGAAACAAAGTTTGAATGACAGACATTTGTAGAGAAAAATAAGGGTATGTTTTTTAAATAAAAGCATTAAATATTAGTAACAGAACATGTATTGTTAGAAAAAAAGGTTTATGGATTTAGTTTGTGTTACAATAAAGTCTGAAAAATAAGTTTTTTTTTTAAACAAAGGCATTAAATATTAGTAAGGGAATGCACATTTTAAGAGACAATGTGGGGAGGAGTCTGGTTAAACAAGACACAAAGTGAAGGAGTTTGTGAAACAGCCAAGAAAAGCAAAAGCCTTTCAGCCCGTTACACACAGAGAGAGAAATGATGGGAGAGAGGTTGCAGAAAACAGACAGACAGACAGACAGCTTGTGTCACTGACCAAGAGGTGTTTCTGTTCAACCTTGTGAAAAAGTACAAAATGCAAAATTCTTGGGAAGGCCCTTTTGAGGTAATAAAAGTGGTAAATGAAGATACATGTCATGTTGGAAAGCCTCATGGTGATGCTGTCCCATAGCTAGCACATGTAAACAAACTCACAGCCTGTCACCAGGGAAGCCATGGTAAACATGGTCTGCTGCGTGCAAGGGGAAACTGAGGCACACCACCTCATTGATCTGATGGCTGAATGACAAACTGACTCATCTCTGGAAAGCATCAATATCTGGAATGTGTTTAACACCAGCTGAAAGGGAAGAGGTGTTTTCTGTGTTGCAAGAACACAAAAGGTTTTCAAGCCAGGGAAGACACACTTGCTGATCCATAAAATCACCACAGAAGAACCATAGCCACCCGCCCCCCACCCCCCAGCAGACTCTACGGAGCTACTGGCAAGGTGCAGGAACAAATTCATACAGAAATGCAAAACGTGTTAGACTGCTCTTGGGCATCACCTGTGGTCTTAGTCCCTAAGACAGGGAGCACTGTAAGGTTTTGTGTTGATTATAGAAAACTCAGGTCTGTCACAGTACCAGATGTGTGGCCCAGGCCTAGAACGGATGATGTGCTGGACATTTTAAGCAAAGCAAATATCTCAGCTCTTTTGATCTACCTCGAGGTTATTGGCGGATTCCTTTAGATAAGGATGCCCAGAAAAAAATCTGGTTTCCTCACTGATACGGGGCTCTATGAGTTCACAATGTTACCCTTTGGGTTAATTAGTGCCAGAGTGTTAAATGGTTTACAAAACTTTGCAATAACGCGTGTGGGCAACACTGGGCTGATCATGAAAAATACTTGGAGATTTTGAGCTTTGACAGACCAGAAGGGAAACCATAAAAGCCTCTAAGTGTAAAACTGGAGCAGCTGGAGTTCCTTATTTGGGGCATTGGGTCTGGGGGAAGAGCAGTGTCAAATATCCCCGATCCCTTAAGAGTTGAAGCCATTGCAAATTGGCCTATACCCCAACCACGAGACAGGTCTAATCTTTCATAGGTCTGGTAAACTGCTGCAGAAGGTGTGTTTGTGCAGGGCTGGTGCAACCCATTAGGCAAATTAGGTGGTCACCTAGGGTGCCAAGATTTGGGGGCACCAAAAAGCGGTGCCCCTCCCATTTTTAAAAAGCATACCTGGGCTGGGCTGCCCATGGCGCACTGACACCTGCGGCCCTCAGACTCACTCTCCCAGCGCAGGCAAAGCCGTGACACCAGGAGCTGCCATGAGTGGTGCGGCGGTGCCTGCGCTGGGATATGAAGTCTGAGAGCTGCAAGCAGAGCTCTTCCCAGCCGCTAGCGCCTCCTCCGGCAATGTCAGTTTCAGCCTGGAGCAGCTTTGCCTGCACTGGGAGAGGGAGCCCAACCAATGGCACTGTGAACTGATACATGGGGCGCATCCCTCTCCAGCAAAGGGCAGGGGACTCCACTGAGAACTCAACTCCTGGCACCAGCAGCTGATGCCCTGTGGGTAAAACAGAGGGGAGACTCCCTGGCCAATGGGGCCAGTGGGAGGAGCAGGGACCGGAAGGACATATCTGCCACGGGAGGGGCAGGGACTGGAATTTGTCCCCTCCAGGAAATATCGGAATTGGCATCTCTGGAGACAGGCTGCAGATTCCATTCTCACTAGACACTGAGCAGAGCCTAAATTACCCCAATCCAGGCCATGGCCTAGCCCATGCTCCACCCCAAGGTCCCAGCGTGGCTCCCTCGCTTCCCTGAAGCCGGCCCGGACTCAGATCCAGAAATATGCCTAGAGAGACTTAGTTAAAAGTTCTGATCTCTTCTCAGGGACCCCTGGAGCTGAACTCACTGTGGGGGTGGAGTGCTGGGCCTTAGATCTGGGTCCAGAGGAGACAGAGGTGCTGCCCAGTGCTCACTACCCAGTGAGCTCATTAGAGGTGAAATTGCTAAGAACTGGGCTAAGTGGTGACACTTCAGAACGTGCCTCCTTCCTAGCAAATCCTGGAGTTGTGTCAGCTACTAGCTGGGCGAGGTGCTCAGGGCACTGCTGGACACAGGACACAAGGGAGGGAGCAGCAGGAAGAGATGACAGAGATAAGCAGCAGCACTTGCTGGCAGCTCCCCTGCGGCTAGACATGAACCCCCCAAACCAGTCGATGGCGCCAGGAGTTGAGTTCTCGGTGGAGTCTCGGCTGGGCCAAATGTCAGTGATGTTGCAACCCTGCACACGGTCTCCAGACGAGTCAAATTACCCTGACATTAGGACTGTGAAGCCAGAGGGACCCTCCAGACCCCTCGGCATAGCGTTACCACATCGAAATGCAAAAAACCCAGCCCCCCACCTCAGATAATCCCACCGCAACCCCAACCCCCAGGGCTAGGCTGACCATATTTCCTTGAGACAAAAACGGGACATTGGGATGGCAAAAACGGGACGGGGTTGGGGGGTCTCACCAGATGAAGTCGGTGCAGTGGCTGCAGAACGTGGGCTGAGGGGCGCACGGGGCGGGGTGGCTGGGGGGGCTCTAAGGGGGTTCTGGGGGGGTTCTGGGGGGGTCTCACCAGATGAAGTCGGTGCAGTGGCTGCAGAACGTGGGCTGAGGGGCGCTGGGGGGGCTCTAGGGGGGTCTCACCAGATGAGGTCGGTGCAGTGGCTGCAGAACGTGGGCTGCTTGAAGAAGCGCGCTGTGACTTTGTGGCTCTTGACCACGTGGATCACCTTCTGGCGCAGCGCCCCCTTGCGGCAGAACAGCGGCTTGGCCAGGCACTCCAGCTCGGTGGGCGAGGTGACCAGTGCCATGGCCCCATCTGGGCCCCCCAGCGCCGGGCGGAGGGAAGACAGAGGGGAGGCTGGGGGGGATGGAGGAATAAACAGAACAGAGATGGTGGAGAGAGGGATGGGGGATGAAGAGGATGGAGGGAGAGAGAGAAGGGGGGATGAGGGATGAAGAGGATGCAGGGGACGGAGGGAGAGAAGGCACGAAGGTGAGAAGGGAGAGGATGGATGGATGAGAGAAGAGATGGGGTAGGGAGCAGGGGGGATGGAGGAGGCAAGGGACAGAGAGAAGGAGGGATGGAGAGAAGGGAGATGGAAGAGGAGGCAGTGGACGGAGGGAGACAGAGAAGGGAGGAAGGGAGAGATGGAGAAGGGAGATAGAGAGAAGGAAGAGAGGGATGGAGGGATAGAGAGAAGGCAGGAAGGGAGGGATGGAGGGATGGAGATAGGAGGCAGCGGACGGAAGGAGAGAGAGAAGGGAGGAAGGAAGGGATGGAGATAGGAGGCAGCGGACGGAGGGAGAGAGAAAAGGGAGGAAGGGAGGGATGGAGAAGGGTGATGGAGAGAAGGGAGGAAGGGAGGGATGGAGAGAAGGAGGGATAGAGAAGAGGAGGCAGTGGGCGGTGGGCTGAAGCCGATGGTGGAGCGGAGCTGTCCAGAGCCACAGCCAGGGGCCGAGGTGGGGACGGGCGTGCCAGCGGGGGAGCTGCCGGCCGGAAGTTATTAGAAATAAATAGTTCTTGGGCATCTTTGCCATCACCCGTCCAGCGGTGGGACACTGGTGCTGGGCTGGCGAGATGCAGTTTGCTCATCGGTGATTTTGATCTCTTTGCCTTTCTCCCTCTCTCTGCTGCCTGCACCTTGCCTGTGTTTTCAGGCGCTTCTGCTGAGCTCCAATACCGGGGGGAGGTGCGACCCCTTGTGTCCTCTGCAAAGACAGACCCTCTGCAGGTGCATTTTTGAGCCCCAGAGCACGGGGCGGCCGCGTGGGGCCAGATCTCGGCTCTCGCTCCGCAGGCTGCTGGCTCAAGAGCTACCGAACAGGGAGGGAGGGTAGTGTCCACAGAGCGGCCCCAGTCTGGTTAGTTCAAGGGCCCTGCTCCCACTGAAGTGTTGCTACTGATGGCAGTGAGGGCAGGATGGGTCCCTACGCGTTTGCCTCTGGAAAGAATAAAGGCGAGTAAAGCCACATTACGTTTTTTACAAAAAACGGGACAAAATTGATATTTGTATTAAAAGGACGGGACAGTCTGAAAATATGTAAAAAACGGGACTGTCCCGTTCAAAACGGGACGTATGGTCAGCCTACCCACGGCGCTCCTCAACTTCCCCTTCAACACCCGTCTAGAGAGAAGGCAGACAGCTAGGACTGAGAACATCGCCGGTCTCCTCACTCACGTGACTCACACCCTCTCGCGCATCGTCACTTGCATGGTGCTGGGCACACCGCTGCTGTGTTTTCAACAGGTGAGATCTGGTATCACTTAACCTGCAGAAGGGAACGCAGCATCGTTAGCTGGGCACAGAAACTCTGCACGTTAGCTCTCCCGGTCTGTGGTGAGACTGAAGCTCATCTTTAGTCCCATGGAGAAATACCTGGCAGAGTGAATTATTTTTCTGGCAACTCAATTAAAAAACTGGGCCAGGCTGGCCAAATACTAGTCAGGTGGGGACCCTCCCCGGCCGCAGCGGTGCTGACTCAGGCCATGGCATCCGGGTCGAGGGAGCTTTGAGGAAGTACAAACCCAAGAGGGGGGATGGGACCCCTGCTAGCCCTCCCTCCCCCGCCACCAGAAACCACTGTCCCAGAGCGGTCCACGTTTGGGACTCAGCCTTCCCAGCAGACACAGTTCTGCAAGACCGCTAGCCCTTAATGGAAACTCCCCAGACAGCATCAGAAACAGCTTCTGAACCTATCTAGAAACTACGGCAGCCCTGCTCCGGGGACTGTGAGACCTCCTAACTCACCTGCCCAGAGAGCTCAACTACAATCCACATCCCCTCCCCACTGCGTCTCTCCCTCGTGGGGCGTCAAACAGAACTTAAAAAAGCAACCAAGGAAAAGCTTCAGGGGAAGTCAAAGAAGAACCTCCCCCCCCCGCCCGCCCGCCTGCTGTGTGTGTCTGAAGGTTCACAAAGACTCACAAGGCCACTTTTAAAACTGTGTGTCGGTCATTCGTCTCTAACGCTTCCACGTGCCGCTTGGTCAATCCAGCCCCACTGCCCCCACTGCGGACACCCAGTTGGTAAGCAACCAGCCCCCCCCCCTCCCACAGCTGGGCAGTGGCTAGGGAGCCAGAGATTGAGTTTGAAATGTGAACTAACAAGCCGTAACCGTGGGAACTGATTTGATTTCCATCACTCTCTCCTTGGCTCCGGTTTTCAACTAGGCCGTGAGCTCTGTGGGGCAGGGCGGGGCTCCCAGTGTCTGTGCAGCCTCCACCGATACCACCACAGCACAAATGAACCCACAAGAGTCATGTTGTTTGTGTGTGAGTTTGAAGCCTGCTGTGACTGGCTCTAAGAGCAACTATCAGACTCACAAACATCAACCCGCCTGCTCTGACTCCACCCCAGCCAGACAGAGCTGAGTTTATTTTCAAATAAACCACCTGATTTCTGCGCAGGAAGGTTTTGCTTTTCGCCTCCCACAGCTGGCCACCGTCCCACCGCAGCTGCTCTCTTCACAGCTGACTTACAGGAAATACACGTTTTCAAACCCAGGCTGAACTCCAGTTCACCCGATCTTCTCACTGTTCTCCCCTTGGGGTGGCTGGACCCTGCGTGTCACAGGGGGGGGGGGTCTGAACCCCCAGCGGGAGCCGTTGAACCGATTGGGTGTCTGCAATGTTAGCGGGTCTACGATATGTCCGGTGAGGTCTGTTATGAACACCTGTAACGCTCTGAGCTGGGTCCTGTCACGGAGTGCCCGGGCGATGGTCTGGAACTGCTCCTTAGGAAGCCAGACAGGACTTCGGGTGAAGTGTCCCCTCTCCGTACACAGCCTGTTTCCAAGTCGGCGCATCTTAGGTCGACTTACCTGGAGTCTTCACAGCGGCAGCGGTCGACAGCGGGCTCCCCCATCGACTGCTTTGTGCCTCTCGATGAGCTGGAGTACCGGAGTCGATGGGGAGCACCTCTGGGGATCGATTTATTGCATATAAACGAGACGCGATAAATCGATCCCCGATAGATCGATCGCTACCCGCCGATCTGGCCGGTGGTGAAGACCTAGCCTTATTTAGCAATGACGTCTGAGAAATAACAGCAGCGGTTGGGGCTGGACATGGCACAGAGGGAGGGAGGCTGCAGAACAGCGGAGAAGAGCGAAGGCCTGTCAGCCCGTCACAGACAGCGAGACAATAACGCGAGAGGCTGCGGAGAACGCTTTAAACCAACAGGCCTGTGTCGGGGCAGAGACGAGAGAAGCAGATCACCCTGCACTGGCCACTAGTCAGGCGGCAAGAATTCTGGGACAGCCAGACTTGGACAAGCCTCTTGGCTGAGCCCAGCAGAAGCTATTCTTTAAACACAGCCTAGAATTGCATTTTCCTGAACCAATCATAATGAGCCAAGAGACGTGGCTAGTGACCGTGGGCCTGTTTAAAACTGCAGCTCTCTAAAGAAATGAATGAACAAACGCTGTCTGGAACGCCGGTTCGTGCACAACCACAGCAGCCTCCGAAAAGAGCCTTCGCTGCGTTTTGATGCTTGGCCTAAAGGAAAACTGCTCTAAAAACCTGTTACTTGTAAAGGGTGAAGGAAGCTTTAGATTGACACCCGCTATACAAACCACACCCAGGCTAGCTTTAGAGAAAAGGGCTTACACAGAACAGTGGATAAGACTGCTTAGCAGGGACAAAAATGCTCCCCAAGTTTGGCCGCCCCAAGCTCCTGCTTTATTCGCTGGTGCCTGGAGTCGGCCCTGCTCTGAAAACATCCACTCAATGTCCAGTATCAGTCAAAAAAGCAAACAGCCTGTGGGGAATCATTAAGAAAGGGATAGATCAGGGGTCGCAGCCCTTCCGAAGTGCTGGGCCGAGTCTCCATTTATTCCCTGTAATTTAAGGCTTCACGTGCCAGTCACACATGTTAATGTTTTTAGAAGGTCTCTTTCGATAAGTCTAGAATATAGAACTAAACCATTGTTGTACGTAAAGTAAATAAGGTTTAAAAATGTTTAAGAAGCTTCATTTAAAATGAAATTCAAATGCAGAGCCCCCCAGACCGGTGGCCAGGACCCGGGCAGTGTGAGTGCCACTGAAAATCAGCTTGTGCCACCTTTGGCACCCGTGCAATAGGTTGCCTACCCCTGGGATAGATAATAAGAAAGAAATTATCATAGTGCCTCTATATAAATCCCTGGTTCGCCCACCCCTTGAATACTGCGTGCAGCTGTGGTCTCCCCACCTCAGAAAATATCCATTGGAACTGGAAAAGGTTTATAAAAGGGCAACTAAATTGATGAGAGGTCTGGTACGGCCTCCGTTTGAGGAGAGATGACTAAGATTGGGACTCTTCAGCTTGGAAAAGAGACAGCTAAGGGGGGATGTGATAGAGGTCTATAAAATCATGAGTGATATAGAGATAGGAAATAAGGAAGTGTTAGTTACTTCTTCTCATAACACAAGAATAAGGTGTCACCAAATGAAATTAATAGGTAGCAGGTTTAAAACAAACACAAGAAACTTTTTTTTTCATGGAAGGCCCTGTCAACCTCTGGAACTCCTCGCCAGAGGATGTTTTGAAGGCCAATACTATAACGGGTTTCAAAAGGGAACTGGATAAGTTCATGGCAGACAGGTCCATCAATGGCTATTCGCCAGGATGGGCAGAGGTGGTGTCCGTAGCCTCTGTTTGCCAGAAGCTGGGAATGGGTGTCAGAGGATGGATCACTGGATGATTCCCGGTTCTGTTACTTCCCTCTGGGGCCCCTGGAACTAGCCGCTGTCGGCAGACAGGACACTGGGTTGGATGGACCTTTGGGCTGACCCAGTCTGGCTGTTCTTATGGAGTCCAGGGAGATGGCCGATGGACCCAGGAAGCTGAATAACACAAACACCCCAGAACCTGCATGGGGCATAAAAAAGCAAAAACTTCCTCACAACCAGGAGTCCAGTGGCAGCGCTAAGCTCTGGGAGAGGCTGAGCCTCCCCTGGCCTGAGATACCCACCCCCGTACAGGAACCGGGTCTCCCCCGTGCGACACCCGGCAAGAGGCTGACTGGGCCTCGGCGGATGCCACCACAACACGAACTGACACACAATGGTCGTGTGATTTGCCAGCCTGCACACAAAGATTCGTTTGTTAAGATAAGCCTCCTGCGGTTGGCTCCAGGTGCCATTAACAGACAAACAAACATGGACCCAGACCTAAGTCCATCCCCACTAGGCAGACTCACCCTTTCAAAGAAACCAGCTGACGTCTGGGCAGGAAGGTTTCGTTTTCCCATCCCACTCTTGCCAAAACTGGCTTAAGAGTGAGAGTGAAGTGTGACGAAGTGGGAGTACTGTGTGTGTGTGCCTCAGTTTCCCCTATGCATTTCTTAAGTGTCTATGTGAAGGTGATGCAGAGCAGAGCCACTGCAGGTATTCAAAGGTGTGCATCCCTGGAAGCTGTAACCTGACCCCAGGTGGGGGAGGGAGGTCAGCTGAGTCTGTTGAAGGGAGGTCAGGTGATACCTGAAGCCCGGGAAACCAGACAAAGGAACAAAGGAGCAGAAAGTGGCTAGAGGGGGTTTGAGTCAGTCTGGGTCTAGCTGGGAGAGGGAGAGAAGCCATCTCGCTCTCTGGCCCCAAGATGGATCCAGCTGAAGGCTCATGCTCGCTGTATGGTCTGTGATTAGAAGTCATTGAATAAACCTGGGGGAGAAGCAGGAGCCCAGAATCTGGGTCTCACCTCCTGGCACACCCCAAAAAGGTCTGACCAAGGGACCCTGTTTGGACTGAGAAGCTGTGAGTTGGATGGTGTTCCTGACATCTTAAATAAACCGTCTATTCTGCTGGCTGGCTGAGAGTCACATTTGACTGTGGATTTGGGGTGCAGAACCCATGGGCTTCCCCAGGACCCCGCCCAGGCGGGCTTGCTGGGGGAAGCACACGGAGGGGCAGAAGGTGCTAAATGCTCCGAGGTCAGACCCAGGAAGGTGGAAGTGAGGACCCCTGAAGCTCCTGGCCTGGGAAACAGGCTGTGTACGGAGAAGGGGCCCTTCACCCGGAGTCCGGTCTGGCTTCCTAGGGAGCGGTTCCAGACCAACGCCCGGGCGCTCCGTAACATGAAGTTCTATAGCCAAGGGGCTGGGAAACCCGCTCCTTCCGCGCACCAGGAGTTTTACTGGGTTCAGAGCGGTAGCTCTGTTAGTTTTAGGCTGTATCAGCAAAAGGAACGAGGAGTCCTTGTGGCATCTTAGAGACTAACACATTGATTTGGCATGAGTTTTCCTGAGCTAAAACCCACCTCGTCAGGTGCATGGAGTGGAACATGCAGTAGGAAGATAGATAGATATCTACAGAGAACATGAAAAGATGGGGGTTGCCTCGACAACTCTAACGAGTTTTACTGACACATTGGCCGTGGAATCCAACTTAACAGCGAGATACACAGTTCAGCTCTCCTCCCTCGCTGATTCCAAACTCCACCGCCCTCCCGATTGCAGGACCAGAGCGTTCCTTTCCTTTCCTGACACACACCTCTAGATAATCCTTAGTCCTGCCACGAGTGCGGGGCACTGGACCTGACGACCTCTCAAGGTCCCTTCCAGTTCTATGAGTCAGCAGGGACGTGCAGCTAACTCTGGAGCTAACTGGAACAAACTCTCTCCCTTTGTACCCTTTCCCTTTAGACCCGTGACTGGGGCGCCAGGGGGACCACACTGAGGTTACTCAGTTAAGGCAACCTGCAAAGAACGGGGCAGACAGTCCACAGGTGGGTGGTGGTTCTAATACTGAGATCCCCCCAGCCGACAACAGAACAACTTCCACAGCACCTCACTGCTTCCACAGAAGACAACACACAGGTCCCTTAAAACTTAGCAACCCAGCCTTTGGGCTGCCACCCAGACAACCCCGTCAAAGATGAGGAGGATACGGAAAATCTTATTCATCATATAAAAAAGTTCTGCCAAGCCCAAAGGATCGGACACATTAACCCCCCAGGTTAATGAATATTCCAGACCTTTCCCAGATACACACTTACAGCCAATCCTGATTCACTGAACTGAACATTCTTTTTTTGAAAAGAAGAGGACAGGGCAGGGGTACGGGTGGAAAGATCAATACACACACAGAATGAGCACGGTTCTGAGGTCAGTTTCATAGTAGAGACGGGGAGCTTTGCAGTGCCAAGAGTTCTTAGAATTCGTCCATAGGTCCAGTCAATGTTTCATACCCAGAGTGATCTAGATGAGACTGGCGATCTCCATCGTGCAGCTCGGCGCCTTCCCTGATGAAGCATAAGCAGATCTGAGATGAGAGGATCAGGTCCCAAGAGTCCTTTATACAATTCCTGGGCAGCGCAGAGTTCTTGGATCATCCCTAGGCCTATAATGTAACCTTCTGTTTCCCAAACCTCACCAGTAATTAACTTCCTGGATTCACAGAAGGTAGTTTATCCATTAAGCAGTTTATCATAAGCTTGAAAGAGTCATATAGACAATGACATTACTTCACCCAAGATTCATCTAAATGTTCATATTCCCTTTTGATCTGACTCAATCCTACAGTGACAGACAGAACCTGTCTGTTTACATGGCTAACCTCTCACCAGATAGAAGTCAACACACACAATTAGCATCACCTCCAATTCTCTACCAACACAGCTTTGCATTTCAAAGTTCTAGCCTATCTAACATGGAATGGCCCCGATTACCATTCACACACTTTTCTAACGTGTCTTTATGGGCTGAATCCGGGTCATTTAGCCTGCGAGCTACTTAACCCTTTCTGGCCACGTGTCACAGACCCCTACGTGAACTAAAAGAAGAACCTAGGTGCATGCACTAACTGGTAACCGTGTCTATCACAGGACAAACGGAGTCCTGTTGCTAGGCAGACTTCAGACCTGGGCTAAGGAACCTCACTTGGGAAAGCCCTTGCAGTGGGGGTTCCTGTAAGTCACAGTGTGTGTGTGTGGGGGGGGTATTTTGTTCTCACCATGAGGAAGTCACCAGAAGTGCCACTGAACACCACAGCTGGCTAGTGCCGCACTGGGGCTGCTGAGAGATTCACGGCCGGATGACAGGAAATACACTTTTCCAAACCCAGGGTTGAGCCCCAAGATTTCCAGCGCTCCTGATCTGATCACCGTTCTCCCCTGTGACACACAAGGTCCAGACACCCCAAGGGGAAAACGGGGGGATCTGAACCCCCAGGAGGGAGCCGTCGAACCTATTGGGTGTCTGCAATGTTAGCGGGTCTACGATATTTCCAGTGAGGTCTGTTATGAAAACCTGTAACGCTCTGAGCTGGGTGGTCATTAGGAGTCTGTACGGACCGCAGTGCGGAGTCTGTGTGTCCCTGTACAGAGAATGCTACACTCCGGACCTGTCCCACCATCCCAAGTGCACCCCGCAGCAGAGAGGAGTCCCCCCCTGACTAGCTATTTAGACAAAACTAACATCCAGTTCCACCCAATGTCCAGTCAGGATGAGGCAACGGGGGCACCTGCAAGTTACTGGAAAGACCTTGAAATGGAGAAGAAAACCCCAGTGGTGGAAATCTAAGTCCAGCGGAAGACAACGGAAATGATGAGGGAGTCGGGGCCCATGAGTTACGAGGAGAGGCTGAGGGAACTGGGGCTATTTAGTCTGCACAAGAGAAGAGTGAGGAGGTGTAACAAAGTGGGCTTTGGCGGGACACAACTGAGAGCATCAATTCAGGACAAATTGCTTCAAGCAGAGCAGTTACAGCCCAAAGCTGGGGTTTCTCCACCTCTAGGGCATCAAACCAGCCACACAGAAAAGACTTTGGTTTCACCCCACTGGCTAACCACAAGTCACACAAGCAATTCCCTTAGACACTCCAGCTTCCCAGTATCACCACCAGCAGCCACCTGTCCTGGGGATCAATGGTTATGAAAACCAATACCCCAAATAAAGAAAACAGTTCTCCCCAATTCCAAAGAATCAGGCCCCAGACCCAGGTCAATATACAAATCAGATCTTCCCACAAATCACGCTGTTGCCCATCCTTTAGAATCTAAAATCTAGCCCTCCCTCCCCCGCCACCAGAAACCACTGTCCCAGAGCGGTCCACGTTTGGGACTCAGCCTTCCCAGCAGACACAGTTCTGCAAGACCGCTAGCCCTTAATGGAAACTCCCCAGACAGCATCAGAAACAGCTTCTGAACCTATCTAGAAACTACAGCAGCCCTGCTCCGGGGACTCTGAGACCTTCTAACTCACCTGCCCAGAGAGTTCAACTACAATCCACATCCCCTCCCCACTGCGTCTCTCCCTCGCGGGGCGTCAAACAGAACTTAAAAAATGTTAAAGAAAGTTAGCTCGTGTGACTCCATTTTGAGGTTCCTGTTGGCCCTTATCTAAAAGGCCAGCACAGCGCATAACAAAGGCAGGGGAAGTCTTAACACTGTTTGAACCCAGATGAGCTCATAACACTGGCATTAACACATGAGCATGAGCATAATACTCACAAGGGATAGGCTAGAGATAAGAAAGATGCCCCTCCATAGGCTGTAAGTCCCGATACACGCGGTGTGCATGCACTAATGAGAAGTATATAATCCATGCTTTGTTTGTATTCAGGGTCCTTCCTGGCCACAGGAAGCACCACAGAGCTGTGTAATAAACTGGGTTTTTTCTTTTTTCTGCATTTTATTGGAATAATTCCTGTGCCTCAGCCTAGACTCGAACTCTGTGTGACTAGGGGGTGTAATTCGTAACAGTTTTTGAGCTGCGTGGCCTATAGGCATAATTCGCAGCAGTTTTCGAGCTGTACGTGACCCAAAGGTGTAATTCATAGCAGTTCTCTTGAACCGTGTGTGTGACCTGTAGGTGTAATTCGTAACAGTCCTCGGGCTGTGCGTGACCTGTGAGTGTAATTCGTAACAAAAATAAACTGTAGCGGGCCCACCTGGGCCCCCTCCAAGCGGGAGGGCGGACCGGCCAGGAATCCAAAATGGCGGGCGGAGCCGAAGTGGCCCCGCCCCCCGCCCCGGAAGTACCCGCCAGGACCTGGAAGGGTAAAAGGAGGGGCCGGCCACCCAGATGGGGTCGACCTGGCAGAGCAGGAGGGCGGGCGGCCCGACTGCGAGAGACCCGGCGACCCCGCAGAGGGGAGCAGCAGCCCCAACCCCGGGGCAGAGAGGGACTGTCCCGGCGTCCCAGCAGCCACCTACCCGGTGGCTGAAGACGACGGCCCAGAGCCCCCGGAAACAGCGGCCCCAGCGGCCACCGACCCCCCGGAGGCCGAAAGTGAGCCGGACGGAGCGGCGGTGGAATTTCCCGCAACCGAGGACGACTGGCCTGGGGTCCCAGCGGCTACCTATCCCGAAGAGCAGGGAATGGACTGGGCCCCTGAGGGCCAGGAACCCTGGCAGCAGACCCCGGAGGGGTGAGTGTAAAGACTGTATACCTGCTGGCTGCCAGAGCAGGGGAGCTCAGGCTATAGCCAGCCCATTTAGACTGTTTATCTGGGGACCACCGGAGCTGAGACGCCCCGACTAGAGCCCCTGTAAAGACTGTGTATCTGCTGGCTGCCTGCGCAGGGGAGCTCAGGCTATAGCCAGCCCATTTAAAGACTGTGTTACCTGGCTGCCGAGGCGAGAGGCCCCGGCCCGAGCCAGAAGTTTATTGAAAGGCAGTACTGCCTGGCCCCGAGGCAAGAAGCCCCAGGCTTGAGCCAGAACCAAAGATTGCAAGACTGTGCTACCTGGCTCCCGAGGCGAAGGCCCCGGCCTGAGCCAGGAAAGTGTTGAGAGACTATAGTACCTGGCGACCTAGACAAGAAGCCCAAACCAGGACCAACACATCCAAACAGACGTGACCACCACCCGACAGGGGGCGCTCCCGGTGCTGGTGACCGCTAATTCCCCGACCGACCAGCCGGAGGCGCCACCGGGTGAGTGTCGACACGCCTACATAAACCAAAGAAAAGCTTCACGGGAAGTCAAAGAAGAACACCTCACCCCACCCCCCCACCCCGCCTGCTATGTGTGTCAGTCGGTTCACAAAGTCTCACAAGACCACTTTTAAAACTGTGTGTCGGTCATTCGTCTCTAACGCTTCCACATGCCGCTTGGTCAATCCAGCCCCACTGTTGCCACCCAGTTGGTAACAACCAGCCCCCCCCCCCACACACACACACAGCTGGGCAGTGGCTAGGGAGCCAGAGATTGAGTTTGAAATGTGAACTATCAAGCCGTATCCGTGGGAACTGATTCGATTTCCACCACTCTCTCCTTGGCTCTGGTTTTCAACTAGCCCGTGAGCTCTGTGGGGCAGGGACCGGGTCTCCCAGTGTACGTGCAGCTCCTGGCGCAGAGGAGCCCTGACCCCGACTGGGGCCTCCGCCGATACCACCGCAGCACAAACGAATACACAAGAGTCACGTTGTTTGCGTGTTAGTTTGAAGCCTGCTGAGACTGATAGGAGCAACTATCAGACTCACAAAAATCAACCCGCCCGCTCTGACTCCACCCCAGCCAGACAGAGCTGAGTTTATTTTCAAATAAACCAGCTGATTTCTGCACAGGAAGGTTTTGGTTTTCGCCTCCCACCGCGGCTGCTCTCTTCACAGCTGACTTACAGGAAATACACGTTTTCAAACCCAGGCTGAACTCCAGTTCACCCGATCTTCTCACTGTTCTCCCCTTGGGGTGGCTGGACCCTGCGTGTCACAGGGGGAGAACGGGGGGGGGGGGGTCTGAACCCCCAGCGGGGAGCCGTTGAACCAATTGGGTGTCTGCAATGTTAGTGCGTATACGATATGTCCGGTGAGGTCTGTTATGAACACCTGTAATGCTCTGAGCTGGGTGGTGTCATGGAGTGCCCGGGCGATGGTCTGGAACTGCTCCTTAGGAAGCCAGACAGGACTCCGGGTGAAGTGTCCCCTCTCCGTACACAGCCTGTTTCCAAGTCGGCGCATCTTAGGTCGACTTACCTGGAGTCCTCACAGCGGCAGCGGTCGACAGCGGGCTCCTCCATCCACTGCTTTGTGCCTCTCGATGAGCTGTAGTACCGGAGTCGATGGGGAGCACCTCTGGGGATCGATTTATTGCGTATAAACGAGACGCGATAAATCAATCCCCGATAGATCGATCGCTACCCGCCGATCCGGCCGGTGGTGAAGACCTAGCCTTATCTAGCAATGAAGTCAGAAATAACAGCAGCGGTTGGTGCTGGACACGGCACAGAGGGAGGGAGGCTGCAGAACAGCGGAGAAGAGCGAAGGCCTGTCAGCCCGTCACAGACAGCGAGACAATAACGCGAGAGGCTGCGGAGAACGCTTTAAACCAACAGGCCTGTGTCGCGGGGCAGAGACGAGAGAAGCAGATCACCCTGCACTGGCCACTAGTCAGGCGGCAAGAATTCTGGGACAGCCAGACTTGGACTAGCCTCTTGGCTCAGCCCAGCAGAAACTATTCTTTAGACACAGCCTAGAATTGCATTTTCCTGACCCAATCATAATGGGCCAAGAGACGTGGCTAGTGACCGTGGGCCAGTTTAAAACTGCAGCTCTCTAAAGAAATGAATGAACAAACGCTGTCTGGAACGCCGGTTTGTGCACAACCACAGCAGCCTCCGAAAAGAGCCTTCGCTGCGTTTTGATGCTTGGCCTAAAGGAAAACTGCTCTAAAAACTGTTACTTGTGAAGGGTGAAGGAAGCTTTAGATTGACACCCGCTATACAAACCACACCCAGGCTAGCTTTAGAGAAAAGGGCTTACACAGAACAGTGGATAGGACTGCTTAGCAGAGACAAAAATGCTCCCCAAGCTTGGCCGCCCCAAGCTCCTGCTTTATTCGCTGGTGCCTGGAGTCAGCACTGCTCTGAAAACATCCACTCAATGTCCAGTAGCAGTCAAAAGAGCAAACAGCCTGTGGGGAATCATTAAGAAAGGGATAGATCAGGGGTCGCCAGCCCTTCCGAAGTGCTGGGCCGAGTCTCCATTTATTCCCTGTAATTTAAGGCTTCACGTGCCAGTCATACATGTTAATGTTTTTAGAAGGTCTCTTTCGATAAGTCTAGAATATAGAACTAAACCATTGTTGTATGTAAAGTAAATAAGGTTTAAAAATGTTTAAGAAGCTTCATTTAAAATGAAATTAAAATGCAGAGCCCCCCAGACCGGTGGCCAGGACCTGGGCAGTGTGAGTGCCACTGAAAATCAGCTTGTGCCACCTTTGGCACCCGTGCAATAGGTTGCCTACCCCTGGGATAGATAATAAGACAGAAAATATCATAGTGCATCTATATAAATCCATGGTTCGCCCACCCCTCGAATACTGCGTGCAGCTGTGGTCTCCCCACCTCAGAAAATATCCATTGGAACTGGAAAAGGTTTATAACAGGGCAACTAAATTGATGAGGGGTCTGGTACGGCCTCCGTCTGAGGAGAGATGACTAAGATTGGGACTCTTCAGCTTGGAAAAGAGACAGCTAAGGGGGGATGTGATAGAGGTCTATAAAATCATGAGTGATATAGAGAAAGGAAATAAGGAAGTGTTAGTTACTTCTTCTCAAAACACAAGAATAAGGTGAAATTAATGAAATTAATAGGTAGCAGGTTTAAAACAAACACAAGAAACTTTTTTTTTCATGGAAGGCCCTGTCAACCTCTGGAACTCCTCGCCAGAGGATGTTTTGAAGGCCAATACTATAACGGGTTTCAAAAGGGAACTGGATAAGTTCATGGCAGACAGGTCCATCAATGGCTATTCGCCAGGATGGGCAGAGGTGGTGTCCATAGCCTCTGTTTGCCAGAAGCTGGGAATGGGTGTCAGAGGATGGATCACTGGATGATTCCCGGTTCTGTTACTTCCCTCTGGGGCCCCTGGCACTGGTCACTGTCGGCAGACAGGACACTGGGTTGGATGGACCTTTGGGCTGACCCAGTCTGGCCGTTCTTATGGAGTCCAGGGAGATGGCCGATGGACCCAGGAAGCTGAATAACACAAACACCCCAGAACCTGCATGGGGCATAATAAAGCAAAAACTTCCTCACAACCAGGAGTCCAGTGGCAGCGGTAAGCTCTGGGAGGGGCTGAGCCTCCCCTGGCCTGAGATACCCACCCCCGTACAGGAACCGGGTCTCCCCCGTGCGACACCCAGCAAGAGGCTGACTGGGCCTCGGCGGATGCCACCACAGCACGAACTGACACACAATGGTCGTGTGATTTGCCAGCCTGCACACAAAGATTCATTTGTTAAGATAAGCCTCCTGCGGTTGGCTCCAGGTGCCATTAACAGACAAACATGGACCCGGACCTAAGTCCATCACCGCCAGGCAGACTCACCCTTTCAAATAAAGCAGCTGACTTCTGGGCAGGAAGGTTTCGTTTTCCCATCCCACTCTTGCCAAAACTGGCTTAAGGGTGCGAGTGAAGTTCTGTAGCCGAGGGGCTGGGAAACCCGCTCCTTCCGCGCACCAGGAGTTTTACTGGTTTCAGAGCGGTAGCTCTGTTAGTTTTAGGCTGTTTCAGCAAAAGGAACGAGGAGTCCTTGTGGCACCTTAGAGACTAACACATCGATTTGGCATGAGTTTTCGTGGGCTAAAACCCACCTCGTCAGATGCATGGAGTGGAACATACAGTAGGAAGATAGATAGATATCTACAGAGAACATGAAAAGATGGGGGTTGCCTCACCAACTCTAATGAGTTTTACTGACACATTGGCCGTGGAATCCGACTTAACAGCGATACACTGTTCAGCTCTCCTCCCTCGCTGATTCCAAACTCCACAGCCCTCCTTAGTCCTGCGGGGCACTGGACCTGACGACCTCTCAAGGTCCCTTCCAGTTCTATGAGTCAGTTGGGACGTGCAGCTAACTCTGGAACTAACTGGAACAAACTCTCTCCCTTTGCACCCTTTCCCTTTAGACCTGTGACTGGGGCGCCAGGGGGACCACACTGAGGTTACTCAGTTAAGGTAACCTGCAAAGAACGGGGCAGACAGTCCCCAGGTGGGTGGCTGTTCTAATACTGAGATCCCCCAGCCGACAACAGAACAACTTCCATAGCACCTCACTGCTGTTGGAATAATGCAACTTAGAAACAACTGTATTATGAATGTTGTGTAGTATGATTTTAAAAACAGCCTTAGAACATAGTCTCACCCTGATCTATGCACTCCTGACCCCTGTCCTGCATGTATCTTAAACTCATGTTTACCCTGCCACAGCTGTGCAGGCGTCATAGTGTCTGAGTACCCCTAAGGGTCCTGGACCTCCTGTTTACCAGACATGTAAATGGTATGGATTAATACCGAACAATGGATGTGATAGTCATTAAGTGTTCTCACCTGTGTAAGTGTATTGAAAGCCCCCCTCCCTTATTCACACCTGAGTATAAGAAAGGCCTCAGCCTTGCATGGAGCTGAGCCAGTTTGGGTGATAACCCCTCTGACTCCTATTGCTTGCAATAAATCTTGTTTTCCAGAAGTCTACTGAGTCATGCCTGTCCTTTGAGAGTATATTGGGATTGGGCTCCAAAGATAAAGCAGTTTTTGCAACACTGCTTCCACAGAAGCCAAAACACAGGTCCCTTAAAAGCAACCCAGCCTTTGGGCTTCCACCCAGACAACCCCATCAAAGTTGAGAAGGATACTGAAAATTTATGCATCATATAAAAAAGTTCTGCCAAGCCCAAAGGATCGGACACATTAACCCCCAGGTTAATGAATATTCCAGACCTTTCCCAGATACACACTTCCAGCCAATCCTGATTAACTAAACTGAACATTATTTTTTAGAAAAGAAAAGAAAAGAAAAGAAAAGAAAAGCAAAGAAAAGAAAAGGACAGGGCCGGGGTACTGGTGAAAAGATCAATACAGACACAGAATGAGCACAGTTCTGAGATCAGTTTCATAGTAGAGACGGGGAGCTTTGCAATTCCAAGAGTTCTTAGAATTAGTCCATAGGTCCAGTCAATGTTTCATACCCAGAATGATCTAGATGAGACTGGCGATCTCCATCGTGCAGCTCGGTGCCTTCCCTGATGAAGCATAAGCAGATCTGAGATGAAAGGATCAGGTCCCAAGAGTCCTTTATACAATTCCTGGGCAGCGCAGAGTTCTTGGATCATCCCTAGGCCTATAATGTAACCTTCTGTTTCCCAGACCTCACCAGTAATTAACTACATGGATTCACAGAAGGTAGTTTATCCATTAAGCAGTTTATCATAAGCTTGAAAGAGTCATATAGACAATGACATTACTTCACCCAAGATTCATCTAAATGTTCATATTCCCTTTTGATCTGACTCAATAGCTACAGTGACAGAGAGGACCTGTCTGTTTACATGGCTAACCTCTTGTGACGGGAAAAGGTGATGCTGGGATGTAACCCGACCCCAGCCAGGTGATGGGACGCTGGATGTCTGTGTGTTTCTAACAAAGGCTTGGGGGGAGGGGGCAGGAAGTAGGCAGGGAAACAGTTTTTGGCTGGGCTTTGGTGGAGGTTAGGAGGGATATAGTAATCTGGGAACAAGGCTGGGAGCCCAAAACCCTGGGCCTCATCTCCCGGTCCCCCAGAAGGGCCTGACTGAGGGGTCCTGTCTAGACTAGGAAGCTCTGAGTTGGATTGTGTTCCTGTCATCTCAATAAACCTTCTGATCTACTGGCTGCCTGAGAGTCTCTGTAAATCCCAGGAAGCGGGGGTGCAGGGACCGGACTCCCCGGACTCCGTGACACCTCTCACCAGAAGGTCAACACACACAATTAGCATCACCTCCAATTCTCTACCACAGCTTTGCATTTCTGAGATATGGCCTATCTAACATGGAATGGCCCCGATTACCATTCACACACTTTTCTAACGTGTCTCTACGGGTTGAATCCGGGTCATTTAGCCTGCGAGCTACTTAACCCTTTCTGGCCACGTGTCACAGACCCCTACGTGAACTAAAAGAAGAACCTAGGCGCATGCACTAACTGGTAACCGTGTCTATCACAGGACAAACGGAGTCCTGTTGCTAGGCAGACTTCAGACCTGGACTAAGGAACCTCACTTGGCAAAGCCCTTGCAGTGGGGGTTCCTGTAAATCACAGTGGGGGGGGGGGGTTATTTTGTTCTCACCATGAGGAAGTCACCAGAAGTGCCACTGAACACCACAGCTGGCTAGTGCCGCACTGGGGCTGCTGAGAGATTCACGGCCGGATGACAGGAAATACACTTTTCCAAACCCAGGGTTGAGCCCCAAGATTTCCAGTGCTCCTGATCTGATCACCGTTCTCCCCTGTTACACACAAGGTCCAGACACCCCAAGGGGAGAACGGGGGGATCTGAACCCCCAGGAGGGAGCCGTCAAACCGATTGGGTGTCTGTAATGTTAGCGGGTCTACGATATGTCCAGTGAGGTCTGTTATGAAAACCTGTAACACTCTGAGCTGGGTGGTCATTAGGAGTCTGTACGGACCGCAGTGCTCAGTCTGTGTGTCCCTGTACAGAGAATGCTACACTCCGGACCTATCCCACCATCCCAAGTGCACCCCCGGAAGGGAGCGCCTCTCCCCCCCCCCCCCCAACTAGCTGTTTAGACAAAACTAACATCCAGTTCCACCCATTGTCCAGTCAGGATGAGGCAACGGGGGCCCCTGGAAGTTACTGGAAAGACCTTGAAACGGAGAAGAAAACCCCAGTGGTGGAAATCTAAGTCCCGCGGAGGACAACGGAAATGATGAGGGAGTCGGGGCCCATGAGTTACGAGGAGAGGCTGAGGGAACTGGGGCTATTTAGTCTGCACAAGAGAAGAGTGAGGAGGTGTAACAAAGTGGGCTTTGGCGGGACACAACTGAGAGCATCAATTCAGGACAAATTGCTTCAAGCAGGGCAGTTACAGCCCTAGCCTGGGGTTTCTCCACCTCTAAGGCACCAAACCAGCCAAACAGAAAAGACTTTGGTTTCACCCCCACTGGCTAACCACAAGTCACACAAGCAATTCCCTTAGACACTCCAGCTTCCCAGTATCACCACCAGCAGCCACCTGTCCTGGGGACCAATGGTTATGAAAACCAATGCTCCTGTAAAAGAAAAATGTTTTCCCCAATTCCAAGGAATCAGGCCCCAGACCCAGGTCTCTATACAAATCAGATCTTACCACAAATCACGCTGTTGCCAATCCTCTAGAATCTAAAATCTAAAGGTTTATTATACAAGGAAAAGATGGAGGTGGGAGCTAGAATTGGTTCAATGGAATCAATTACACTGGACAAAGTTCCTCCTCTACCTTGGTGGGTCCTGTGCTTATCGGAGGATTTCCTCACCTCAGAGATTCATGGGAGCCCTCAATTTGGCCACTTTTATGGCTCAAATCTGCCGTTCACTCAGTTAACCTCATCACGGGGCAGCCTGGGGAAAAGGAAGAACAATCCCCACACTCTCTGCTGATCCACCAGGTGGGTCGGGGAACAGCCCGGAGACCTTCCCCTCTGGTGGAACCCACAGTCAGGTCAACTCCTCCTGTGTCTGATCAGGAGTTGGGAGGTTTGGGGGGAACCGGGTCCCACCCTCTACTCCGGGTTCCAGCCCAGGGCCCTGCGGGTTGCAGCTGCCTAGAGTGTCTCCTGTAACAGCTGTGACAGCTACAACTCCCTGGGCTACTTCCCCCTGGCCTCCTCCCAACCCCTTCTTTATCCTCACCACAGGACCTTCCTCCCGATGTCTCAGGGCCGGCTCTATCTTTTCTGCCGCCCCAAGCAGCTGCACCGCTCTTCCCCGGTGGAGCTGCTGCAAAATGTCTGCAGCAACGCAGGCAGGGAAGAGCAGTGGAGCTGCCGCAGGCAAACCGCGTTTCCCTCTTCGGTGGCAGTTCCGCAGGGGAGCAGCGCCGCCCTGACACCGCCCAGAATGCCGCCCCCTCCCGTTTGCCGCCCCAGATACCTGCTAGCCAGGCTGGTGTCTGGAGCTGGCCCTGTGATGTCTGATAATGCTTGTGTCTTCTCACTCCCAGCTCCTTACATGCACCGTGAGAGCCTTTTAAAGCCAGGTGCCCTTAATTGATTTTAGCAGCTTCCCAATTGGCTACAGGTGCCCTAATGAGCTGGCCTGCCTTAATTGGTTCTAGAAAGTTCCTGAGTCTTCTGGAATAGTCCCTGTTATCTTACCCAGGGAAAAGGGACCTGCTTAACCTGAGACTAATGCATCTACCTTTCACCACTCTCCTGTGGCCATCTGGCCTGACCCTGTCACGTACACAGTGATGGCAAAGTTCTTGGGTCAGGCTTGTCGCAGGGATGAATAAACTGCAGGTTCAGATCCAGTCTCTGGAGAACAAACATCCCCAGCTGGGACGGGTCCTTCAGTCCCTCGTTCAGAGCTTCAGTTTGTAGCAAAGTCCCTCCCGAGGTCAGAAACAGGACCTAAGACGAGCTGGAGGAGACGCAGCCACCTTTTGTGGTTTCTTGCCATGTGGCCTCAGCTTTCTTTGTTCTTTGACGAGCCACCCAGCACATGGCCTGTGTCACGGAGTGTGGGGAGTCCGGTCCCTGCACCCCCGCTTCCTTAGATTCACAGAGATTCTCAGCCAGCCAGTAGATCAGAAGGTTTATTGAGATGACAGGAACACAATCCAACTCAGAACTTCCCAGTCTAGACAGGACCCCTCAGTCAGGCCCTTCTGGGGGACCGGGAGATGAGGACCAGGGTTTTGGGGCTCCCGACCTTCTTCCCCGACTTCTTTCTCCCTCCTACCCTGAGCACAACCCAGCCAAAAACTGTTTCCCTGCCTACTTCCTGTCCCCTCCCCCCAAGCCTTTGTTAGCAACACACAGACATCCAGCGTCCCATCACCTGGCTGGGGTCAGGTTACATCCCAGCCTCACCTTTTCCCGTCACATCACCCCCCCCCCCCTCCAGACTGAACTAAGCGGGGTCACTCTGACCAGTGACCTGGGGAAGTTCAGGGGCCCCTCTCCGGGACAGCGCGTCCGCTATCATGTTGGCACTTCCCTTCACATGGACCACGTCCATGTCATAATCCTGCAGGAGCAGACTCCACCGCAGGAGCTTGGCGTTGGCCCCTTTCATCTGGTGCAGCCAGGTCAGGGGAGAGTGGTCGGTGGACACGGTGAAGCGTCGCCCAAATAGATACGGTTGTAGTTTCTTGAGGGCCCACACCATGGCCAGGCATTCCTTCTCGATGGCCGCGTAGTTCTGCTCCCGGGGGAGCAGCTTCTTGCTCAGGTACACGATGGGGTGTCTCTCCCCCTTTTCATCCTCCTGCATTAACACCGCCCCCAACCCCACGTCTGAGGCGTCGGTGAATACCACGAACGGCTTGTCAAAGTCCGGGTTTGCTAGAACTGGGCCGCTGACCAGAGCCTCTTTCAGCGCACAGAGAGCCCTCTGGCACTGCTCCGTCCAGACCACCTTGTCTGGCTTCCCCTTCTTGCATAGCTCGGTGATGGGGGCGGCGGTGGCGCTGAAGTGGGGCACAAACCTTCGGTAGTACCCCGCCATCCCGATGAAGGCCTGGACCTGCTTTTTGGTTCGGGGCACGGGCCAGTTTTTGATCGCCTCCACCTTGGCTGGTTCTGGCTTTAGGTGGCCGCTCCCCACCCGGTGGCCCGGGTAGGACACTTCAGCCATCCCCACCTTGCACTTCTCTGCCTCTATGGTCAGCCCAGCGTGCCGGAGCCGGTCCAGCACTTGTCCGACTTGGGACACATGGTCCTCCCAGGTCTGGCTAAAGACACAGATGTCATCGATATATGCTACAGCAAAACTCTCCATCCCCCTCAGGAGCTGATCCACCAGGCGCTGGAAGGTGGCCGGCGCCCCTTTGAGGCCGAAGGGCAGGGTCAGGAACTCATAGAGCCCCAGCGGGGTGATAAAGGCCGATTTCAGCCTGGCATCTGCATCCAGTGGCACCTGCCAGTAACCCTTTGTAAGATCCATAGTGGTGAGGTAACGAGCTCCCCCCAACTTGTCCAGGAGCTCGTCAGGCCTTGGCATGGGGTAGGCATCAGAGACAGTGATGGCATTGAGCTTTCGATAGTCCACACAGAACCGGATCGACCCGTCTTTTTTGGGGATCAGCACCACCGGTGAGGCCCAGGGGCTGGACGATGGCTGGATCACCCCCAGAGCCAGCATCTCCCGGACCTCCCTCTCCAGGTCCTTGGCAGTGTTCCCTGTGACTCGGTAGGGGGAGCATCTTATAGGGAGGTGCGATCCTGTCTGCACCCGGTGGACAGTCAGATTAGTGCGTCCAGGCCGGTTGGAAAACAGTGGTCGGTACAGCTGCAGCACCCCTCTGATCTCAGCTTGCTGGGCAGGGGTTAGCTGATCTGAGAGGGGAATTGTTTCCAGGGGGGAGCCAGCTCCTGTCTCAGGGAATAGATCCACTAGAGGGTCAGCTCCCTGCTCCTCCCAATGTCCACACACAGCCAACACCACATTCCCCCTGTCATAATAGGGCTTCATCATGTTCACGTGGTACACCCGGTGATGGTGGGCCCGGTTAGACAGCTCCACCACATAGTTCACCTCATTTAGTTGCTTGACAACCTTAAAAGGGCCTTCCCAGGCGGCCTGAAGCTTGTTTTTTCTCACCGGGATGAGAACCATCACCTGATCCCCGGTGGCGTAGGCGCGGGCCCGCGCCGTGCGGTCATACCAGACCTTCTGCTTCCTCTGGGCTCTGGCCAGATTCTCCTGGGCCAGGCCCATGAGCTCAGCAAGTCTCTCTCGGAAGGTCAGGATATACTCCACCACCGATTCTCCCTCGGGGGCAGCCTCCCCCTCCCATTCATCTCTCATCAGGTCCAGGGGCCCCCTTACCCTCCGTCCATATAGCAGTTCGAAAGGCGAAAATCCGGTAGACTCCTGGGGCACCTCCCTGTACGCGAACAGCAGGTGAGGTAAGTACTTGTCCCAGTCCTGTGGGTGCTGGTTCATAAAGGTTTTCAACATCATCTTCAATGTCCCATTGAACCTCTCCACCAGCCCGTTGGACTGGGGGTGATACGCTG
Organism: Sternotherus odoratus; assembly: GCA_032164245.1. Lineage (NCBI taxonomy): Eukaryota > Metazoa > Chordata > Testudines > Kinosternidae > Sternotherus > Sternotherus odoratus. The sequence goes on from JAVMKO010000011.1 coordinate 63,525,241, forward strand.
AGGCCCAGCTGTGTCGGACCCCACTTTTCTCCCACAAACTCTGGTGTAGGGCCGACATGAAGTTGGACCCTTGGTCAGTTAAGACTTCCTTGGGGAACCCCACTCGGCTGAAAATGGTCAGCAGCGCGTCTGCCACAGTGTCTGCTTCAATGGAGGATAAGGGCACTGCCTCGGGGTAGCGGGTGGCGAAATCCACCACCACCAGGATGTATTTCTTCCCTGAGCGGGTCATCTTGCTGAAAGGCCCCACTATGTCCAGAGCCACCTTCTGAAAAGGCTCCTCTATGATGGGCAAAGGTCTCAAAGCTGCTTTCCCCTTGTCCCGGGCCTTCCCCACCCGCTGGCAGGGGTCACAGGATCGGCAGTACTGGCGGACAGCCCTAAAGGCCCCAGGCCAGTAAAAGTTCTGTAGCAGCCTCTGCCCGGTGCGCCGGATTCCCTGGTGCCCTGCGAGAGGGATGTCATGGGCCAGGTACAATAACTTGGGGCGATACTTCTGGGGGACCACCAGCTGCCTCCGGATCCCCCAGGACTCCATTTCCCCGGGGGGAGCCCATTCCCGGTACAGGAACCCCTTCTCCCACAGGAACCTCTCCTGGCAGCCTCTTCCCTTGGTCGGTACCTCACCCAGGCCAGCCAGGTCCCTGCACTTCCGCAAGGAGGGATCTCTCTGTAACTCGGCCTGGAATTCAGCGGCTGGGGAAGGGATGGGGCCTGGCTCCCTCCTGCTGGCTGAGTCTGAGGCCAGAGCCCCTCGGAGCCCGGTCCCTTGACACCCCCTCCCCACTGGGGTGGGATCCTGCACCCGCGGTACAGGACCCTCTCCACGGTCCAGGTACTGTGCCCCTCGCCGGCTCTGGCTACGGGTCACGACCAGGGCACCCTTGGGGTTGTTGGGCCAGTCCTCTAGGTCCCCTACCATCAGCACCTCTGTAGGCAAATGGTGGTGCACCCCCACATTCTTAAGGCCCTCCTTGGTCCCCCATTTCAGGTGTACCCTTGCGACGGGCACCTTGAACGGGGTCCCGGCCACCCCTCTCAGGGTCAGGTAGGTGTTGGGCACCATCCGAGCTGGGGCCACCACCTCGGGCCGGGCCAGTGTCACCTCAGCCCCCGTATCCCAGTATCCATAGACCTTCCTCCCGTCCACCTCCAGGGGAACAATGCACTCGCTCCGCAGGGACAGCCCTGCGCCCACCCGGTAAACTGTGAACGGTGGGTCCTGAGCATCCCGTTCCCCGGAGGAGCTGGTCTGGGGCGCTCCCCCCTCCCGAGCAGGCGGTAAGTTGCCAGCCTCCCTTGCCGGGGCTCTCCGTCGCTCGTCAGGCTGGGTCTCTACCCAGTTAACCCTGGGGGAGTTCGGTCCGCTCGGTCTGTTCTGGAGCCTGGGGCACTGGGCCCGTATGTGGCCCCTCCGGCCACATTGGAAGCAGCTTAGGTCCCGCTGGTCCCCCGGGGCGGGTCGGTTGGTCCTGACGCTAGAGGTTCCCCTTTGATGGGGGGTCTCCGTGTTTCCCCGCTGGGAGGTCCCAGGGTGACTCTCTCTCGGTCTCGTGAAGGGCCGACTCCGGTGGGACTCCTCTCTGCTCCCCCCTGACCGACTGTTCACAAACTCATCGGCCAACTGCCCTGCGTGCTGCGGGTTCTCTGGCTTTTTGTCCATCAACCACAGCCTCAGGTCGGAGGGGCACTGGTCGTACAGATGCTCCAGTATGACTAGGTTGAGCAGGTCCTCCACCGTTCCGGCCCCTGCCGTCCACTTGCGGGCATATCCCTGCATCTGGTTGGCCAGTTGTAGGTAGGTGACCTCAGGGGTTTTCCGCTGACTCCGGAACCTTTTCCGGTACATCTCGGGAGTCAGCCCGAACTCGCGGAGCAGGGCCTTTTTGAACAGTTCATAGTCCCCTGCCTCCGCCTTGGTCATTCGGCTGTACGCCTCCACGGATTTGGGGTCCAGTAAGGGGGTGAGGAACTGGAGCCAGTCTGCAGGGTCAATCCGGTGCATCCCACAGGCGTTCTCGAAGGCTGTCAGGAAGCTATCCATGTTCTCCCCCTCCTTATGCCGGGCCAGGATGCCCTTATCAAAGCTCCGCGCGGCCTTGGGGCCCCCCTCACTCACCGCAGCCGGGGCCCCGCTGCTCCTCAGCCTGGCCAGCTCCAGCTCATGCTCACGGTCAAGCTGGCGCTGCCTCTCCGCATGCTGGCGCTGTTGCTCTTCGTGCTGACGTTGTTTGTCCTTCTCCTCTAGCTGAAGCTGGCACTGCCGTCGGCGCTCTGCCAACTCTTGCTCTTTCAACGTGATTTCTCTCAATTTTAGGTCCCATTCACTGTGCCTTGGGTCCAGGGGTGGGGACCCCTGCTGGGAGGGTCCCCTGCTGGCTGCCGGAGTCCGGGTGCCCTCGGTATTTGCTGGGCTTCCCCCAACCCCTCCCCTAGTTATAGGTGAGGGGGACCTTGAGACGTCCTCGGCAGCAGTCTGTCCCCTCCCAGCCCGGGCAGGCCCTGGGGCCGGCGCTGTGTCTGCCGGGCGGCTCCCCTCAGAGGCTGGGCTCGGGGCATTCGCACGATCCCTCTCCTCCAGCTGGGCAATCAGCTGCTCCTTGGTGAGCTTTGAAATGGGCAGCCCCCTCTGCCTGCACAGCTGCACCAGGTCACTCTTGAGGCGCTTGGCATACATCTTCCTGACGGCCACTCGCAGGCCTGTGCGTTCAGATTTCAATGGTTTTCAGGAGGAACCCCCTTGTGTGCCAGCCCTTCTCCACACCTCTCTCCCGGGGTCGAGCTGCCGCTCCTCGGCCACTGAGTCTGCTCACTGCAGTGCCCCAGGGGACCCCGCTTACTGCAACAGTCCTCGCTGGTCACACACTCTCAGGGGTTAAGCGTAGCTCCTCCGCCCCCCGAAAACACGTCTGACTTCAGCACACCTGGTCCCCCTTCGTTCTACTGCTCCTCAGTCACTTACTGCAGGAAGTGCCGCTCACGCGGTGAAGTCGTATCCCACCGCTGCCACCAGTTGTCACGGAGTGTGGGGAGTCCGGTCCCTGCACCCCCGCTTCCTTAGATTCACAGAGATTCTCAGCCAGCCAGTAGATCAGAAGGTTTATTGAGATGACAGGAACACAATCCAACTCAGAGCTTCCCAGTCTAGACAGGACCCCTCAGTCAGGCCCTTCTGGGGGACCGGGAGATGAGGCCCAGGGTTTTGGGGCTCCCGACCTTCTTCCCCAACTTCTTTCTCCCTCCTACCCTGAGCACAACCCAGCCAAAAACTGTTTCCCTGCCTACTTCCTGTCCCCTCCCCCCAAGCCTTTGTTAGCAACACACAGACATCCAGCGTCCCATCACCTGGCTGGGGTCAGGTTACATCCCAGCATCACCTTTTACTGTCACAGCCTGGAAACACCTCCCAGCTCTGTCCATAGGCAGGGCCCTGCGTGTCTTGCTGAGTCACCAGGTGTATTTACCGCCTCTCAATGGGTCATTGTGTCGCTGATGGTCCTTAATGGGCCATCAAGCAGGCCAGGCAGAGCTGAAGCCAACTTATCTGGGGTGTCATCCAGAAGCAGAGCGCAAGTGTGACCCACAGACAGTACAGAGCCAATACTTGTAACTTTAACTACAAAAATGATACGTGAGCTCAGATAGTATAATCCCAACCAGCAAATCATCACCTTGTTTTAGACAACTTATTTGACCCCCCCCCCCCTTTAAACATGATTTGGTAGGGTTACAGGACCTTGGTTGCAAAAATGATCTATACGGTCCCCAGTTCATATTAATAACATCACACATGCCCCATTGATATGACCCAGTCTGACTGTTTTTACCCAGTTTACCTGCACACAGTAGAAACAAATAAGAGGAGGCAGCTCTCGCATTTGTAACCCTGCTACCAGGTTGTGCCAGCAGCAAGAAGAGCCGGGATCAGTATCTAAGGCAGGGGTTGGCAACCTTTCAGAAGTGGGGTGCTGAGTCTCCATTTATTCACTGTAATTTATGGTTTCGTGTGCCAGTGATACATTTTAATGTTTTTAGACGGTCTCTTTCTACAAGTCTATAATATAGAACTAAACTATTGGTGTATGTAACGTAAATAAGGTTTTTAAAATGTTTAAGAAACTTCATTTAAAATTAAATTAAAATGCAGAGCCCCCGGACCAGTGGCCAGGACCCGGGCAATGTGAGTGTCACTGAAAATCAGCTCGCGTGCTGCCTACGGCACACCTGCCATAGGTTGCCACTCCCTGATCTGGGGGTTCCTCTTAAAATTGCGTCCACATTACAGAGTGGCCAAGCCAGCAGCTAATGAATTTTGCTCACCCGAGCTTTAGCCCGTACCCCCAACAGACCAGCCGGCTTGAGTTCATAGCTGCACTGCGCTTCAACACAGAGTTTTTGGGTGTGGATGGGATTTGACTTAAGAGCAACCGCTGGAGCTATAACGTGAGTTCACTGGAACTGGGCAGTAAAACCCCCAGAGTCATTGATTTGTTGGAAATCCTGAAATATAAAAAGAAAATTCAATCTGAACTGGACAGAAATTGAAACATTGCAAAGTTTTCAGCAAATTAAAAACTAAACAAAATTTGTTTCAACCAGAAATATTTTTGGATGAGTTTCATTTTGATTTCAAGTTTTTTGAAAATAAAATAAAATGAAAGGAGTTTTCTAAAGGAGAATTAATTTCAAACCAAAACACTGAACGGGTCATTTTGAAAATGTCTAAACTGGCCATTTTGACATTTTTTTTTTTCAGAAATGAAGAATTCAGCCAAATGAGCCCAAAGTCACAAACCCCTTCGGTGTCACTGAATCTCCAGCCTTCGTGTGTGAAAAGCTCTTTGCCTGTCTCTGGTGTTAACTCTGCTTTGAGGAAAAGTCCAGAACATTCTGGCTGCTCTGGTTTGGCACTGAATGGTGAGAAACGCCCTGTGCCCAGGACTCCTCTCCAGGGGGGACTGGCCTTTCCACTCACACCAACATCATTCCTGTAATGCAGTGTAAATTGATTATTGGAACCTTATCACAACTGGCCCCACTCGGGACTTTCCAGCTGCAAAAACCGAAAGCGAAAGGTCTGACAACACGGGGATTTCCTGCTGTTGCCGGGGCGAACGGGGCTAAGAAATAAATAGGGAGGAGACTGTAGGGACGATCCCACATCACTTTTGGGACAAGCGATCAGCGCCACGCTGCACAGGACTGTTCCCATTCTGCAGCCCAGCATTTCACCCAAGTGGAATCGGATCCTTCGCTGGATGCGGAACAGCCGTCGCTGCGGCCCCTGGGGTAAGACCGGACGAGGTATAAACTCAGCAGCACCTGGTGAGTATAGAGCCCGGCTCGGCAGTGACTCACCCCTCTCCCGACTGACGAGGGGTGGGGGAGTGGGTGGTGCGGGGGAGGGCAGGGAAACCGCAGAGTCAGCTGGCAGCTCCTTAGTTCAAAACACACGTGTTACTGTTTAAAAACAACCCTCATTTGCTCTCCTGAAAAAGGGAAATTAAACCCGGTCTTGGATTTGGGGGGTTCATTGAAGGAGGTGGGGGTGAGGGCACCCCCCCCCCCGAGTGACATAGTTACACCGATATGAGTCTGTGATGGAGACCTGGCGTCAGACCCGCTGTTCCCGATGTAGCAGCCACACACCAGCTTAGGAAACAAAATCCTGTGGCACCTTAAAGACTAACTATAAAGTTTTGAAGCATGAGCTTTCGTGGGCTAATACCCACTTCGTCGGATGCAAGCAGTGGAAATGTTTAGAGGCAGGTCTGGGAAAGTAGGTAAGAACCAGGTGGGAGGTGAAAAGGTTAGTCCAAATAAGCTGAACCAGTTTGTTATCTCCGATCAGGGAGTGTGGATTATTCTTCTAGCATTTGAATGGGGTGTGTGAACATGGAGAGAGGAGAAACAATGTCTGTAATGAGCCAGCCATTCTAGATCTTTGTTCAGTCCTAGAAGGTGTGTGCTGAATTTGCAAATGAATTGAAGTTCTGCAGTTTCCCTTTGTAGTCTGGTCTTGAAGTGTTTTTGCTGCAGGATGGTGACTTTTAAATCAGCTAATGTGTGTCCAGGCAGGTTGAAGTGTTCCCCTACAGGTTTGTGTATATTGCCATTCCTAATATCTGATTTGTGTGCATTTATCCTTTTTCGTAGGGACTGTCCAGTTTGGCCGATGTACATAGCAGAGGGACACTGGTGGCATATAATGGCATATATGACATTGGTTGATGTGCAGGTGAATGAACCAGTGATGGTATGATTGATCTGGTTAGGTCCTGTGATGTTGTTGCTGGTGTAGATATGTGGGCAGAGTTGGCATCGAGGTTTGTTGCATGGATTGGTTCCTGAGTTGGAGTTATTGTGGTGCAGTGTGCTGTTGCTGGTGAGAATTTGCACACTGCACCACAATAACTCCAACTCAGGAACCAATCCATGCAACAAACCTCGATGCCAACTCTGCCCACATATCTACACCAGCAACAACATCACAGGACCTAACCAGATCAATCATACCATCACTGGTTCATTCACCTGCACATCAACCAATGCCATATATGCCATTATATGCCACCAGTGTCCCTCTGCTATGTACATCGGCCAAACTGGACAGTCCCTACGAAAAAGGATAAATGCACACAAATCAGATATTAGGAATGGCAATATACACAAACCTGTAGGGGAACACTTCAACCTGCCTGGACACACATTAGCTGATTTAAAAGTCACCATCCTGCAGCAAAAACACTTCAAGACCAGACTACAAAGGGAAACTGCAGAACTTCAATTCATTTGCAAATTCAGCACACACCTTCTAGGACTGAACAAAGATCTAGAATGGCTGGCTCATTACAGACATTGTTTCTCCTCTCTCCATGTTCACACACCCCATTCAAATGCTAGAAGAATAATCCACACTCCCTGATCGGAGATAACAAACTGGTTCAGCTTATTTGGACTAACCTTTTCACCTCCCACCTGGTTCTTACCTACTTTCCCAGACCTGCCTCTAAACATTTCCACTGCTTGCATCCGACGAAGTGGGTATTAGCCCACGAAAGCTCATGCTTCAAAACTTTATAGTTAGTCTTTAAGGTGCCACAGGATTTTGTTTCCTCTGCTATTCCAGACTAACACGGCTACCTCTCTGATTCTTGACACCAGCTTAGAAGATTCAACCCTGGATCACTGCTCTGTGTAACCCAGCACTTGGCTCTCGCTAGAGATAGCTCCAAACCGTGAAAACAGGAATAAATCTGATATCAAAGAACAGAGTCACATGACCGTCAGAATATTGCACACAAATGGTTTCATATAAAACAACATCATAACCACTTTCCAGAGCCTACCCCTAACTCACAGGACCTTCCCCCGTCTTCTCCAGCACAGCTCCCCAGACCCTTTGTCGGGCTGGCAGAGGCCTCCTCTCATAAGATCAGGCCCGCTGGCAGCTTGTCCTCATGGACTGAAGGACCGGCAGGGTGTCTCTCTGCACCCCCAGATATATCAGACCAAACCTTCAATCTTCATTTGAAAACAGGGTCATCCCCCAACCGCTGCTGTTTACTGCCTCCTGTTCATTGCTTTCCATGGTCAGTCTCCACCAGTTCTTCATTAGCATTTGCCTCACTACATTAACAGACTTCTAGTGTGAGACACACAAAACCCAGTGCCCCCCCGGGGAGATGAGTGTCTCCCACCTGCTCTCAGGAGACGTTTGTCCCATTGCATGCTACCTGTGAGTGCCCTGCCTTTCCCTACGGGCCAGAGAATACAATTTCCTGCAGATATACAAAACTCAGAGAGAGGAGTTCACACCCACTATTCAGATGCTAGAAGAATACCCCACCCTCCCTGATTTGAGATAACAAGCTGGTTCAGCCTGATTGGACTAACCTTGTTACCTCCCACCTGGTTCTTGCCTACTTATCTATACCTACCCCTGGACACTTCCACTGCTTGCATCCGATGAAGTGGGTATTAGCTCACGAAAGCTTATGCTTCCATACTTTATAGTTAGTCTTTAAGGTGCCACAGGACTCTTTGTTACCTCTGCTATTCCAGACTAACATGGCTACCTCTCTGATTCCTTAGGCTAGACTCTAGGAGCTGATCACTCTTGGCTCTGCGGGGTGATTTCTTCAGGGAGCTCACAATGTAACCAGGTTGCTTCAGTATTTTGGGATCTCAATCAAAGATCTATTGCTAGAATTGTCTGATAATCGCTGAGCTGGATGTGTGCAGGCGCAAGTTCATTAGCATCTGGAGCAGGGATTCCCAGAATGCAGTGTGTCCCTGCTTTTTTGGTCCCAGAGTTCTGTGCAGTTCTCTGTTCCTCATTCTTCATGCTAAACTCGGTCCCATCTGTCATGCAGATGAGGCTAGGGGAGTTGTCTCTGTTCTTCATTCTGTATGCAAATGAAGATGTCTTAATCTTGTCATCTTGTCAGGAGTGGTCAAGTTGTGTCTCCCAATGCCCTTCAGTGTTCTCTGCAAGCCTTTTCGCTGATTAGTTTGGGCACAAACAGAGACTGGGGGTGGGGGTCTTGCATGGGTCAGACCAGCTAGATACTGTGCCGTTTCCCCAAAAACACAGAGCTAGCTGGTATCATTGGGAGCTCAGCACAAGAGTAACTGGGCAAAATATTTCAGCCTGGGCTGTACAGGAGGTCAGACCCTATGATCTGACAACATGAATCTATGCCCGCATGCAAAGCACAGAACTGGGACAGCAGGGCAGAGAATCCTAGAATATCAGGGTGGGAAGGGACCTCAGGAGGTTCTAGTCCAACCCCCTGCTCAAAGCAGGACCAACCCCAACTAAACCATCCCAGCCAGGGCTTTCTCAAGTGTTACCAGCTTTTCCTGTGACTTTGGGGGACGCTCATTTATGAGGGTTACTCTTCGGGGGAGCATGTTCTGTAATTATATCAATGTTCTGCTTGTGTCACTTGTGTTCTCACACAGAGCTATGCTTCTCCTGCTGCAAGTCCCCTCCCAATGGAGCCTTCCTGCAGGGCCTCCGTTCCCCCGGGCTGGATTCCTCCAGCCCCAAGATCAGATGAACACACACACACACACACACACACACACTAACAGAGCCCATCTGAGAGGACCGGGTTAATCAACACTCCCAAGCTCACCCTTTATATAGCTCTGGACTCTGCAGTCTGGGTTGAGCAGCGGTTTCAAGCTGACACTCTGATATGTCGAAGGTTCAGCACGTCCTGTCCCCACTTTCCCATTACAATTGTTCTGGTCGTAACCCACTGGATGAGCAAACCACACAGGACATTTGGGTGCTGCCGGGATCGTTAGCTTAGATACAAGGAGAGTTGCTACAGAGCGCATCAGGAAACCAAAAAACACCCGAGAGAGAGAGAGAAGCAACCAGCTTAACTGTGAAAGTTATTTAGTGCCAGGTGTCACGTTACTGAAATCATTTGGGATCATATAGATCATTGGTGCAACCAAGGTCCTGCAGGGGCACCAAATATCATGTAAAGGGGTCATATAAGGTGTGTACGATCAGGTTATAGTCTGCTGATTATGATTAATCTATCTGTATGTAACAAAGAGTCCTGTGGCACCTTAAAGACTAACTATAAAGTATAGAAGCATAAGCTTTCGTGGGCTAATACCCACTTCGTCAGATGCAAGCATGTGTGTGTCTGTTTTGTAGCTAAAGTTATGGATATTGGCTATATGATGTCTGTATTGCAAACTTATGCTTGACTTCTGGGTGAAATCTCAGACAAGCTGTTGTTAACTCCGCTGGCCTGACTGATGGCTCATTAAGGACCATCAGCTACACAATGAACTTTGTAGATGCCCGTGTGACGGTGCTGTTCCTGGTGGGATCCAACTGTTAGTGTCAGATCAGGACAGATTGCTTCCAAAGGGCAACTACAGCCCAAAGCTGGGGTTTTCCACACGAAGGTAAACCAAACCAGCCAAACAGAAAAGACTTTGGTTTCACCCCATTGGCTAACCTCAAGTCACACAAGCAATCCCCTTAGACCCTCCAGGTTCCCAGGATCACCACCAGCAAGCCACCTGTCCTGGGGATCAATGGTTCTGAAAACCAATCCCCCAAACAAAGTAAACGGTTCTCCCCAATTCCAAAGAATCAGGCCCCAGACCCAGGTCAATATACAAATCAGATCTTCCCACAAATCACGCTGTTGCCAATCCTTTAGAATCTAAAATCTAAAGGTTTATTATACAAGGAAAAAGGTCTAGGTGAGGGTTAGGAATGGTTAAAAGAAATCAGTTACATGCAGTGATGGCACATCTCTTGGCTCAGGCTGCATCAGAGGTAGAATAAACTGCAGGTTCAAATCAAAGTCTCTGGAATGCATCTCCTCCAGGGATGGGTTATTCAGTCCTTTGCTCCAAGCTTCTGTGTGTAGCAAAGTCCCATCCAGAGGTAGGAGCAAGACTGAAGAAGACTGAAAACTGCAGACAAGATGGAGGGGCTTCGGCAGCATTTTTATAGTTTTCCCCAGGTGCAAGAACCACTTTGTTCCTGCTGTGAAAAGTCAGCCCCATGGAGTTCTCCAGTCACATGGGCAGATCACATGACCATGCATGATTTAGGATTTCCAGGTGGCAGCCATTACCCACCATCTATCTTGCATGTCCTCTGGTAGACTTCTCATGTGGATTGGAGCATTCCAAGCTCTCAATGGGTCCATTGTGTAGCTGATGGTCCTTAATGGGCCATCAAGCCGGCAAGGCAGAGATGACACCAATTGGTCTGGAATTTCACCCAGAAGCCAAGCATAAGTTTGAGATACAGACACTATATAGCCAATATTCATAACTTTAACTACAAAATTGATACACACATACCAATGGCATATTCATAATCAGCAATCCATAACCTGGTCGTAGACACGTTATATGACCTCTTTACACAAGATTTGGTGCCACTACAGGACCTTGGTTGCACCAATGATCTATATGATCCCAGATCATTTCAGTAACGTGACACAGGCTTCCAGTGTCTGGCCCCTGGGCAGCGCAGTTCAGACCTGTCCCTGGCGTGGGGCTGGGAGCATTGTGGGGCCGTGGCTGGAGGACCCCAAGAGTGCAGCATCTCCACTCGCACTGCGGTGACCCAAGGAGGTGGCTGTGGCGTTTCGCCATTCAGGACGTGGGGTTACTGCAGATCTGGACCCGGGAGCTCAGGGCGGCCGGAGACAAACAGTGTCGATAAATACGTAACCAGGTGGCTGGAGGTTGGCTGATGTCAGCCTGGCCTTGGAGCAGACCAGACCACGGTTCAGTTCTGTTCACCGAGGGTAGAGCAGAGATAAAGCAGGTTCAGATGAGTAACAAAATCACTAGGGGTCAGGGAGACCCACGGCGTGAGGAAGATTAAAGCCAGGGGGCTGGTTAGAGAGACAATGGGAAATGTACAAACTAAGGAAGGGCAGAGAGCAGGACAGTCAGGACTCGTTCACCCCCCCCCCCCCCCACCTCCACCCCAACCAACCCCGCACTTCTAATGCAAGAACAATGGACATGCGATGAACCTGAGGGAAGAAAAGGTAAAAGTGACCCAGACACCCGTGAGATTCAGAGGCGAATTGGAGATTCAGACAGACAGACAGCACCTCCATGAGAGAGGATGAAAACACAAAGCCACGTCTCTAGCCTTTGGCAGGATCTAAACCCTCCCCCTCAGGGCACAACCCACCCAGGCACTAGCGACCTGGAGTTAGGAAGAAATTTTCCCTAAGGGTGAAATATTTCATACTTATCCATGGGGGGGGGGGGGTTCTCCCCATTTCCTCTGAAGCACCAGCTACTTTCAGAGAGAGAGAGGAGGGGGCTAGATGGACGCCTGGTCTGAGCTGGTCGGGCGTTTCCTGTGTTCCCATTAGAGTGAATCAAAATGTGTTGGATGCTTTACCTCAAAAGACAATGTAATCAAAGCCAAATCTTGTGTTTAACAGAGAGAGCTCACCTGGAGAATTACTTGTGGCCAAAGTGAACGTGCTACGTAGGTGCAAAGATGAGTTGCCAGGAAATATTCGTGAGCAGCGGGACAGCACATGGAAGATTATGCTCTACTATTTCTATAGCAAGTGACTCTTCCGGAAAGCACACACCCCTGCCTGAAGGAAAGAGACAAATTGCAGAAGCAGCAAAGCAGAGAGCAATGGAGATTCTGAGAGATGCCCTGAGGAAGAAGGACCGAGTGCTGATGGAGAAGCCCCAGGATCTGGTTTTCAGTGATATTGGAGATCCTAAATTCTGGATGGAACGCCATGCGATCCTGACAGAAGAGTTAGTTCAAGGCCTCATCTCACAGCTGGAAGCTGTGAAGTTTAAGGAGGATCTAACCAGGGAAAATACGTATGCGTATGTTTATTCAAAGTCTGGAGACAAAACCGTGTATTTGTGCCCGTTATTCTGGAAGGCTTCTAGAGATCTTCGGAAAGAGTCCCAGCCAGGAACTCTGATCCATGAAGCATCTCACTTCCTGGGGATACGAGATATCACCTATTTCGAGGAGAGTATCTCTGTTGCCTGCAGAGGGAAGTTGGTAAAAAGCAAATCAGAGCCCAGTGTCCCAGATCTGAAACCCCTTGAGAAAGCAATATTAAATGCTAACAACATTGCATATGAATTTGAAATTACCCTAAATCACAAAGGATCTTACGATGGACAATACTCCTGCTGTGGGGAGAAAGCCAAGAACTCAGTCTGTGAGAAAGCTGTGCCTGATCAGTTTCTTATTCACTATTTCATGGAAAGGTAAGCAACTCTCCTTTCCCATGGGCTGTGCATGTTGTGTGTGGTTCCCTCTCTATTAACTGTAGGGCAGTTAGACCTAGGGACCCTGTGACGGTGCTGTTCCTGGTGTGACCCAACTGAGGGTGCCAAATCAGGACAAATTGCTCCAAAGGGGCAGTTACAGCCCAAAGCTGGGGTTTCTCCACCTCTAAGGCACCAAACCAGCCAAACAGAAAAGACTTTGGTTTCGCCCCACTGGCTAACCACAAGTCACACAAGCAATTCCCTTAGACACTCCAGATTCCCAGTATCACCACCAGCAGCCACCTGTCCTGGGGATAAATGGGTATAAAAACCAATACCCCAATAAAAGAAAACGGTTCTCCCCAATTCCAAAGAATCAGGCCCCAGACCCAGGTCAATGTACAAATCAGATCTTACCACAAATCACGCTGTAGCCAATCCTTTAGAATCTGAAGTCTAAAGGTTTATTCATAAAAGGAAAAAAAGAGATAGGTGGGAGCTAGAATTGGTTAAATGAAATCAGTTACATGCAGTGATGGCAAAGTTCTTGGCTCAGGCTTGTAGCAGGATAGAATAAACTGCAGGTTCAAATCAAGTCCCTGGAGAACAAACATCCTCAGCTGGGATGGGTCGTCAGTTCTTTGTGCAGAGCTTCAGTTTGTAGTAAAATCCTTCCAGAGGTAAGAAGCAGGATAGAAGACAAAATGGAGATGGGACATCAGCCTTTTATAGTCTTTCCCAGGTCCAAAAACACCTCTTTGTTCTTATTGTGGAACATTACAGCAAAATGGATTTTTGGGGTCACATGGGCAGGTCACATGTCCAGGCACGACTCAGGACCTGCAGGAAGCAGCCATTACCCACTGGCTACCTGGAACATCCTCAGGTGACTTCCCATGTGGATTGGAGCCTCCCAAGCTCTCAATGGGTCCACTGTGTAGCTGATATCCTTAATGAGTCATCAAGCAGGCTAAGCAGAGCTAACACCAATTTGCCTGGGATGTTACCCAGAAGCAGAGCACAAATTTGAAATACAGACAGTGTAGAGCAGGGGTCTCAAACTCAAATGACCATGAGGGCCGCATGAGGACTAGTGCACTGGCCCGAGGGCCGCACCACTGACACACACCCTGCCCTCGCTGCCCCGGCTCCGCCCCCACTTCACCCCTTCCAAGAGGTCCCACCCCTGCCCCACCTCCTCCTCTGAGCACGCAGCTCCCCATTCCCTCCTGGAAAGCGCGAGGCACCACCAACAGCTGTTTGGCAAACAAAGCAAGAGCAATCTAGGAAGTCCAGAGCTAGAAACACGCGCGGCCCAGCCAGGCAGCAGAGAAGCCTCCACTTCTGGCCCCTCTGTCCTGCAAACTGCTATGGGGGGACCGGGGGGGAGGGGGGGCGCCAGGAAGCTTGGCGGGCCGCAGGGAAGGGCTTTGCGGGCCGCATGTGGCCCCCGGGCCGCATGTTTGAGACCCCTGGTGTAGAGCCAAATTTCATAACTTCACATACAAAAATGATACACACATTCCAATAGCATAATCATAACCAGCAGATAATAACTTGCTCTTAGACACCTCCTATGACCCCTTTTCACAAGATTTGGGGCCACTAGAGGACCTTGGTTGCAACAATGATCTATACAGCCCCAGATCATGTCAATAACATCACACCTGGATTGTGAATCACACCAGAGGGGAAGGTCTCTGGCTTGTCTCCAGCCCATTAGGCAGGTCATCAGAGACTGCAGGGATTGTTCTCCTTCCTGTCCTCCTTGTTGGACAGTGATGAGGTTAGCTGAGAGAACAGAAGGTTTGAGCCTCTAGGAAAAGCGGCCAAACTGAGGGCTGCTGTGAACCTCTGAGGTGAGCAAATCCACCAGAAAGCACAGGATCCACCAAGGCAGAGAAGGAGCTTTGTCACAAGACATTTAGGTTTGTTTCATTCTTTCCTTATGGAATCACTATATGGCAGAATTAAGGATTCTTGAGGCCCTAACGGTGCATTTCCTGGCCTCACTCTGACTGGATTTCTAACTTTAATCTTAACTCTCAATTTCCTAGGTTTATAACTCTTTTTGGGGATAATTACAACCTCCCTATACTGCTTTTACCCTTAAATTCTTGATATGCACCCCCAACCTTAACTCCAGTTTAACATTGGGTTTATCTGTGAATATAGATGAAGAGAACATCCATTGTCAAATTAGATACAACATTTGAAAGGGATATAAACCCTCCTACTTCAGAGGATGAGCCAACCCCCTCCTGCCTGGGAGACGGCAGAAACAATCTTTGGGCAAGTTATTCCATACTCATCCCTTACAGGGGCTTTCGCCTTCCTTTGAATAATCTGTTGCAATTGGAAACAGACTATAAGTCAACTGCATGCGTACCATTGATCTGATGTAGCATGACAATTCCTATGTCCCTAGGTTAAATTCTGGATGTTTATCCAAATGAAACCTCGTGAGGTTAACCCATCATCAATGCACACCCATCACTAATGACCGAACTCAGCCCTGCTTTAAGTGGATGCAGCTCCCATGGAAGTCAATGGGAGCCAGTCCAGACTGCAGAAGAAGGTGCAGGAGCAGGGATTTTACAGCTGGAGCCTAATTTTTGTATTTTTTCCCTATTCTGTCAGTTTTCCAGGAAAGAAGAAGATCGTTGAAGTGCTACAGTCATTATTGGATGCAAGAGACAGATTGCTGAAACACCAACGTGAGCTTCAGGAAACTGCAGATGACATTGACGCGGTCCACAAAGGAGCGACCATAGCAAACATTGTTGGAGGGGCAGTGGGAATTGCCGGGGGATTAACGACCATTGCAGGCCTCGCTCTCATGCCTTTTACATTTGGAGCATCTCTGAGTCTCTCTCTTGCAGGGCTTGCTGCATCCACAGCAGGGGGACTGACCAGTGCAGCTGCAACCACCACAGATATAGTGGCCAGTAAATTAAAGAAGGAGACAGTAGAGAAACTCTTCCAAGAGTGTCAGACTGAGCTGGAACATATCAAAAAGGATATAGAGCGCCTCTGTGAACATACACAATGCTTGGAAAGTTATGGAGGCAGTGATATTGTGTTTCCATTTGCACAGATAGGGGCAGGGGCAGGGCGAGCTGCTCTTAACATCCCGAAAATAGTCAAAGCTGGGCAGCTCCTGGCTAATGCTGGTAAAGTTGCAAGATTTGCAGGAGCTGCTACCCACATTCTAACAGGTGCCGCTCTGGGGTTAGATATTTTTTTTGTAGCAAAGGATTCTGTGGAACTCCACAATGGCGCAAAAACGGAGCTTGCAGCTAAAATCCGAGAAGCAGTTGAGGAAATGGAAAAAGTGAATGGCCAACTCAGGGAAGGCCAATTTGATGAAATGTACAAGGTACTAACTGCAAACACACAAAAGTGAATATGGTGGAAAAATAAGGGACTCAGTCCTGCAAGAGGCTGAACGTCAATCTCCACTGCCTTCCACAGGAATTAGAGGGATTCAGAACTCTACATGGTCATGCTCTTGAGCCTAGAAAGAGTAACATTCATATAGAACCGTCCTGCTCCTAGCCCCCGTCCCCAATCTTTTTGTTTAAGAACATAAGAATGGCCATACTGGGTCAGAGTATAGGTCCATCTAGCCCAGTATCCTGTCTGCCAATAATGGACAATCCCAGGTGCCCCAGAAGGAATGAACAAAACAAGTAATCATCAAGTGATCCATCCCGTCACCCAGTCCCAGCTTCTGGCAAACAGAGTCTAGGGACACCATCCCTACACTTTCTCGCTAATAGCCTTTGATGGACCTATCCTCCAGGAATTTATCTAGTTCTTTTTTTAACTCTTGGCCTTCACAACATCCTCTAGCAAGGAGTTCCGCAGGTTGATTGTACGTGGTATAAAGAAATACTTCCTTTTATTTGTTTTAAACCTGCTGCCTATTAATTTCATTTGGTAACCCCTAATTCTTGTTGTCAAGGTGTGCCTCCCCACTCTGAACTTTAGGGTAAAGATGTGGGGACCCCGCATGAAAACAGAAATAACTCCCCAAGCTTATTTTACCAGTTTAGGTTAAAACTTTTCCCCGAACTTAAACTTCCCCTATGTCTGGGCTTAGAAAACGCTGCCAGCACCAATTTAAGCCCCCAAAACCATGGGTTAGGGTAAATTGGAACCCCCCTTAATATACCCCCCAAATCTCCCCCTTCACCTGAGAGAGGTTTGAGAACAAAGAAATCCCTCACTTCCTGTGAGCCGTGCCCGATCCAAACCAGGATTAATCCAATGGAAACAAACAGTCAGAGTCTTAAAAGAAAGATTTTACTTAGAGAAAACAGAAGCATAAATCCCTTAGACAGAAATTAATAGACTAAACACCTCACTTACATCACATAGCATAACTGACCCCGCCCCTGGGAATTCTTCCTCTGCTAAAGTTTAACAGTAAAAGAACACCCTGGACCAATAAGTGATACAGTTCAAGCATACAAATCACTTACTACTGGACTTGTCTTCTTAGAAAATTACAGAGAGATATGAAAGGACAGAGGTGTGGGTCCTCCCATAGCCAGGGGAACAGCACAGAACCAGCCAGCCAAGGAAGACGAGCTGGAGAAAGTGAAACTAAAAAACACTCCCTTTGTTTTTGAGGTTGATTAAGTCATCTCCCTCTCAAGTTCCTTCAGGTTAACCCTTCACAGGTAAAACAGTAATTTTAAGCTACTTTATACTTATGACACTTGTGCTATGAAAAGGAGTAAACAACACTTCCTTATTTACTTTCTCCAAACCAATCATCACTTTATACACCTCGATCATATCTCCCCATAGTTGTCTCTTTTCCAAGCTGAAAAGTACCAGTCATATTAATGTCTCCTCATAGGGCAGCCGTTCCACACCCTTAATAATTTTTGTTGCCCTTTTCTGAACCTTTCCCAATTCCAATATATATTTTTTAAAATGGGGCGACCACATCTGCAGGCAATATTCAAGGTGTGGGCGCACCATGGATTTATATAGAGGCAACATGATATTTTCTGCCTTATTATCCATCCCTTTCTTAATGATTCACACCTTTTTTGACTGCTGCTGCACATTGAGTGGATGTTTTCAGTGGTATCTAAAAAGGAGCATAAACACTGCCAAATTAAGTGTAAAAATGTAATAAGAAAAGCCAAAATGGAGTTTGAAGAACAGCTAGCTAAAAACTCAAAGGGTAATAACAAAATGTTTTTTAAATACGTCAGAAGCAGGAAGCCTGCTAAACAACCAGTGGGGCCCCTGGACAATAGAGATACAAAAGGAGCACTTAAAGACGATAAAGTCATTGCGGAGAAACTAAATGAATTCTTTGCTTCAGTCTTCACGGCAGAGGCTATTAGGGAGATTCCCAAACCTGAGCCGTCTTTTGTAGGTGACAAATCTGAGGAATTGTCACAGATTGAAGTGTCACTAGAGGAGGTTTTGGAATTAATTGATAAACGGAACGGTGACAAGTTACTGGGACCAGACGGCATTCACCCAAGAGTTCTGAAAGAATTCAAATGTTACATTGGGGAACTATTAATTATGGTTTTTAACCTGTTCTTTAAATCAGCTTCTGTACCCAATGATTGGAAGATAGCTAATGTAACGCCAATATTTAAAAAGGGCTCTAGAGGTGATCTTGGCAATTGCAGTCCGGTAAGTCTAAAATCCGTACCGGGTGCGAAGGAAAATGACCAGGCCTCAAACTCTGGTCAAGCTTTTTGAGCTGCACTTTGAGCAGGCTAACTGCGCGTGCATGCCAGTAAGAAGGGGTGATGAGGGGACTTTTGAGTAATGCAATTGCAACATATAACTGCAACAGCTAACCACGTGGCAATTACTGATATGCGAAGGGCAGTTAAGAAAAATATGTTTTCCACCCAGACCTAAAACTCTAGTCATGCCAACTGCAGCCAGGGTGAACTTTGATAAGATCACTGTACGTATGGGGGTGGAGGTGGGGTTAATAAGAGTAATGGAAACTCGCAATTGCAACAGCTATCCTTAAGATTTGTAACTGCTGTTGGGGGTGACTTCCCTCAAAAGAATAAGGCTGGAGGTCACTTGTATGTGAAAAACACACTTTATTCAGAGCATGCAAGCATGTATAATTTGCAAGGAACTACAAAAATACGGGTGCATCTCAGTGACTTTATCAGAAAACACAGTGCATAGAATTGTTATACAACTGTCCAGATGAGTTCCTGTCTGCATCCTGTAACACTTGCCCATACCAGTATTGCCCTGGTCTCTTCTTTTGTCATTCAGTTTCACGCGCATTCTAAAACAATGTGCATTTCCTCACCTTTTGGGGCGAAGCAGACTTTTAGGCACCTGCTCCCCTACTTGGTGTAAACATTGCTCGTGCCAATCGGAAACGAACACAAACAGGTTTTGGGCCCCGTCCCCTATAACACTTCCGTGATGTCATAGTTGGTACTTATGGGTCTGTGTGCAAATGGCAGACAGGGAGAGGAGAAAGAAAATCAAAACCTATGTATCCTGTCCTGTACCCCCGTAACCGAGCCTGATCACCTCGAAGCCTCTCGGCTCACGTGTTTTCAAACAGAGCTTCTACGTTTGCCGGTTGTTATGTGTTGGTTTGTATTTGTAAGTATCAGTTATTACTAAATGCTGCATCTTTATTTATAAATATTGTTAGTAGATATTTTAGTCATTGTGTGTTTTAAGTTTCATTAAGTCTGTTAGCTAATCAAACGCTGCTCCCTTACCCCTTGTAATTATCCCCAATAAAATTTTAAATTGATTAATTTTAGTTGTGTGTGTGTGTCTGCAGTTCACGTCATGACCCACACTCTCCTTGCATCCCTCACCATATAGTCTATTGCCACATGCAGCCTGGTAAATAACAGGCCTGCAATTTTTCGCCCCTGCGAGTCCGTGGCAATCCACAACAACAAGGTCCTAACCTATCAGGGGCTAGTAATCTTTATCTACAACCAATCATTCTACAATTCAAGCTGTTCACATGCACATCAGGCATCCAGCAGACATTTCTCATGAACTCAAGAAACTTCTAATTACAGTGACCCTAGTTTACAAATTCCATATCTATTTCTAAAAGACTTCCGGCGCTCAGTCTTCCAATGGCCAGCTTTCTTGCAGTAATGGCAAATGCCTGCTTTCTTCCCTGGGTTGTTTTTCCCTTTTTGTTTGAAGGCAGGTGATGATTAAGGAGTCTGGAGCTGGTTCAATTGTACAGCCACGAGCGGATACTTTAATTCTTTGTTTTTCTCCTTTTTGCGCTGACTATTTTCCCAAAACTGGGTGGCAGCTGCGAGGATTTGTTGCGCACTTTGTCCTTTCTAGCCCACGACTTTGTCCCTTATTTGGCGGCTGAGATCCTCTTTCAGTCCAGCAACCCAGGAGTTCAGGAAGAGTGGGCGGTTCATGTCAGCGTGTGGGTCCGTGCCTGTATGTCTCTGGAAAGCTTCATAAAAATGGTAGAAAAATTCATTAGGGCTTTCTGCAGTTTCTTGGGTACATGAATGGACCTTACCCCAGTCAATGCTTGGTTGTACGCTTGCTGTAATGGCATTCAGGAGTCTCTCTCGGTCTGCCTGAAGGGTGACGAGGGCTGCATCAGTTTCAGGGGTGTCAGGGAGTCGAGTAAGCCACTGGTTGCCTTGGTGGGAAGGCGTATCATTTGGTCCTCTTCGGGATGGAGTCCAAATCTGTTCAAATTTTATTTGCTTTGTAGATCTCTGAGATTTAACAACCAGGTTTGAAGAAAGTAAGTTATACAATTGTCAGGGACTCGAACCCCCGATTGGCAAAGGTTCGTTGTCTGACCGCAAAGAGACAGGCAACAGCCAGCAAAGTCCAAACAAGCTCTTTATTGACAGGTGCACACATCAATAGAAAGTGGCCCGCCCCGAACCGAACCAGCCAGCTCTTCCACACTGGATAGGCTTTTTATAAACAGTTCCGTCGCGTCACAGGTTAGTCCGAGCCAAGATGGGAGGAGGGAAAAAGCCATCTGTGACGGTGCTATTCCTGGTGGGATCCAACTGTGAGTGTCAAATCAGGACAGATTGCTTCCAAAGGGCAACTACAGCCCAAAGCTGGGGTTTTTCCACACTAAGGCAAACCAAACCAGCTAAACAGAAAAGACTTTGGTTTCGCCCCACTGGCTAACCACAAGTCACACAAGCAATCCCCTTAGACACTCCAGATTCCCAGTATCACCACCAGCAGCCACCTGTCCTGGGGATCAATGGCTATGAAAACCAATCCCCCAAATAAAGAAAACGGTTCGCCCGAATTCCAAAGAATCAGGCCCCAGACCCAGGTCAATATACCAATCAGATCTTACCACAAATCACGCTGTTGCCAATCCTTTAGAATCTAGAATCTAAAGGTTTATTATAAAAGGGAAAAGGTCTAGGTGAGGGTTAAGAATGGTTAAAAGAAATCAATTACATGCAGTAATGGCACATCTCTTAGTTCAGGCTTGCAGCAAAGGTAGAATAAACTGCAGGTTCAAATCAAAGTCTTTAGAAAACATCTCTGCTGAGATGGGTCAATACCATTGTCCAGAGTTCCCAGAGTAGCAAAGTTCCATCCAAAGCTGGAAACAAGGCAGGGTGAAGTCTGGAGGTAAAAAACAAAATGGAGAATGCTTCTTCCAGCTTTTATAGACTCTGTCTTCTGGGCCAAGACCCTCCTCCTTCTTTTGCAGAGTCTGGTTCAAAATGGAGGTTTACAGTCACAAGGTCCAATCACCGACTCTCCAGAATTCAGTTTCTGACCAGGCAGTTGACATTCCTAGAGCAGCTCGGGTGTGGACAGGCATATACAAAAATCCATTGTGCGGTTGATGTCCCTTAATGGGCCATCAGGCAGCCCCAGCATGTTTGAGCCTTCACAGGAGCCAAGCCTAAGCTTGCATTACAGGCACCTTTAACTTTAGTTACAGAATAGATACACACATATGGAATAGATACACACATATGGAATAGATACATACATAAGACACCTGTTATGATCCCCTTCACATAATATTTCGTGCACCCATTGATCTACACGGTTCCAAACTATTTCAGTACCGTGACACCCCTAACGCAAAATTGATACAGGAAGGGATGACAAAA
Organism: Sternotherus odoratus; assembly: GCA_032164245.1. Lineage (NCBI taxonomy): Eukaryota > Metazoa > Chordata > Testudines > Kinosternidae > Sternotherus > Sternotherus odoratus. Next base: position 63,547,140 of record JAVMKO010000011.1, read on the forward strand.
CAGCCCTGACTGCATCCCAAAAGCTCCCCCATCCATGGGTTTGTGTTATGTGATCTTCGCCAAGAGCTAAAGAAAACAGCTACTTTATACATACGAGCTCTGGGAAATGTTTGGAACCCCAGTACCATTAAATTAATATAGACATTAACGTTGTCCATAGCACAGCAATCTTGGCATTTAGCCATGGAAACAATAGGGTACTGTGCCTCAGTTTCCCTTTCTACACTGCACATGTGGTGTGGAATGTCTTTTTCCCTTTGGAAAGTCTTACCACTGTTCACAGGCCTTAACTGTGACACATCAGTAGAACCAGGCCTCTTTACTTAAAGTGTGTTTCCCTGTATTTCTTTTGACATGTTCAAAGGATTTTTCACAAGACTAGGCCCATTGTACAATTTTACAGTTTCAGGTAACAACACAGTAGTTACACAAATTGCCATTAGTAACAACAACAATTCCATTGTAAGTGTCCATTTACAATTAGGCTTGTCAATCCATGCCTTTGGGTTAACACCATTAGCATTTTGGCCTTTTAGGGTCACCTTGTGGCTTTCCTTTGCAAAGTCTAATTCTCTCTTCCCTCCTTGCCCTGAAGGATCAAATCCTGCTTTCTCTTGCTTAACAGAATTTCCTGGTTGATCTGGAGGTACATTTACCCAGTCATCTTCCTGAGCCTGAGACACAGACTGTCTACTTGCAGAATCAGCACGGAGACATTCCTCTTTGAACAACCCTGTCTCCCCAATAAGCTGGTTAAACACAGCCACTTGGTCATCGGGCTGTCCCAATTCCTTCTCCAAGCTATACTTCCTACACCTTTTTCCCTCAGGAACTTCTTTAGACAACACTACACCCCTCACAGAAATTCTGTCCTTACCCCTTTCACCTAGGGCTTGTTCCCAAAGAACGCCTTTCTGAGCAACAGACTCTTTCTGGGCTTTACTTACATTCATGATTGCCTCAGGCAGATTTCTACAAAATCCCTTTTCAGGCAAACTCACAGACTCACTGAACAAGAGGTCAGGGTCATTCTCCTTCCCTTTGCCAGATACTAGCTTAAGAATTATTTCCCTCTTGCTCCCTGTTGTTAAGCTGGTGGTAGGTAACACACGCAAATCACCTTTCTGCTCTCCTTGTGCCCTGGCTAGGATATTACTCTGATTAGACAGAGTTGCTACACCCTTTGCCAGCAACACAGGCAAAGTATAAGCACCCGAATCGTTTGGTCTCTGGGCTTTTGCTAAGACATTAACCAGATTACCCCTAGTTATAGATCCTTCCTTCCCAGCAGACACAAACTTAGGACCATTTCCTTTCTGAGCTTTAGCTGAATCCAAAACCAACTCTGAAACAAATGCCCCACTCTCAACCCTTCCAGGCTGACAGGCATTTTCTGTCTGTTTTACAGACAAAGAAGAGTTAGAGACACACTCTCCTTCACTAGACCCACAGCTTGGGATCTCACTTCCCTTGTCCCAGCACACAGACAACTGCTTGGAGATTGAGGTAGCTTCCTCCACAGGCAAGTCAATACCCCTGACAGACACAGGCACACTCCCTTCACTGTCACACTTCTCCACACAGGACACAGGTAAGGCATAGGGACACTTCTCTTCCACTATCCTTGCCTTCCCAAACTGCTGCCTAGTCTTATTTAACCCTTTCTCACCAGGCACATTGCCACTTCCAACTGATACACTGCGGCTTTTTGCAGGTTCACTTTCACAAGCTGTACCAGCCAAAACTATTTCACCCTTTCCTTCCTCAGTTAGGGCTTTAACCTGCCCATTCACTGCAACCTGTTTTAGAGAAACCCTTTCCTGTTTTATAAGTTCTTCCTGCACTGTACCTAATTCCAGACTCACTTCTGAGACATTAGACAGACATTTAGAAACTCCATCCACAGGCAAACTGCTTTCTTGCACAGACAAACACTTGGAGAAACCCTCCCCAGACAAACAGCCATTTCCCCCCAGGTGAGAATCCCCATCCCCCTGGTCATAGCATATTGGGCTAAACACAGAAAACTGCACAGGGTAATACCGCCCCCCAATACGGTTATAAAATGAACTTTCATGAGGATATAATTTCTGGTTTTCTTCCTTTGCTTTTTTGACTTGGAGCTGAAGTCTGGCAGTTTCTTGTTCCATCTTGTTAAGTCTCTCCTGTCTTTCCGCAAGATCTCTTTCTAATTCAGCATTTTGTTGCTCTTCCCACAACCTCAGCTCTGCTAGTTCCTGTTCAAACTCACGCTGCAGTCTGTCTTTCAGGGTTTGCAGTTTCATTGCCTTGGTTTTCTGATTACTTCTTGCCACTGCTCTTTAACCAACCAAACTCTCTACACCCAAAACTCAAATTTGGACAGCGTGGGGTTCAGACCCAAAGCTCAACTGACCTGGTTCTGTGGATCCTAGCACGACTACGCCACTGTGACGGTGCTATTCCTGGTGGGATCCAACTGTGAGTGTCAGATCAGGACAGATTGCTTCCAAAGGGCAAACTACAGCCCAAAGCAAGGGTTTTTCCACACTAAAGGCAAACCAAACCAGCCAAACAGAAAAGACTTTGGTTTCACCCCACTGGCTAACCACAAGTCACACAAGCAATCCCGTTAAGACACTCCAGATTCCCAGTATCACCACCAGCAGCCACCTGTCCTGGGGATCAATGGTCATGAAAACCAATCCCCCAAATAAAGAAAACGGTTCTCCCCAATTCCAAAGAATCAGGCCCCAGACCCAGGTCAATATACCAATCAGATCTTACCACAAATCACGCTGTAGCCAATCCTTTAGAATCTAAAATCTAAAGGTTTATTATGAAAGGAAAAAGGTCTAGGTGAGGGTTAAGAATGGTTAAAAGAAATCAATTACATGCAGTAATGGCACATTTCTTAGCTCAGGCTTGCAGCAAAGGTAGAATAAACTGCAGGTTCAAATCAAAGTCTTTGGATGCACCCCATTTAGGGGTGGGTCAGCACCTTAGTCCAGAGTTCCCAGAGTAGCAAAGTTCCATCCAAAGCTGGAAACAAGGCAGGCTGAAGTCTGGAGGTAAAGACAAAATGGAGGACGCTTCTTCCAGCTTTTATAGACTCTCTCTTCTGGGCCAAGACCCTCCTCCTTCTTTTGCAGAGTCTGGTTCAAAATGGAGGTTTACAGTCACAAGGTCCAATCACCGACTCTCCAGAATTCAGTTTCTGACCAGGCAGTTGACATTCCTAGAGCAGTTCGGGTGTGGACAGGCATATACAAAGTCCATTGTGTGGTTGATGTCCCTTAATGGGCCATCAGGCAGCCCCAGCATGTCTGAGCCTTCACAGGAGCCAAGCCTAAGCTTGAATTACAGGCACCTTTAACTTTAGTTACAGAATAGATACACACATATGGAATAGATACACACATAAGACACCTGTTATGACCCCCTTCACATAATATTTCGTGCACCCATTGATCTACACGGTACCAAACTATTTCAGTACCGTGACACCATCTACGCCCTTTTCCCTCTTGGTTAATTCTATACATGCTTAACCAACACTATTATAATTTTAAACAATACCTAATACCTAATTTATGACTATCTAACATTTCTAAATTGATATCTTATCAGCTAGGTCAAAAAATTACCAGACAGAGGGGGAAAATGAACAAACAGTTAGGAGGAAAAAAAAGAGTTAAAAACATTCTGGTGCCAGATGACTGCAAAGAGAATGTTTATACAGTAAACCCTCGATTTAACGGACTTCGGATGCAACGGACAAAATTTCCGATGCATCCGAAATCCATTATTCGGGGGCTGCCAGCTCCCGCCTGGGTCCCACCTGCGGGCGGGCTGGCTGGCTGCCGGCTCCCGCCTGCGGGCGGGCGGGCTGCCGGCTCCTGGGTCCCGCCGGCGGGCGGGCTGCCGGCTCCAGGCTCCCTGCTGCCTCCCCGGTCGAGGCAGCAGGTGGGCTGGCTGGTCCCGGCTCCCCGCTGCCAGCCTGCCCGGGTCCCGGCTGCTGGGACCCGGGCAGGCGGGCCACTGGCTGCCGCCCGGGTCCCAGCAGCCGGGATCCGGGCGGGCTGACAGCTCCCGCCCAGCTCCCCGCAGCGGGGAGCCGGGCGGGCGGGTGGTTTGACAGCTCCCGCCCGGGTCCCCGCAGCGGGGAGCCAGGCGGGCGGTTTGACAGCGCCTGTGGGCAGGCGGGCTGCCGGCTTCCGCCCGGGTCCTGGCAGCGGGAGAGCTCGCTGCCGGTTCCTGCCTGCGGGCAGGCTGAGGGCTCCCGCCTGGGTCCCAGCAGCCAGGACCCGGGCGGGCGGACGGCTCCCGGCCGTAAAACTCCATATAATGGACTAATTCGGGCGAGGGGGTGTCCATTGTCAGCCGAAAGTCCGTTATTTAATCATTTTAAAAAATTATTAAATAACGGACTTTCGGCTTTAACGGACACCCCCTCGCCCGAATTAGTCCGTTATATCGAGGTTTCACTGTATTATTCTATTTTCCAAGGTCTTTAAAACAGTGTGCTGTTTTAAGCTCCAGGGCTGTCCAAAGTTCTTTCGAAACATTTAACAGTTTAATTGCCACAGCTCATTTAAGTACCCCATAATTTTTGTCCCTTACAATTCCCCCCTTTGTCCCTGGAGTTCAAAAAGGGACCCCTGGGACACACACACTTCTACTTTTCTGATCTCTAAGAGGGTCATTTGTTGAGATATCCTCTCACCAGTAGACCTGACATCTGGGGTTCCACATTTTAAACATGAGAGAAGTAAGGTGCTTGGGAGAAGATGTGGATAGGTGGTTCTAGCCAAACCAAGTAACATGAACCCGTCCAAGTGGAGGGTGTGATGGTGCTGTTCCTGGTGGGATCCAACTGTGAGTGTCAGATCAGGACAGATTGCTTCCAAAGGGGCAACTACAGCCCAAAGCTGGGGGTTTTCCACACTAAGGGAAACCAAACCAGCCAAACAGAAAAGACTTTGGTTTCGCCCCACTGGCTAACCACAAGTCACACAAGCAATTCCCTTAGACACTCCAGGTTCCCAGGATCACCACCAGCAGCCACCTGTCCTTCACCTACAGTCCTCAGTTAAAACCTCTGCAACGCATCATCAGCGACCTACAACCCATCCTGGACAATAATCCCTCACTTTCACAGGTCTTGGGAGGAAGGCCAGTCCTGGCACACAGACAACCTGCCAACCTTAAACAGATTCTCACCAGCAACAGCACACTGCACCACAATAACTCCAACTCAGGAACCAATCCATGCAACAAACCTCGATGCCAACTCTGCCCACATATCTACACCAGCAACACCATCACAGGACCTAACCAGATCAGCCATACCATCACTGGTTCATTCACCTGCACATCTACCAATGTCATATATGCCATTATATGCCACCAATGTCCCTCTGCTATGTACATCGGCCAAACTGGACAGTCCCTACGAAAAAGGATAAATGCACACAAATCAGATATTAGGAATGGCAATATACAAAAACCTGTAGGAGAACACTTCAACCTGCCTGGACACACAATTACAGATTTAAAAGTCACCATACTGCAGCAAAAAAACTTCAAGACCAGACTGCAAAGAGAGACTGCAGAGCTGCAATTCATTTGCAAATTTAACACAATCAATCTGGGACTGAACAAAGACCTTGAGTGGCTTGCTAATTACAAAAACAGCTTCTCCTCCCTCCGAGTTCACACCTTCAATTCAGCTGCTAGAAGAATATCTCACCCTCCCTGATTGGAGATAACAAGCTGGTTCAGCCTGATTGGACTAACCTTGTTACCTCCTACCTGATTCCTGACTATTTATCTATACCTGCCTCTGGACACTTCCACTGCTTGCATCTGACGAAGTGGGTATTAGCCCACGAAAACTTATGCTTCAAAACTTTATAGTTAGTCTTTAAGGTGCCACAGGACTTTGTTACCTCTGCTATTCCAGACTAACACGGCTACCTCTCTGATTCTTGCAAAGAGAATGTTTATACAGTATTATTCTATTTTCCAAGGTCTTTAAAACAGTCTGCTGTTTTAAGCTCCAGGGCTGTCCAAAGTTCTTTCGAAACATTTAACAGTTTAATTGCCACAGCTCATTTAAGTACCCCATAATATTTGTCCCTTACACAATCTTAACATGGTCTGGTTATACCGCCCTGAACACGCCCAATCCCGTCTGATCTCAGAAGCTAAGCAGGGTTGGGCCTGGCTAGTACCTGGATGGGAGACCTCCTGGGAATACCAGGTGCTGTAGGCTTACACCTGGCAGTATGTATAAAATGCCTCCAACGACAGGTGGAGTGACGCATCGGTTGGAGTATACCCCGGTCATATCACTGGTCCTGTCCAGGCTCCGAATGGAGGCGGATATGCTGACCAAAGCGGACCCTGCCATAGTATGGGACTAACGCTAAGAAAAACAACAACACAATCTTAACATGATGACCATTTGATATTGTTCATAATGTTCTATTTCCTTAAGAGGAAAATTAAATTCCATGCAGTTGACTCACTGAGTGGATTTTCAGACAGAATTTAGGCTGAAATCCTGTCCGTTCTGCCTGACTATTAGAGAGAGCAGATAATGCCTCTCATAAGTGGGTGTTTGCCCAGTGCCATTGTACAGAGTTTCTCTACTATTGTGCAGTGTCCTGTTGCCCTCGAACTGGAGGCCACTGGAGCTCAGTGGTTCTGTATTTAAACAATGTGAACTGCTTCATGTGAACGGAACTCTCACTGTAACTCTAACCTGTTAGCAACTGTTCAACCAGGGTGGCTGCTTTAGGGCTTGATCCAGCCCCAAGCACTGTGGTCCAGGGATGTCAATGGGACTACATGGATGCTGAAAATTAAACACACTCTTAAGTGTTTTGCTGGATCCAGATCCGAGTGCTCAGCCCTTTGCAGGATTGAGCCCTTCCTGAGCTGCCCCTCAAGGAAACTGATTTATCCTGATAACAGCACAACTGTCAATTAAAGGAAATTAATTTACCTTGTTGCAGACGGAGTTTAAAAAGGAACGCATTCGTGTGAAATTCCACGAGCTGGTCTTTTCATATGCCGGTTGCCAAATAAAGACCAGATACGAAGCATGTGGCTTGGTTTTTAAGCCTCAATATGCTTTATAAAAGAGCCAGATACTGTGTGATTATGGGCTTGTCTTCACTACCCGCTGGATCGGCGGGTAGCAATCAGTCTGTTAGTGATCGATTTCTCACGTCTGGTGAAGATGTGAGAAATCGATCGCCAATGGCCCCCCCGTCAACTCCAGAACTCCAGCTCGCTGAGAGGCGCAAGCTGGAGTCAACGGGGGAACGTGCTGCTGACTGCTGCCCGTGAGGACGGCAGGTAAGTTGACTGGAGATACGCAGACTTCAGCTACGTGATTCATGTAGCTGAAGTTGCATATCTGCAGTCGCTCCCCCCGTCCCCCCGTAGTGAAGACCAGCCCATACTGTGTCTGCAGACACAGATATTCATTTAAAAAGGTAAATTTCTCTCCTGTTGAAAATGGCCCATCCAAATTAAACAGCCTCTTAGAATTGGTATGCTAATGTACACCTTTTTCTTTCTTTCTGTGTGTATAAATGCATCTTACCTCTGTTCCATTCTATGCATCCGATGAAGTGGGCTATAGCCCACGAAAGCTTATGCTGAAATAAACTGGTTAGTCTCTAAGGTGCTACAAAGTCTTCCTCATCTTATATTTGTGTAATTTAGGAGTTCCCAGCTTTCTTCCTCAACTGCACCTTGCTCATGAGGTGCAATGGGACCCGAGGCTACCAGAGGCACCGTCCCTCTCTTCCAGAAGAGGTAAAACCATTCTGTCTCCAGGTGACTAGGAGACTCTGTCCCATCCTGGTGGATGATGACCTGGTCTCTGTAGTACAGGACTGTGTCACCTCGCAGATGGATACAGCAATACAGCCTTCCTTAGAGGTTTTTAAGGTCATGATATGTGACCTACATCACACCTTGACAAAGCCCTGGCTGGAATGATTTAGTTCGGGATTGGTCCTGCTTTGAGCAGGGGGCTGGACTAGATACTTCCTGAGGTCCCTGTGACAGGGCTGTTCCTGGTGGGATCCAACTGTGGGTGTCAGATCAGGACAGATTGCTTCCAAAGGGGCAACTACAGCCCAAAGCTGGGGGTTTTCCACTCTAAAGATAAACCAAACCAGCCAAACAGAACAGACTTTGGTCTCACCCCACTGGCTAACCACAAGTCACACAAGCAATTCCCTTAGACACTCCAGCTTCTCAGTATCACCAGCAGCAGCCACCTGTCCTGGGGATCAATGGTTATGAAAACCAATCCCCCAAATAAAGAAAACGGTTCTTCCCAATTCCAAAGAATCAGGCCCCAGACCCAGGTCAATATACAAATCAGATCTTCCCACAAATCACGCTGTAGCCAATCCTTTAGAATCTAAAATCTAAAGGTTTATTATACAAGGAAAAGGGTCTAGGTGAGGGTTAAGAATGGTTAAAAGAAATCAATTACATGCAGTGATGGCAAATATCTTGGTTCAGGCTTGCAACAAAGGTAGATGAAACTGCAGGTTCAAATCAGAGTCTCTGGAATACACCCACAACACTGTGAGGCAAAGCTGGAGTGTCCTCTCCAGGGTGCGCGCCTGGGCAAAGTGATATGAAGGAACAGCTGTTGCCCATGCAGCAGAACCCCCCCTCTCCACGTAGCTGATGAATCCAAGGGAAAGGCGATGTCAATACATCTTGGCGCCAGTGGCGTCGCAGGAGTTGCCGGAATGATGTTGAAAACAGTGTCAGACCGCCTTGGGGACTCCGACTCCAGATTTGGTCTCAGGGTTGACTCCCCAAGCCTTTCCCATGAGTGGGTATTGCTGCAAGGCAGCCGAGGTTTTAAATCAGAGTTTTCCTTCTCCTAGGTGGGCTGCCTTCCAAAGCTAACGAGTCCCACCTACCCGTAACACCCACAACATGGATGGGTTATTCAGTCCTTTCTTCCAAGCTTCTGTGTGTAGCAAAGTCCCATCCAGAGGTAGGAGTAAGACAGACTGGAAACTGAAGGCCAAATGGAGGTGGGGTACCACCCTTTTATCCCTTCCAGGTGCAGGAATTTTCTTTGTCCTTTGTTGTGGAAACTTACAGCAAAATGGAGTTTGAGTCACTTGGGCAATTCCTGCCCCCTTGCTAAGGCACAGGATGTGTCTGCCTTCCCTTAATGGGTCCATTGTGTAGCTGATGGTTCTTAATGAGCCGTCAAGCAGGCCAGGCAGAGCTAATGGCAACTTGTCTGGGATTTCACCCAAAAGCCAAGCATAAGTTTGAAATACAAACACCATATAGCCAATATTCATACCTTTAGCTACAAAAAATGATACACACATATAGATAGCATAATCTTAATCAGCCGACCATAACCTGGTCGTAGTCACCTTATATGACCACCTTCACATAAGATTTGGTGCCCCTACAGGACCTTGGTTGCACCAATGATCTATATGATCCCAGATAATTTCAGTAACGTGACACTACTGCAGTGTGTTCACACCATAACCTTGTAACAGGGTGTTCTGGTGCCACCCTCCTGCAATGTGTTTATCTCAATACTTAGTGCCTAGGAGTGCGTGTGTCAGGGGAAAATTAATGGCGCGTCTCTCCCCCTTACCGTACACTCCGGATTGTAGTGGCGGCGTTGAGGCAAGGAGATCACAAGCTGTCAGAGACCATTGAAGAAACACACAACTCAACTTTGATCAAAGGGGAAACTGAGGCACCCTCCTCTCAGTCAAGAAAGGGGGTTGGCAGCAGCTTCATTTATTATCAGTACCAAGCAGACTTTTATAGAGTATATTCAAAGGGGAGGGGGAATGGGTGGAGGACCTACTTGAAGCATGCGCATCAGCAAACCCTGACATCAGTCCTAGGTCAGTGCCCTCTTGAGGCACCTGGTGTGGGGACCTTGAGAAAGCTTACATAATGCCAACAAGCTTATGAATAAGAGTCTATTCGTTCACTAGCAAAGTCGTTACATACATATAATGCAATCTGGAGATAGAACACATTAGCTCATCTAGTGAGGCCTACAGCCCGTGATTGTCTAGGCAAGGTCACATTCTTGGTATAGATAACAGGACATAAACAACCTGTTGTCAAGCACTATTGCACTGAACTTCTAAAGCCTCAAGCGAATGATTTACAACCCTTGGGAGTTTAACTATGTGATTGCTGGTGAGGAAGAATACATGGTGAGAAGGAGCGAGGGAAACTGAGTTAGCTCTAACACGTGTGTTTTTGCAACGCCAGCCCTGTTCTCACCAAGTTTATGATCCAGTCGTTCTACAAGCAGGCATCTGCTTTGTAACTGGGCCTGACTCTTGCTCACTTTGCTTTAGATCAGCTGGTTCTGACTATTGTTTGGGCCTTAGGCCTTGCACCAGGCCCCTTACACCAGGTCTCATATCTCTCTTTCTACTATTTCAAATGCTTTAACTGTTTCCCCTTCTTGTCAGTATCTTTCCTAAAAGGATGGTTCATGGCCTGTTTGCGGCATGGTACTGAGCAGGCTGAGGTCTCTACCAAACCCTGAACCTTCTTTTGATTTAACACTGCTCAATGTTGGACAGTGACAGGGTCTTGTTCATACCCCCACTTCTTTAGGTTCTTTTTGTTCCAGCTAAATTAATACAACCCATCTTACCCCTGAATCTCCCGCAGGCAGTTGTGGGAGAGGTAGAAATGGATGTACTGTTCAGAAAGAACAAGCTCGAATCCATTCCCGAACCTAACCTTGAGGTTTGAAAAATGTTGGTTGACTTTTTTGTTTTCTTATTTGTGTACTTGTTCACCTTTGGGTGTGTTCAGAAGCATAAATGGTGAAATACTCTCCCAAAAATGTCAGAAGAGTTCCTAAACTCTTTGGTACTTAAACGGTCATATTTTAGGGATCACCAAGACAGAGAATAACCCAGGACTTCCAAGTGTCAGGGATCTCCCGTGACACTCCCATAAGTGGCATCCTATTACCCCTCCCTCCACCCCAATGAGTTCTCACAGATAGACACAGAGGAGACATTTTCTTTCCTGTTCTTAGCGAGAAGAGGAAGAACATTTGTGAAGAAGAAGAAGAAGATGATAAGTAATTATTGCCTCTATTAGAGAGTCTGCAGGGTCACATAAACCAAATTAGAAACACGGCAGATGAAGTTGTCGAAACTCCTAAAAATGCTACAATAGCAAATGTTTTTGGTGGGTTGAGTGGGATTGTTGGAGGGGTCACTGGACTCATGCTGGCTCCTGTAACACTTGGATCATCTCTAGCATTCTCTGGGGTCGGGTTTCTTGTTTCTGCAGTAGGAGGAATTACCAGGGCTCAGGCAACCTTCATAGATGAGGAGACACGTTCAAAGAAAGAGGATGAAGTAGAGAAACTCTTCAAGGAATGTCAGGACATGCTGGAAGATGTTAAGAAATTACAACGTCCAATGCAGGCAAAGCGACTTCCCGTGCACTAGCGTCCAATGCGGGCAGAGCTGCTAAACTAGCAGGAAATGTTATGTGTGGTTTAACGGGGGTAACTGCTTTCATCGATGCTGTATTTTTAGTGAAGGATTCTAAGGAACTTATGGAAGGAGCAAAAACAAAACTTGCAGCTGAAATCTGAACAAAAGCGGAAAAGTCATTGAAAAAGTTTCTAGACAAACAAAACCGCTTGTTTGCGGATGAAACGATTACTGCTGAAATCCTCGAGGTACATTTGCTCTAAAAAAGTTTAGAATCCTGCATAAGGCTGGATTGACAATCTCCTGGGGAGAGAGATCACATGCCGCGCATGCTGTAAACTGCCCTTTCTTCTGAGCCTAAGAACACGTCCCTGTAAATAAGAGCTTCTATGCCATGTTTGACAGCTAATCCGAATGAATAAAAGTGAGGCTGTCACCATGCAGAGCTAGCTTCCAGCTCTTGCCTAGTGGGACAGCAATGGCTGGCAGAGTTGTAAAGACTTGGTGGTTAGCCCTTGTGGGGTCAGGGACACCTTGCCTTGCTTTGTAGCAATGCCTGTGTTCTCCTGCTCCACAAGTCAGCAGGAGAAAGGAGACTCCTATAGACACGCTCAGTCCTTGAGGCAGGACTCAGAAATGCCTCTTTCACTGTTAGAGGCGGTGATTTCTCATGACCCCCGTTTCTCCGAGGAACTTGCTGCAGCAAGGGAAGGTTGTGACACACGCCTGAAGCCCTCGCCTCTATCTCTTGAGTTCACTGTCCTTCGGGGGAGAAGGGATGGGGGAGACCGTGTGCCTGGACGAGGGGAAGCTAATGCACCAGAGAGCCTCATAAGAGAGTTCTTTAGAATTCTGTAGGGCTGAAACCAGTCGAGAGCTATAGAACGTCCTCTAAAACGGACCGTGTTTAGTGGAGAGCCCCCTTCTCTAGAAACGATCAACCCCACTACAAAACAGAATCGAGAATTGTATGCCTGGCTTAGACATCTCAGGTCTGCACAGTAGGAAAAAACAAAATCTAGATTGATTCACTTAAGATCACGTTGTCATACTGGGGGGGGGGGCAGGAAAGAGAAGGGATCCAGGTTATCCACCATTGCAACAGAATCCCCCGTGGGAGGGAAGGCGTGAACCAGGGGGCTCCTGCTCCTCTCCCCCTTCCTGGGACAGTGACCACTTCTGGTCCTGCCTTCCTGACCGGAAAACGTTTTTCCTGCGGGGCATTGAAATGAGACGGGCTGAAGGGGTTAATGTCAAGGAGTGCCCGGGCGATGGTCTGGAACCGCTCCCTAGGAAGCCAGACCGGACTCCGGGTGAAGGGCCCCTTCTCCATACACGGCCTGTTTCCCAGGCCAGGAGCTTCAGGGGTCCCTACTTCCACCTTCCTGGGTCTGACCTCGGAGCATTCAGCACCTTCTGCCCCCCCGTGTGCTTCCCCCAGCAAGCCCGCCCGGGAGGGGTCCTGGGGGAGCCCATGGGTTCTGCACCCCAAATCCACAGTCAAACGTGACTCTCAGCCAGCCAGCAGAATAGACGGTTTATTTGAGATGTCAGGAACACCATCCAACTCACAGCTTCTCAGTCCAAACAGGGTCCCTCAGTCAGGCCTTTCTGGGGTGCTAGGAGGTGAGGCCCAGATTCTGGGCTCCTGCTTCTTCCCCAGGTTTATTCGATGACTTCCATCTGGTCTAACACAGACCATGCAGCAAGAGTGCGTGAGCCCTCCGCTGGATCCATCTTGGGCCAGAGAGTGAGATGGCTTCTCTCCCTTTCCCAGCTAGACCCAGACTCCCACTCCCCCACCTCCAGTCACTCCCTGCTCTCCTTTGTCTGGTTTCCCGGGCTTGGAGGCATCACCTGACCTCCCTCCAACAGGTTCAGCTGACCTCCCTCCCCCACTTGGGGTCAGGTTACAGCTTCACCTATTAACACCTGCAGTGGCTTTGCTTTGCATCAGCTGCACATTCCTTTCCCTCCACATAGACGCTCAAGAAATGCATAGGGGAAACTGAGGCACACACACAGTACTCCCACTTCATCACAGTTAATAAGTCTCTTTTCGCACAGTCTAGAGCTGAGGAAGGTCAGGACAGTTTAAGGTTCATGTCTGTGTTGGGAGCACCCCCCCCCCCCCCCCCGGTGGGGCAGGAACAATCTCAGGGAACAGAGAGACCTGGAATGGAGCCAGCACCTCTGTTCACTAACTTCCCAGCCTCGGTCTCCGGAGAGGCTGCACCTCCCATCCCGTCCCGTCCCTCAGACACCTGGAACCCATCTGCCAGGGGGTGTCAGGAACAAGGGCCTGGTCAATATCTGGGGGTCTTTTCACCATTCAAACAGCTGGAGATTGGAGCCTTTTTCCTACTTAAAATACATTTCCCTGGGTTCAGCTCGGAGGGCTGCAGTCAACAGAGGTGTCTCGGTTCATTCCAGACCTGGCGCCCAGAAGAACACAAGAAATTGTAGCACATCACACACAGTTACAAAACCCTCTTTTAGTGGTTTGATTAACGTTACCGATAAACTCATCACGATGAAAGCGTCTATCATTCCAAGAAGAGACGCGGACCATGCGCTAACCGTGACCATCGGTGGACTCACACCCTCCCGCTTGGCGTTAGTGTCTCAGCCCGCTCAGAGCCGGGTGACCTCTCCATTGGTTATCATGCTGGAGTGGTGCCTGTGGGAGTCTCCCATAGGAAGCTCAGTTTGCCTGTTCTTGGGTACCCCTTTCACACAGTGATTTTGACCCTATTTACTTCTGAAGAGAGATTAAAGAGGCTAGGACTTTTTAGCTTGGAAAAGAGGAGACTAAGGGGGGATATGATAGAGGTCTATAAAATTATGAGTGGAGTGGAGGAAGTGAATAAGGAAAAGTTATTTACTTGTTCCCAAAATAGAAGAACTAGGGGCCACTCAATGAAATTGGCGTGCAGCAGGTTTAAAACAAATAAAAGGAAGTTCTTCTTCACACAGCGCACAGTCAACCTGTGGAACTCCTTACCTGAGGAGGCTGTGAAGGCTAGGACTATAACAGGGTTTAAAAGAGAGCTGGATAAATTCATGGAGGCTAAGTCCATAAATGGCTATTAGCCGGGATGGGTAATGAATGGTGTCCCTAGCCTCTGTCTGTCAGAGGGGGGTGATGGATGGCAGGAGAGAGATCGCTCGATCATACCTGTTAGGTTCACTCACTCCGGGGCACCTGGCATTGGCCACTGTCGGTAGACAGGATGCTGGGCTAGATGGACCTTTGGTCTGACCCAGTATGGCCGTTCTTATGTTCTTATGTTCTTATGGCCATGGACCTGCGGTCATTGACCCTCTTTGTTACTGGTTTTCATCCCTCGGAGAGGGACCCCAAATTCTATAGGCTGAGTGGATTGAGATCTCATCTCCATCTTATCATTAAGACACATGCTGGGCACACTTCGGGGAAGCTGTAACTTAGGTCACAACATTACCAGAATCTTAGGGCAACAGGGGTTATGCTGGGGCATCTGAGGTCAAAAAAACAGACTCTTGCTGCTTTGAGCCTCAGTTCCTTTATCTTGTGTCTCCATCTGTCTTGACTGGCCACTTAGTTCCTCTAAATATTACCAATCATTTTATCGGACTCCATTTTATACTTCGGTGATTCTATCAACTCTGTAAACGATGTTTGATTAACATACAGTGAGTACAACGGATTAATTCTCAACACCATACAATAAATGGATACCAACCTAAGACTACAAGATCCACCCAAAAATCTGGGAAAGCTAAACACCTCCCCATGGTGCCTCTATTAGGCAGTACTTCACCGAGTCTGAAAGAGGTAAGGGCAGAGTGAACCAGCGTTCATTGGGAATGCGGGAACCAGGACTGAGGAGTGTGCGAACGGAGTACTGCAAGTAAAGCCCAAACCCACCCCCCAGTATCTTGGGCCGTGTTCTGTGGCTCAGTTTCCCACCTTGCATTGTAAAAGTCCAATAGAGAAATGTCCCTTTAACACCCCACTCCCCTGGCTCTCCTCTGGCCCTACTCATGGCTCATTGTCCCCGGCTAGCGGAGTCCCCGAGCCCAGGCGGGCACCCAGCTGGGGTCACCTCCAGCCCTGGGCAGGAATCAAGTGATGCCTTTGCTGCCGTCTCCTCTGCCTTCTGGCCTAGGTCACCTCCACAGCCCCCCTGGGTCAGCCCAGCCCAGTCCTAGGGCACCACAACCCCCCAGCCCAGCCCAGTCCTGGGGCACCACAACCCCCCAGCCCAGACCAGCCCAGTCCTGGGGCACCACAACCCCCCAGCCCAGCCCAGTCCTGGGGCACCACAACCCCCCAGCCCAGCCCAGCCCTGGGGCACCACAACCCCCCAGCCCAGCTCCTGGGACCCCTCCAGGATGTGCTGGGGAGGAGACGCCTTTGCTGCTGCTGCCTCTGCTCTCCCTGCCTGGAGCTGCAATGCCATGTCAGAGGCTCTGCCCCATAGCCCAGCTCTCAGTGACGTCACTGGGCTGGGAAACCCCCCTGCTGCTGCCCTCCCTATGTCCCCACGGCAGGCCTGGGGCTCAGCCCTAGACCAGCTGATCAGGGATTTCCACTGCAGCGATCAACAGGCAGAGGCTAGGACCCTCATCTGGGCACCTTTAAGAGTCAAATGACATCCAGACCCCTCACACTGGACCCCCTCCCCTCCCCAGGCTCAGGGAGTACGGCTACGGGAACCGTCTATTAGACACCGGGGCGGCCCCACGACTCACCCCTGCCGCACCTCCGGCTGGTTATCCTGGGAATCAGCTCTGTTCAGCACACCGCGCTCGCTGCAGGCCGGCGTCTCGCTGTCTGCCGGCCCCACGTCCCTCCAGGATCCCGGTGCCCTTTTGCCTGGGGTGCTGCCCCCCGGCAGTACCACCCCCCCCCACACACACACACACTCTGCCTCTGGGTCTCCCCTCCCTGGGGAGCCCCTAACCCCCACCTGCCTCAATCTAGGGCTACTGCCAGTCACCAGCCAGCCCCCACGCCCTGGGGCAGACTGCACTGTAAGAGCCACTCATCATAGGAAAGGGGGTTTGGGGCCAGCTGCCTCTGCCTAACCCCAGGACCTTTGTGGGCTAGGACCAGGCCCTGCAGCCTGGGGAGGTGCCAGCCTGGAGCTTCCCTGCTCCTCTGGCCTTTCCCCAGCCCTGCCTCACTCCAGTCCCCCTTTCTCAGACAGCAGCCAGGCCCTGCTCCCTCCAAGAGGAGAGAGACGCCCGAGCTCCTGGCCAAAGCCTCTTAGAAGGGCCAGCTGGGCCCTAATTGACCCAACCACAGCCGGAGCTGCTTCCCCACTCAGCCTGGGAGTGGCTTGCTCCCAGCCCCAGGCCAGCTGTTTTAACCCTTTTCTTTTAGCCACCCCACTATGTTAAGCTGAGCTCTGCTGCCTTTAGTCACACAATAAGGACAACGACATTTCATTACCCAGGGCCCAAGACTGCTTCACCTAACAGCCAAAACCCACCGCCTGGGCAAAGACGGTGTGTCCAGTGATGTACAGTGTCTCTGCAGAGTCTGCTCCGGTGATCTCTTCCTCCAGTTCATCCGTAGATAGCAGGGGAGAGCTCACCCAGACCCCGGCCTACAGCTCAAGTCTGCAAGGCCAGACAGGACCTCGATGTAACACACCGGGGTCGGGGTTTCAGTAATGAAATTTGATTTGTTCCTGCTCTGGTTACTCCCTGAAACAAAGGATAATTGTCTTTCATTTGAAAGCCTGCGGACAGACAGCTCCTGTGTTGTCTGTTTTCAGTGGCCTCCTGAAAGAACAAGAAGCCTTTTGCTCCCAAATACCCAGGAGTGTGCCCGCGTGTGCCCCAGAAAGACGTGACCTCAGTGACTCCCACCTGTCAGGACTTGGCTCTGTGGTTTATTTCCTGTTACCAAAATGTGGATCAGACACTCCGTTAGCTCTGAGAAAAGGCAGATCTCTTACGATCAGCTCAGCGCCGCACCTCCTGAGCGCGGCAGGTAGGGTGACCGGGGTCCCCGGACATGACCTCTGTTGGGTTGTCCTCTCGGTCTGGGAGGATCTTTGAATTAAGAGTCACAGTTCGGAGGTTTTGCTCAGAAAGCCCGACTGGTCCCTCCTCTGCATCCACAGCTGACTGAGCCGTTGCCCTGCAGTCCCTCCCGTCCAGCCCCTCACCCACACCACCAGCGCTTGCGAGGTCCGGCTGCGGCGGGTCACGTGCTCTGGGGCCAGTCTCCTGGGACTTGCAGCAGGCCAGGATCTGAGCGGAGGGAGCCTATGGCTTCGGTCACTGTGATCTCAGTAACTCAGTGAGTATGTCTAGTGACCACTGCAGCCCTGCTCGGGGGACCCTGAGACCTTCTAACGAACCGGAGGATTCACCTGCAATCCACGCCTCCTCCCCAAGGCATTGTGAGAGACAGCCCAGCCCGGAGAGGGTTCAGGGGCACAGCCGCCCAAGGGTCCCAGGCACTCCCTGGGGACCCCATCACACCCGGGTCTCCCAGTGTACCTGCAGCACCCGGCGCAGAGGAGCCCTGACCCCGACTGGGGCCTCCCTCCACGGACGCCACCACAGCACAAACGAATACACAATGCTTGTGTTATTTGCCGACCTGCACCTAAGGAGAAAGCTGGATTTTAAGCCTTTCATAAGTGACTCCAGGCGCCGCTTACAGACAAACACGGCCCTTGAGCTGACCCCACCCTAGCCGGGCAGAGCCACCCTTTCAAATAAACCAGCTGATTTCTGCACAGGAAGGTTTTGGTTTTCGCCTCCCACTGCAGCTGACTTACAGGAAATACATGTTTTCAAACCCAGGCTGAGCTCCAGCTCACCCGATCTTCTCACTGTTCTCCCCTTGGGGTGGCTGGACCTTGCGTGTCACAGGGGGAGAACGGGGGGGGGGGGTCTGAACTCCCCAGGGGGGAGCCGTTGAACCAATTGGGTGTCTGCGATGTTAGCGGGTCTACGATATGTCCGGTGAGGTCTGTTATGAACACCTGTAACGCTCTGAGCTGGGTGGTCATTAGGAGTCTGTACGGACCGCGGTGCTGAGCCTGTGTGTCCCTGTACAGAGAATGCTACGCTCCGGACCTGTCCCACCATCCCACGTGCACCCCCCAGCAGAGAGGAGTCCCCCCCGACTAGCTGTTTAGTAAAAATTAACATCCAGTTCCACCCATTGTCCAGCCAGGAAGAGGCAACGGGGGCACCTGGAAGTTACTGGAAAGACCTTGAAAGGGAGAAGAAAACCCCGGCCATGGAAATCTAAGTCCAGCGGAGGGCAATGGTAATGCTGAGGGAGTCGGGGCCCATGACTGAGGAGGAGAGGCCGAGGGAACTGGGGCTAGTTCGCCGGCAGAGGAGAAGAGCGAGGGGTCAGTTATGAGGAGAGCATCCGCGTGGGCAGTTCCCGCGGGACTGTGTGCGGGGGGGGGGGGGGGGGAGGCACAGACAAACGCACCCAGCCCCGCGGCCGCCAGGGGACAGACAGACAAACGCACCCAGCCCCGCGGCCGCCAGGGGACAGACAGACAGACGCACCCAGCCCCGCGGCCGCCGGGGGACAGACAGACAGACACACCCAGCCCCGCGGCCGCCAGGGGACAGACAGACAGACGCACCCAGCCCCGCGGCCGCCAGGGGCCGGACAGACAGACGCACCCAGCCCCGCAGCCGCCAGGGGACGGACAGACAGACGCACCCAGCCCCGCGGCCGCCAGGGGACAGACAGACAGACAAACGCACCCAGCCCCGCGGCCGCCAGGGGCCGGACAGACAGACGCACACAGCCCCGCGGCCGCCAGGGGACGGACAGAGAGATGCCAAGAGCCACACAGTCCCTGGAGGATGGACAGACAGACGCACACGGCCACCCGGTCCCTGGGGGACATACAGACAGAAGCACGCAGCCCCCAGGGGACAGACAGACAGACTTGGGTAGCCGTGCAGTCCGACATAGACAGATGCACGTGTCTATGCTGTCACTGGGGGAGGGAAGGGGCTGGACAGACAGACAGCCAGACGCACACGGCCATGGGGTCGCTGGGGGAGGAGAGGAGACAGACAGACGGACGCACACGACCCTGGATCCCGCGCGGGGCGCTGTCCCGGGGGAGGGGCGCAGCCCCCCCGTTCTGACCGTGAGAGACACGAGTCCCCGGTTGATAAATGTACAAACTGCTCCCCAGTAAAGAGGCTCCAGTAGAACCCGAGCCGGGCGCCGCGTGGGGTCTGCGCAGAGCTGGGCCGGCCGCGGGGGGGCGGGGGGGGGGGGATGATCCAGACACTCGTGGAGCCTGGGGCGAGGTGGAGACGATGCCCCATCGGGGCCCTGCCCCACGTGCCGGCTGCTGCAACCGCATCCACCTAGAGCCAGCAGCGCTCTGCCCATTCCCTGCCCCACGCTCCACCCCTGGGTGGAAGACAGCCCCCCCCCCACAACATCCGGAGAACAGCCCCTGCTCCGCCTCGGGCCTGTGGGGGAGGGGAGTGTCAGGCTCCTGGGTGGTGTCCAGGGGTCTCCACACCACCAATCCAGCTTGGCCTGAGCAAAGGAATGGGGGGGGGGCTGCCAGGACCCTCCTTGTGCTGAACTCAGTGGGGGGCACTGGATGGGCTGCGGGGAGGGGGGTGAGGGGGAGCCCCATCACGCTGTCTGGAGTGGCCCATGACCACCCAGAAAGCTGACCTTGGGATCCCTCGATGCCATACCCCAAAGATCACAGCAGATTCCGGTTACTCCCCGTCTCAGCGATCAGCCACTTGCCCCAGGTCAGGTTGTACCTTAGATCACAACCAGAGACGGGGCCTGTAGCCAGCCCCATGGTGACTGACCAAGATTTACTAACTGGGAAACAGACAGGAGTCTTGAACTTTAAATCTCCTCAGTGGGATAGAGACGCTTGCTTTGATCTGCTTTGATCTTAGCAGTCCAGGGGCTCTGTGCCGCCCGGCGTCAGCTCTGTCCGCCACTAGGGAATTCTTTCCCGTGAACCCCGTGACATTTCACGAACCCCAGTTTGGGAACTACTGCTGTCTATTGTATTACGGGAATTGTGTTTGTGTGAGTGGAAAAGCCTGTCCCCTTGTAACAAAGTGGCCTTTGGCAGAACACAACTGAGAGCATCAATTCAAGACAAATTGCTCAGAGCAGGACAGTCACAGCCCAAGGCTGGGGTCCTTCACTACTAAGTTACCAAACCAGCCACACAGAAAAGACTTTGGTTTCGCCCCACTGGCTAACCACAAGTCACACAAGCAATTCCCTTAGACACTCCAGCTTCCCAGTATCACCACCAGCAGCCACCTGTCCTGGGGACCAATGGTTATGACCAAGCCCCAGACCCAGGTCAATACACAAGTCAGATGTTACCCACAAATCACATTGTTGTCAGTCCCTTAAAATCTAAAGGTTTATTCATGACCGAATGGCCAGGCAGCAGTTCTGCAGATAAGGACCTGGGGTTACAGTGGATGAGAAGCTGGATATGAGTCAACAGTTGTTGCCAAGAAGGCTAATGGCATTTTGGGCTGTATAAGTAGGGGCATTGCCAGCAGATCAAGGGACATGATCATTCCCCTTTATTCGACATTGGTGAGGCCTCATCTGGAGTACTGTGTCCAGTTCTGGGGCCCACACTACAAGGAGGATGTGGAAAAAATTGGAAAGAGTCCAGAGAAGGGCAACAAAAATTATTAGGGGCCTGGAGCGCATGACTTCTGAGGAGAGGCTGAGAGAACTGGGATTGTTTAGTCTACAGAAGAGAAGACTGAGGGGAGATTTGATAGCTGCTTTCAACTACCTGAAAGGGGGTTCAAAGAGGATGGATCTAGACTGTTCTCAGTGGTAGCAGATGACAGAACAAGGAGCAATGGTCTCAAGTTGCAGTGGGGGAGGTCTAGGTTGGATACTAAACACTGTTTCCCTAGGAGGGTGGTGAAGCACTGGAATGGGTTCCCTAGGGAGGTGGTGGAATCTCCTTCCTTACGGGTTTTTAAGGTCAGGCTTGACAAAGCCCTGGCTGGGATGATTTAGTTGGGGATTGGTCCCACTTTGAGCAGGGGGTTGGACTAGAACCTCCTGAGGGCCCTTCCAACCCTGAGATTCTAGGATTCTATGAAAAGGAAAAGATGGAGGTGGGAGCTAGAATTGGTTCAGTGGAATCAATGACATGCAGTGATGGCAAAGTTCTTGGGTCAGGTTTGCGTCAGTGGTAGAATAAACTGCAGGTTCAAATCAAGTCTCCGGAGAACAAACATCCCCAGCTGGGATGGATCCTTCAGTCCTTTGTTAAAGAAAAGAAAAGAAAAGAAAAGGTGAGAGTTAAAATTGGTTAAAGGAATCAAATTCATACAATAAATGCAAAGTTCTTGGTTCAGGCTTAGAGCGGTGATGGACCAGACTGCTGGTTATGTCAAATCTCTGGCTGCTTCCAAGTCATTGGCAGGACTCAGTCCCTTGGTTGGTTAGATGCTCCCATTAGGATACATCCATAGTCCGGAGGTTTGAGGAAAGAGGCTGGAGCAGGAGAGAGGCACAGGGGAGATGTTTCTTTTACATCTTCTGGCGTGTGGAGGGGACCCCGTTGTTTCCCTCAAAGCCCTTTGCACAGCTAGAGGAAAGTCACAGGGGACACGATGGGGTTTGAGTTACCTGGGCAAGTCAGCTGTCCATGCCCAATATCGCTCAGTCTTTGCCAGAGCCCAGACCCTGAAACCTCCTGAATCCTGCACCCCAACCCACTTGCCTTGAGCCCCCCGCTGCACCCCTCCTGCACCCCAAAACTGAACGGTTCATTTTGAAAATGTCAAAACTGGCCATTTTGACTTTTTTTTTTTTTTTTCAAAAATGAACAATTCAGCCAAATGAGCCCAAAGTCACAAACCCCTTCGGTGTCACTGAATCTCCAGCCTTCGTGTGTGAAAAGCTCTTTGCCGGTCTCTGGTGTTAACTCTACCTTGAGGAAAAGCCCAGAACGTTCTGGCTGTTCCGGTTTGGCAGCTGAATGGTGAGAAACGCCCTGTGCCCAGGACTCCTCTCCAGGGGGGACTGGCCTTTCCACTCACACCGACATCATTCCTGTAATACACGGTAAAGCAGAGGCTCTCACACTGGGGGTCGGGACCTCACAGGGAGTCGTGAGGTTATTACATGGGGGGGCCCCCCATGAGTTGTCAACCTCCACTCCACACCCCACTTTGCCTCCAGCATTTATAATGGGTTAAATCTATAAAACATGTTTTGGATGTATAAAGGGGGGGGGTCGCACTCAGGGGCTTGCTGTGTGACAGGGTCACCAGTAGAAACATTGGACGACCACAGCTATAAAGTCGAGGTAACAAAGTCCTGTGGCACCTTAAAGACTAACTTTAAAGTTTTGAAGCATAAGCTTTCGTGGGCTAATACCCACTTCGTCGGATGCAAGCAGTGGAAGTGTCCAGAGGCAGGTATAGAAAAGTAGGCAAGAACCAGGTGGGAGGTAAAAAGGTTAGTCCAATTAGGCTGAACCAGCTTGTTATCTCCGATCAGGGAGGGTGGGTTATTCTTCTAGCATTTGAATGGGGGGTGTGAACATGGAGAGAGGAGAAACTATTTCTGTAATTAGCAAGCCATTGTAGGTCTTTGTTCAATCCGAGATTGTTTGTGTTGAATTTGCAAATGAATTGTAGCTCTGCAGTTTCCCTTTGCAGTCTGGACTTGAAGTTTTTTTGCTGCAGTATGGTGACTTTTAAATCTGTAATTGTGTGGCCAGGCAGGTTGAAGTGTTCCCCTACAGGTTTTTGTATATTGCCATTCCTAATATCTGATTTGTGTGCATTTATCCTTTTTCGTAGGGACTGACCAGTTTGGCCGATGTACATAGCAGAGGGACACTAGTGGCATATAATGGCATATTTGACATTGGTAGATGTGCAGGTGAATGAACCAGTGATGGTATGGTTGATCTGGTTAGGTCCTGTGATGGTGTTGCTGGTGTAGATATGTGGGCAGAGTTGGCATCGAGGTTTGTTGCATGGATTGGTTCCTGAGTTGGAGTTATTGTGGTGCAGTGTGCTGTTGCTGGTGAGAATTTGTTTAAGGTTGGCAGGTTGTCTGTGTGCCAGGACTGGCCTTCCTCCTAAGGCCTGTGAAAGTGAGGGATTATTGTCCAGGATGGGTTGTAGGTCGCTGATGATAAGTTGCAGAGGTTTTAACTGAGGACTGTAGGTGATGGCCAGTGGTGTTCTGTTGTTTTCTTTCTTGGGCTTGTCTTGCAGCAGCAGGCTTCTGGGTACACGTCTGGCTCTGTTGATCTGTGTCCTTATTTCCTTGTGTGGGTATTGTAGTTTTGAGAAAGCTTGGTGAAGATCTCGTAGGTGTTGGTCTCTGTCTGAGGGGTTGGAGCAAATCCGATTGTACCTCAGTGCTTGGCTATAGACAATGGATCGTGTGGTATGTCTGGGATGGAAGCTGGTGGCATGAAGGTAGGCATAGCTGTCAGTAGGTTTTCGGTATAGGGTGGTGTCGATGTGGCCGTCATTAATTTGCACTGTGGTGTCTAGGAAGTGGACTTCCTGTGTGGACTGGTCCAGAATGAGGTGGATATTGGGGTGGAAGCTGTTGAAATCACGGTGGAATTCTTCCAGAGTTTCTTTCCCATGGGTCCAGATGATGAAGATGTCATCAATGTAGCGTAGATAGAGAAGGGGTGTGAGTGGATGAGAGTTGAGGAAGCGTTGTTCCAGGTCAGCCATAAAGATGTTGGCATACTGTGGGGCCATGCGGGTGCCCATAGCAGTCCCGCTGGTCTGGAGGTATATATTGTCACCAAATTTGAAATAGTTGTGTGTGAGGATAAAGTCACAGAGCTCAGCAACCACCTGTGCTGTGGCATCATCAGGGATACTATTCCGGACAGCTTGTATTCCATCTTTGTGTGGGATGTTTGTGTAGAGAGCCTCTACATCCATGGTGGCTAGGATGGTGTTTTCTGGAAGGTCACCAATGCATTGTAGTTTCCTCAGGAAGTCGGTGGTATCACGGAGATAGCTGGGAGTGCTGGTGGCATAGGGTCTGAGCAGAGAGTCTACATATCCAGACAGTCCTTCAGTGAGAGTGCCAATGCCCGAGATGATGGGGCGTCCAGGGTTTCCAGGTTTGTGGATCTTGGGTAGTAGATAGAATAACCCGGTCGGGGCTCTAAGGGTATATTAATTTGTTCCTGTGTTTGTGCAGGGAGAGTCCTGAGTAGATGGTGCAGTTTCTTAGTATATTCCTCAGTGGGATCGGAGGGAAGTGGCCTGTAGAAATTGGTATTGGAGAGTTGTCTGGTAGCCCCCTTTTTGGTAGTCTGACCTGTCCATGATGACAACAGCACCTCCTTTATCAGCCTCTTTGATTATGATGTCAGGGTTGTTTCTGAGGCTGTGGGTAGCATTGCGTTCTGCACGATTTAGGTTGTGAGGCAGGCGATGTTGTTTTTCCACAATTTCTGCCTGTGCATGTCGGCGGAAGCATTCTATGTATAGGTCCAGACTGTCATTTCGACCCTCAGGAGGAGTCCATGTGGAGTTCTTCTTCTTGTGCTGCTGGTGGGATGGTGTCTGTGTATCAGTGTGCTGTTCCATGTTGTCTTGAAAGAATTCCTTGAGTCGGAGACGGCGAAAGTAGGCTTCCAGATCACCGCAGAATTGTATCATGTTTGTGGGGGTGGTGGGGCAGAATGAGAGTCCTCGAGATAGGACAGACTCTTCTGCCGGGCTGAGTGTGTAGCTGGATAGATTGACGATATTGCTGGGTGAGTTAGGGGTACCACTGTTGTGGCCCCATGTGGGAGGTAGGATTTTAC
This sequence comes from Sternotherus odoratus, assembly GCA_032164245.1. Classification (NCBI taxonomy): domain Eukaryota; kingdom Metazoa; phylum Chordata; order Testudines; family Kinosternidae; genus Sternotherus; species Sternotherus odoratus. The sequence continues at coordinate 63,572,449 of JAVMKO010000011.1, forward strand.
ATAGTTTGCAGTCCTTTTTCTTTTGTAGAGAGGTGAAGTGTGTGATGTAGATCTCCTGTCTTATTTTAGTAAAGTCTGTTTGTGTGGAAGGTTGGTTGTTTATGAAGGTCTCCAGGTTGGAAAGCTCTTTTTTGATGTTTTCCTGTTTGTTGTACAGGATGCTAATAAAGTCGTTATTGTGACTTTACCATAACTGCCCCCACCCGGGACTTACCAGCAGCAGGAAATCAAAAGCGGAAACCTGAGCCCACAGGGATTTCCTGCTGTTGCCAGGGTGGGGGGAACGGGCCTGAGATCTATTTAGGGAGGAGACCGTAGGGACGATCCCACTTCACTTTTGGGACAAGCGATCAGCGCCGCGCCCATTCTGCAGCCCAGCATTTCAGCCAAGCGGAATCGGATTCTTCGCTGGACACAGAACAGCTGCGGCCCCTGGGGTGAGACCCGACGAGGTATAAACTCAGCAGCACCTGGTGAGTGCAGCGACTTGCCCCTCTCCCAACTGACTGGGGGTGAGGGCAGGGAAACCGCAGTCAGCTGGCAGCTCCTTAGTTCAAAACACACGTGTGTCTGTCTGCCCCTCGCCCCTTGGAGCGCTTGGCCCCGTGCATCTGTCTGTTGTTACCCGCTGTGCCCCTTACTGTGGGGTACAGTCATTTCTTCGGGTTACTCTTCAGGGGGGGGGGGGGCTGTAATTCTGTTAATGGACTGCTTCTGTCACTTGTATTCTCCTATGGAGCTCTACTCCTTCCTTCTGCAAGTCCCCTCCCAGGGCAGCTGTCCCGCAGGGCCTGGGTTCCCCGGGGGCTGGGGTCCTCCAGCCCTAGAACTAGATGAACACACACACACACACACACACACACACAGACACGCACACACACTGCGTGTGTGGGAGAAGACTGGGTTAATCAGCACTCCCAAGCTCACCTCTTGTACGTCCCTGGACGTAGCAGGCTGGGTCGAACAGAACCTCCAAGCTGTCGATCTCATAAGTCCCGGGTTCAGCATGTCCCTGTCCCCACTTTCCCGTTACAATTGTTCTGGTCGTAACCCATTGGATGAGCAAACCCCACCGGACAGTCCAGCACTGCCGGGATCGTTAGCAGAGGTACGAGGAGAATGCTGCAGAAAGAATCAGGAAACCGAAAAACACCAGAGAGAGTGTGAGAGAGCGAAAGTGAGAGAGAGAGTGAGAGGGAGCGCGTGAGAGAGCGAGAGCGAGAGAGAGAGTGAGAGAGAGCACGCAAGAGAGCGAGTGTGAGAGAGTGAGCAAGAGAGAGCGAGTGTGAGAGCGCGAGAGAGCGAGAGAAAGCGAGAGAGAGAGTGAGAGAGAGTGAGAGAGCACGCAAGAGAGCGAGTGTGAGAGAGTGAGCAAGAGAGAGCGAGTGTGAGAGCGCGAGAGAGCGAGAGAAAGCGAGAGAGAGAGTGAGAGCGCGCAAGAGAGCGAGAGTGAGTGTGTGTGAGAGAGAGAGAGCGAGTGTGAGAGAAAGAGAGAGAGAGTGAGAGAGAGAGAGCGCGAGAGAGAGAGCGAGTGTGAGAGAAAGAGAGAGAGAGAGAGAGAAAGCGAGAGAGAGCGTGAGAGAGAAAGCGAGAGAGAGAGTGAGAGAGAGCACGCAAGAGAGCGAGTGTGAGAGAGTGAGCAAGAGAGAGCGAGAGAGAGAGAGTGTGAGAGCGCGAGAGAAAGCGAGAGAGAGAGAGAGCGCGCAAGAGAGCGAGAGTGAGTGTGTGTGAGAGAGAGAGAGAGTGTGTGAGAGAAAGAGAGAGCGCGCGAGAGAGAGAGAGCGCGAGAGAGAGAGAAAGCGAGAGAGAGAGCGCGAGAGAGAGCATGAGAGAGAGAGAGAGAGAGAGAGAGCATGAGAGAGAGAGAGAGAGAGAGAGAGAGAGAGAGCAGCAACCAACTTACCCGTGAAAGTTATTTACTGCCAGGTACTAACCGCAGGGGAACGGAACGAACCAAACCGGATCCTATTCAATGGAACTTGTCACTGATCCCACCAGGCCGGGTCAGGCGGCTGTTCCTAGAGCGAGTGCTGGGTTCTCCCCATGCTGGGAGCTGGAATCGATGGGGGGTCCCGGGGGGGGGGGGGGGGGACAGGCAGAGCCCCCAGCACGATCCGTCAGGAGAAGACGGAGTCCCAGGGGAGCGGATGCAGAGTTTGGATCCAGGCAGCAGAGCAGTGACTGGAGCGCGGGGTCAGGGCCGGTACAACCCCTAGGGGAACTAGGCGATCGCCTCGTGGCAGGGGGGCACCTAAAAGCCCCCCAGGGGAGGCAGCAGAGTGGAGGTGAGCCAGGGCAGGGGGCACAGGGAGGGCCGCTCACAGCAGTAACGGGGGGGGGGGGGGCACAGGGGAACCGCCCCCCCCAGTTCACCTCTGCTGAGCACCCCACCCGCTCTGATTCTCCTCCCCACCCCAGCCCTGCTGATTGGGGACCTGTGACGGAGTAGGAATACTGTGTGTGCCTCAGTTTCCCCTATGCATTTCTTGAGAGTCTATGTGAAGGAATAGGGGCTGTGTTGCAAAGCAGAGCCTCTCTGCAGGTGTCCATACCTGAAGCTGTAATCTGACCCCAAGTGGGGGAGGAAGGGAGGTCACCTGACCTGGCTGAGCCGAGGGGAGGGCTGGAGAGTGAGTTTCAGTTTGGGGGTCTGAAGCTAACGGGAGTCAGGCCGGGAGGCAGAAGAGCTATCTCACTCTCTGCCCCCCAAAATGGATCCAGCTGAGGGGTCACACTCGCTGTATGGCCTGTGTTAGACCAGGTACCGGTCATCGAATAAACTTCTGTTTTACTGGCTGGCTGAGAGTCACGTCTGACTGTGGATTTGGGGTGCAGAACCCATGGGCTCCCCCAGGACCCCGCCCAGGCGGGCTTGCTGGGGGAAGCACACGGAGGGGCAGAAGGTGCTGAATGCTCCGAGGTCAGACCCAGGAAGGTGGAAGTGGGGACCCCTGAAGCTCCTGCCCTGGGAAACAGGCTGTGTACGGAGAAGGGGACACTTCACCCAGAGTCCTGACTGGCTTCCTAGGGAGCGGTTCAGACCATCGCCCGGGCGCTCCGTGACAGGACCCAAGCCTGGGCCGGGAGGAGAATTAGAGCAGCGCCGGTGGGCTCCCTGGAGGTGAGCTGGGTCAGGTGCCCGGGGTGGGGTTAACTGCTGTGAGGGGGTGGGAGGGGTTAGCTGCCATGGAGGGGAGGCTCCCTGGGAAGGGGGGAGTGGCAGGTGGGGTTCGCCACTGCAGGGGGGCTCCCCAGGCCGGTGGGAGCAGCTTGCTGGGCAGGGTTAGCTGCGGGGGGGGGGGGGACAACGGCCCAGGTGGGGGGGCGCGGTGGCCAGGGTTAGCTGCCATGGCGCAGGGACATAGACAGGGTTAGCTGGGGGGGGGGGGGCGCAAGGTGGATGTTTCACCTACGGTGAAAAACTTCCTTTGCAGGCCAATGGGGGGGGGGGGGGCGGTGGCAGAAGACCCCCCGGCCTGACGTTCCCCCCTCCCCAGGGCTGCAGCAGTGCACAGCGCAGGGACGGCACCTGCCTGCAGTGCCCTGGTGTCCCGCCCTATCGGCAAGAGGGACAGGCAGGGACGTGGATACGTCCACCTCCACCGTGCCTCCCGCCGGCCGGGCACTCGCCTGACTGCCAGCAGGGCTCCGAAGCACAGGGGGGAGCAGACCCGGGGGAGCCCGGCTTGCAGGGAAATACAGGCATGCCTGGGTCCTTCCCCCCCCCTCCACGGGGAGGGGGTGGGAGGGTCACTTGCTGCCGAGGAATATTCCTGCTGCCTTGCAGGGCTTTGTGCCCGTAGAGAGCTACCCTCCCCCCGCCTGGGCCACGTGTGCGGCATCCAGATCCCTGCTCCCCGAACCATGCCAGGGAGACCCACGGGCTGCACCCGCAGCCCCACACTCTGCCCCCCTGCTCTGTGGGGGGGGAAGGGGCGGGATCTGGCTGCTGGAGGCTCCAATGGCGGCGAGCGGCCCAGACCCAGCTGTCCAATCAGCTGTGCCACACTCTTCATGGGGGAGAGGGGAAAATCCCGGATGGGTCAGCTGGGAGCGTCCCAGCATCGGCCGGCTCTGGGTTCTGGCTGGCTGCCGGTTCCGGCCCCTTGTCAGCCGGGGTCTCAGTCGCCGGCCCACTCAGCCTGCTGCCAGCCTAGGGTTCTGTCCACTCAGGCTGCTAGTGGGCTGAGTGGGGACCTCGCCGTGCCATGAAAAATCGGCTCGCGTGCCAGCTTTGGCAAACTTGCTGGGGGTTGCCGCCCCCTGGGCTAGAGAATGGGAACGGATCAGTCCTGGCTGTGGGCCGTGTCCCTTGGGGGGGGCTCACAATGCAAGCAGGCAAGCCGTGTTAGTCTGTATCCGTAAAGAAAGCGAGGAATACTTGTAGCACCTTAGAGACTAGCTAGTTTATTTCAGCATAAGCTTTCGTGGGCTATAGCTCACTTCATGGGATGCATAGAATGGAACAGAAGTAAGATGCATTTATACACACAGAAAGAAAGAAAAATGAACATTAGCATACCAATTCTAAGGGGGCTGTTAAATGTAGATGGCCAGGAAGATTGAAGTGTTCTCCCACTGGTTTTTGAATGTTATGATTCCTGATGTCAGATTTGTGTCCTGGCCATTCCATTAAAGATTTGATGGTTTCAGTTTTGAAACAGAAAAACTTCCAAAACAGACTCCAGCGAGAAACTGAGGAACTGGAATTAATTTTCAAATTGGACAGTATCACCAAGGGGCTTAACAGAAGTTCAGATTGGTTCTCTCATTACAGTAATTAATTGCATTTCCTGAGTTACTGACAACAGATCTCCATTTCAAAAGGTCTCCTAGTGATAATGGACCATCTACCCTAGTGATAATGGACCATCTACATTTAACAGCCCTCTTAGAATTGGTATGCTAATGTACAATTTTTCTTTCTGTGTGTATAAATGCATCTTACTTCTGTTCCATTCTATGCATCTGATGAAGTGGGCTGAAATAAACTAGTTAGTCTCTAAGGTGCTACAAGTATTCCTCGCTTTCTAATCATTGTTGTTGCCCTTCTCTGGACTCTTTCCAATTTTTCCACATGCCAAAAACTGGACAATGTCGAATAGAGGGGAACAATCACATCCCTCGATCTGCTGGCAATGCCCCTACTTATACAACCCAAAATACCTTTAGCCTTCTTGGCAACAAGGGCACACTGTTGACTCATATCCAGCTTCTCATCCATTGTAATCCCTAGGTCCTTTTCTGCAGATCTGCTGCCTAGCCATTCGGTCCCTAGTCTGTAGCAGTGCATGGGATTCTTCTGTCCTAAGTGCAGGACTCTGCACTTCTCCTTGTTGAACCGCATCAGATCTCTTTTGGCCCAGTCCTCTAATTTGTCTCTGGACCCCATTCTTACCCTCCAGCGTATCTACCACTCCTCCCAGTTTAGTGTCATCCGTGAGAGTGGGGTTGAGATGGAGGGGCCTCACCAAAGGAAGAAGGGGAGAGAGAGAAGACACTGAGGAGAAACACACACATTGCCGGACCAGATCCATGCTCCTGCTCAGTGCCCGTCTCTGGCAGTGGCCAGAACTAGCTGCTTCAGAGGAACAATTACAGAATAACCTGCCCTAAGAGGAGGGTCCTTCCTAACCCGCTTCCCCCCCCCCCCCCAGTTAATGCTCAACTCTCGCTCTGAGGCAGGAGGGTATTTATCCCATGTTGCAGCCATACGACATGCATTATAAAAACAGTGGTAAAGTCACCAAGCCAAGTTGTCAGAACTCAGGAAGAGCCAGAACTGAGGTTCCTGTCACCCCTAGTTTGGTGTCATGTCTCTACTCACCAGCATCATCCCACGAGCACGGAGCTGGTGGAAACCCGAAATTTCTGTCCCCTGCACAATTCTGAGAGTCCCAAAGTTGTTTTCATTCTGAACAAGAACAAGAAGCCAAAATAGCTGAATTGCTCACAAAACGGTCTGGGAGTTTTTCACAATGCAGTTCTGGGGCCGCGGCTTTTCGCCATTCAGGAAGTGGTGTCACTGGTGTCACTGGTGTCGGCCGGTGGCTCTGTGGCCGGGCCCATGCTCAGAACGGGCCCCAGCTTGCTCTGCTGGCACTGTGCCCTGAGACCCCACCGGCCCGCTGACTTTCTAACCGTTTATAGGCAGAGGGACGGGAGAGCCCCACATCAGCCTATCCCGTGCCCCGGAGTGAGAGCTCTCTCCTGTGCGGGGGAGATCCAGACTCAAATCCCTGGGCCCCACCAAGTGGGGGAGGGGGGACTGAACCCCACTTTCCCCCCTGCTGGCTGAGCGCGCTGACTCCTGGGCTAACAGCGGGAGCTGTTGGGGGCTGTTTGTGGTGCCTGACCCCAGGCCCAGGCTCCTGGCTGTGAATCCCACCCCGAGGGAGGCGCCTCCCCCAAGCCCAGACTTGGGCAACAAATGCCAGGAGAGGAGCGGGGCGGAGCACCCCCCTTTCCTCAGCATGTCCCATTGGCTAGCTCGGAGGCTCCCCCCTGGGTGCTGGCTCTTGTGAAGCCCGTTCGTTGTCTAGCAAGATCCAGAGGCTCTGTGAATCCCTCTGGATCTTGCTCGTACCGGACGGAGCTGGCTGAGTCTCTTCTCCCCCAAGCAGAGCAGATCCAAGATGTCTTTCCTGACCCCGCCCGGAGCCCACGGAGCCGCTCTGCGTGTGGGGAGCCAGCAGGGTTGGACCCACACAAGGGGAGCGAGGATGTGGGCTCACCCAGGCGGGCAGTCAGGGGTTCTGAAAGGTGGGGACAGGCTCCCAGCGTCTGGCCCTGGGCCGCGCAGTTCAGACCCGTCACTGGTGCAGGACTAGGGGCAGCAGGCTGGTAAAAATTTTGTTGGTGCCCAGAACCCGCCGCCCCACAAACTCCAAGCTCGCTGTATGGTCTGGGTTAGACCAGATAAAGGTCATTGAATAAACCTGTTTTACTGGCTGGTTGAGAGTCACGTTTGACTGTGGATTTGGGGTGCAGAACCCATGGGTTCCCCAAGGACCCTGCCCGGGCGGGATCACTGGGGGAAGCACATGGAGGGGCAGAAGGTGCTGAATGCTCCGAGGTCAGACCCAGGAAGGTTGAAGTGGGTACCCGTGAAGCTCCTGGCCTTGGAAACAGGCTGTGTACGGAGAGGGGGCACTTCACCCGAAGTCCGGTCTGGATTCCTAGGGAGCAAGTTCCAGACCATCACCCGGGCACTCCGTGACAACTGGTGGTAATGGTGGGATGTACGGCACCCCGTGGATGGCGCATCCAGCAGTAAGTGACTGTGGGATCGCTGGGGAGCAGGCGTGCTGAAGGCCCAGAGAATGCCAGTTACAGGGGGTGCATAAGCTGCAGCTTAACCCCTGAGAGTGTGTGACCAGAGAGAAGGACTGTTGTGGAACCAGGGTCCCCCTGAAAACTGCAAGGAGCAGTCAGGGGAGGAGAAGCATGTGGCTTGGCCCTAGGAGGGAGAAGAATTTTTGCAGTATCAGGGTACCCCTGGGGTTTGCAGTGAGCGGTCCCAGGGGTGCAGGAGCAGACGCTCAACCCTGGCAAAGAGGCAGTGACCTGGGAAAGGTCTGCCACACAAGGGGGTTCCCCCTGGACACTGTGGGGCAAAGAGCACACAGGCCTGTGAGTCCAGAGCAAAGTGATGAGACTTCGTGACCCTGTGCTTTGTGAAGCACAGGGTAATCGTGCAGCTAGGAGAAGCTGGAGGATTTGGCCCCTCAGAGACAGTTGCAAGATTCCTGATCCAGGATGGGGTTGCAGGAGAATCTGGGAGCATCTGGAGTGGTCATGGCGCATCCCCAAGACTCCTGTCCCGGACCAGATGGGGGTCTTCACGATTGGGTTCCCCATCCAGGGACCAGAGATAGAGGGAAGGGACCAGAGATAGAGGGAAGTGGAGCAGAGTCCAAGAGAGAAATTGGACTGTGAGAGAGGCGGCAAGAGCCTGGAAGTGCTGCAGCGGAGCAGCAGTGTGAACTGGGAATGGTGATGCCAAGGGACCCAAGGGATTTCCGAAGGGTGAGTGGGGATAGACCCCTGGATGCCAGTTCCGCAGGGAGCCTCATTACTAAATTGGGGTACCTGGTGAAGGGATGGGGGGAAGGGAACGTCCACCTCACTGCTGTTGAGCAGGCTGGCAATTCGAACCAGGGAACCCTGCAGACAAGCCCTGGTGTCTAGCTCCCCGCTGGGTCCCAAGGCTGAGGACGCCATTCGCCAGATGGGTGGGGTGGTGGGCAGATTCCCACCCGTCCCTGACCTGTATGTCTGTGTGGAGTCCCCTGGGTTCAAGTCGTGTGGACACCCAGAGGGAGCAGAGAGAAGTGGTGAATGGGGAGACAGTCCTGGGGTGATAGGAACTTGGGACGGAGAGAAGTGTTGGTGGGCCCCAGGTGGTGCAGTGTCACTGGATGCTGGGGGGCGGTATGACCTGGGTGAGGATCACAGGGAGGAAAATATTCGCCCTGCCTAGAGCCCAGACCCCTGTGCAGACACAGGAGGGGTCAGGCTGGCAGGTAGTTGGGGATCTGCAGGATATTGCCTGTGAGATCCTGTTGGGGGGAGAACAGTGTCTTTGTGGGGGCAGGATGCAAACCCTGCTCCTGTAACAGCCGAGGGTTTGAATTTGAATCCGGGGAACCATCGGCGGAGAGGAAGATGGTCATTGAAATGCAACTGACCTGACTGGCAGGTGGAAGCACAATTCCTGACTGCTTGTAATCACAACTCAAGGGAGGAGCAGGGGGGCTCAAAATGTTAGCAAAGTCCTGTGGCAGAGTGGGACAGGGTGATGTTCCCCTCCCCCCTGCACACCGGAGAGAGAGCTCACAGCATGACTCCACTGGGACGGATTCCTGGGGGAGACGGGAGTCCTGTACCGGGAATGGGCTCCCCAAGGGGAAGGGGAACTCTGGGAGGATCAGGAGGCAGCAGCTGGTGCCCAAAAATATTAGCACAGGCAAGGCAGAGAGACTGCTGGGCAAGGGAAGTGATTGTTCAGCAAGAGGTGGAGAGACTCAGAGATTGGCCAGTCTCGAGGCCTCTCTCGAGATACCGGGATACCACCGGCAGGTTGTACCCCATGTCAGCTACCTAGCTGCCCCAATTTCGGAGCTAGGGAAGAAGAGTGACCCAGACAAGGTGGTCCGGGAACAAGGCATGTGGGAGGGCTCTCTGTGCACTGAAGAAGGCGCTAATCCAGGGCCTGGTGTGACTCCTACCCAGGAGTGGGAGAAATAATGGGGCACCCAGGAAAACATTGGTGAGGTCGAACTTCCCCAGGTCACTGGCTGAAGTGACCTTGCTCAGTTCATTTTCGAAGAGGGGAGATCTGTGACGAAATGGGAGTACTGTGTGTGTGTGCCTCAGTTTCCCCTCTGCATTTCTTGAGAGTCTATGTGAAGGAATAAGGGCTGATACTGTGAGCAAGCAGGCCACGCCCTCTCCCCTCACTGCAGATATCCATACCTGAAGCTGTAATCTGACCCCAAGTGGGGGAGGGAGGTCACCTGACCTGGCTGAGCCAGGGGGAAGGAGCTGGCTGGAGAGAGGGGTGGGAGTCTGAAGCTAGCTGGAGTCAGGCAGGGAGGGCAGAGAAGCTATCTGGCTCTCTGGCCCCCCAAAATGGATCCATCTGAGGGCTCACGCTCGCTGCGTGGTCTGGGTTAGACCAGATAAAGGTCATCGAATAAACCTCTGTTCTACTGGCTGGCTGAGAGTCACGTCTGACTGTGGATTTGGGGTGCAGAACCCATGGGCTCCCCCAGGACCCCGCCCAGGAGGGCTTGCTGGGGGAAGCACACGGAGGGGCAGAAGGTGCTGAATGCTCCGAGGTCAGACCCAGGAAGGTGGAAGTGGGGACCCCTGAAGCTCCTGGCCTGGGAAACAGGCTGGGTACGGAGAAGGGACCCTCCACCCGGAGTCCGGTCTGGCTTCCTAGGGAGCAGTTCCAGACCATCGCCCGGGCACTCCATGACAGGGTGTAAGCTCTAGGGTGCAGGAGGGGGTGGGGTGGCAGGCTCTGGGGGGGAGTTTGGGGGCAGGAAGGGGTGTGTGGGAAGGGGGTGGGGTGCAGGCTGGGGCTGGAGGGTGCAGCACTTACCTGGGGCTCTGTAGCAAAGCAGCAACTCATCGCTGTTCATCCAGGGAATTAGCTCTTCCAGCTCCAGAGCGCCCTCTGCAGGCAGATATTGCTGCTGCTTGCTGCTGGACCCATGTCCCTCCCAGACCCCCGTGTCCTCTTCCCTGAGGTGCTGCCCCCTGCAGTCCCCCCACAGGCTCAGGGTCTCCCCTCCCTGGGGAACCCCCACCCACTATCCCCACCTTGCCTCAGTCTAGGCAACTGCCAGTCACCACTTGCCCCTGTTCTCTGGGGCAGACTGCGGTATCATTGCCATTCCTCACTGGCAAGGGGGGTTTGGCTGCTGACTCTGTAGCCCTGGGCTGCCCCCTGCAACTCCAGTACCCCTTTGTTGGGCCTTCCCCTAGGCCCTGCAGCCTGGGGGTTTCCAGGCTGGAGCTCCCCCAGCCCTGCTTCACTCTGGGTACCCTGTTGAGCTCCCAGGAGTCAGGCCCATGGGGCAGTGCGGAGCCAGACACGCGGCTCTGAGCAGGGCTAGGTGGACGCCTGGTCTGATCTGATCAGGCGTTTCCTGTGCTCCCACTAGAGTGAATCGAAATATGTCAGAGACGTTACCTCAAAAGACAATGTAATCAAAGCCAAATCTTGTGTTTAACAGAGAGAGCTCACCTGGAGAATTACTCATGGCCGAACTGAACGTGCTACTAGGTGCCAAGATGAGTTGCCAGGAAATATTCGTCAGCAGCAGGACACCACAAGGAAAAAGATGCTCTGTTTCTAAAGCAAGTGACTTTTCCAGGAAGCACACACCCCTCCCTAAAGAAAAGACAGAAATTGCAAAAGCAGCAAAGCAGAGAGCAATGAAGATTCTGAGAGATGCCGTGAGGAAGAAGGACCGAGTGCTGATGGAGAAGCCCCAGCATCTGGTTTCCGGTGATATTGGAAATTCCAAATGCTGGATGGAACGCTATGCGATCCTGACGGAAGAGTTAGTTCGAGGCCTCATCTCAGAGCTGGAAGCAGTGAAGTTTGAGGAGGATCTAACCAGGAAAAATAGTTACGCGTATGTTTATCCAACGACTGGAGACAAAACCGTGTATTTGTGCCCGTTATTCTGGGAGGCTTCTACACTTCTTGGAGAAGAGTCTCAGCCCGGGACTCTGATCCATGAAGTGTCTCATTTCCTGGGGATAGGAGATATCACTTATTCCAATGCCAGTATCTCTGTTGCCTGCAAAGGGAAGTTGGTAAAAAGCAAATCAGACCCCAGTGCCCCAGATCGGAATCCCCTTGAGGAAGCAATATTAAATACTAACAACACTGAGTATGAATTTGCAATTACCCTAAATCACAAGGGAAGATACGAGAATGGACGATACTCCTGCTGTGGGGAGAAAGTCGTGAACTCAGTCTGTGAGAGAGCTGTGCCTGAGGAGTTTCTTACCTGCAATGTCAGGGAAAGGTAAGCAACTATCTTCTGCAGTTCTGTAGAAAAGGACCTAGGGGTTACAGTGGAGAACCTGGACATGAGTTAATAGTGTACCCTTGTTGCCAAGAAGGCTAATGGCATTTTGGGCTGTATAAGTAGGGGCATTGCCAGCAGATCGAGGGACGTGATCATTCCCCTCTATCCGACATTGGTGAGGCCTCATCTGGAGTACTGTGTCCAGTTTTGGGGCAAAATGTGGTAAAATTGGAAAGAGTCCAATAGAGAGCAACAAAAATGATTAGGGGCCTGGAGCACATGACCTATGAGGAGAGGCTGAGAGAACTGGGATTGTTTAGTCTACAGAAGAGAAGACTGAGGGGAGATTTGATAGCTGCTTTCAACTACCTGAAAGGGGGTTCCAAAGAGGATGGATCTAGACTGTTCTCAGTGGTACCAGATGACAGAACAAGGAGCAATGGTCTCAAGTTGCAGTGGGGGAGGTTTAGGTTGGATATTAGGAGAAACATTTCCCCTAGGAGGGTGGTGAAGCACTGGAATGTGTTCCCAAGGGAGGTGGTGGAATCTCCTTCCATAAAGATTTATAAGGTCAAGCTTGACAAAGTCCTGGCTGGGATGATTTAGTTGGTCCCCAACTTTGAGCAGGGGTTTGGACTAGAACCTCCTAAGGTCCCTTCCCTTCCAGCCCTGAGATTCTATGATTCTCCTGTCCCATGGGCGGTGCATGTTGTGTGTGTTCCCTATTAACTGTGGGGCAGTGGTGCGTAGGGACCCCACACAGGGATTGGGTCCCCATGATGCCAGGGGTTGTACTCACCATGGAGAGACAGCCCTTGCCCCAGGGCACTCGCAATCCAGGATTTTAATAAGGTACCAACAGGTGGAGGAAAGAAACCAGGGCAAGGGGGAGAGGAGACGGTGCCAGTAAAATGAACACCACGCACCAGACCCTCCGCTGGGGCAGAGCAGGGCGGGATAGGTCCATTGACTGCAATGGAGCCATTTCCCTTCGCTGAGACCTGCTCACACCTCTACGGAACAGCTCACACATCTCAGCCTTCCTCACGACAGCCATTGTCAGCCTAGCGACTGTCAGCCAACCACTATCAGCCGACAGCACAGTCAGCCAGCCATTGTTTCCCTGGGCACCATGGCAGGGTAAATCGGAAGGGGGATTGAAGAGGAGGAGGGGGGCGTTTAGCAGAGGGTATGAAGGTGCCTGTGGGTGAAAGACTAGCAGGCAGTAAGGGATGACGTGTTGGGCGGGGGGAAGGCCGGGGTCAGTGCTGGGATATTGTAATTCAGGGGTTCTCAACCTTTGTCTTTCTCATCCCCTCTCCTCCCCCCGCCAACATGCTAGAAAAACTCCACAGCCCCCCTGTGCCACATCCGCTGCTTTTCTGCATATAAAAGCCAGGCCTGGCATTAGGGGTACCAAGCAGGGCAACTGCCCATGGCCCCAGGGGCCCCCACAAAGCTACACTGCTCAGGCTTTGACTTCAGCCCTGGGTGGTGGGGCTCAGGACCACGCTTCACCCCCATGCCGTGGGACTTCGGCTTGCTGTCCTGGGACCCAGGCAAGTCTAACACTGGTCCTGCTTGGCAGACCCCCTTAAACCTGCCTGTGGCCCCCTCAGAGCCCTAGACCCCTGGTTGAGAATCCCTGCTCTAACAGACTGGGGGGGGTGGCGGTGCACAGGGAAGGACCCAACCAGTAACACCAGGAGCTGGGGTTTGAGGTGGGAGAGGAGAGGGAGCCCACGGAGTGACACAAGGGGGCGGGGGGTGATGTGGCTGGAGCAGGGAGGAGCCAGGAAGCTCATCCCAGGAGGAGGGTTTTGAAGGAACCTGAGGGGCAAGGTCTGGCTGTGAGGCCGGAGATGAGAGGATGGGAGTTGAGGGGTGAGATGATTAGTTCTGGGCCCCACAAATCGCAACGTCTGGTTTCTTTTTGAAGTTAATTTTTAAGGAGGGGAGGTTGTTTGTGTTTCCCTCCCTGGGTGAGTGTCGGAGTCGAACCCTCCACCCGGAACTGGCTCTTAACCTCTGGGGAGTTTATTCCACAATTTTTCCTTATGGGGGTTTTCACATTCCTGTAAATCCTCGGTTACTGGTCCCTAATGGAGACAGACTATGAGTCTTCTGTACATGTACCATTGATCTGATGTGGTGTGGCAATTCCTACGGCCCTAAGTTAAATACTGGGTGTTTATCCGAATAAAACCTACGGAGGTTCACCCGTCACCAAGGACCAAACTCAGCCCTGCTGCACGTGAACGCAGCTCCCAAGGATGTCAAGGGGAGCAGGTCAAGACTGCACAAGAAGGTGCAGGAGCAGGGATTTTACACCTGGAGACTAATTTTTCCTCTCTTTGGTTTTTCGGTCAGTTTGGCAATAAGTAAGGACATCGATGACATACTGATGGAGTCATTACGGCCAGCAACAGACCGAGTGAATCGATACTTAGTCGAGCTTCGGGAAATCGCAGATGCTATTGACAAGGTCCACAAAGGAGCAACCATAGCAAACATCACTGGAGGGGCAGTGGGAATTGCGGGGGGAATAACGACCATTGTAGGCCTCGCTCTCATTCCTGTTACATTTGGAGCATCCCTGATCGTCTCTCTTGCAGGGCTTAGTATTTCTACAGCAGGGGGACTGACCAGTGCAGCTGCAACCACCACAGATATAGTGGCAAGTAAATTCAAGAAGGAGAAAGTAGAGAAGGTCTTACAAGAGTGTCAGACTGAGCTGGAAAATATCAAAGACTGTTCAGAAAGAATAGCTGAAAAAATCCAGAGTTTGAAAGATAATGAAAATCGTGATATTGTGTTTCCATTCGCACAGATAGGGTCTGGGGCAGGACGATCTCTTCTTAACACCATAAAAATGGTCAGAGCTGGGCAACTCCTGGCTAATGTTGGTAGAATTATAAAATTTGCAGGAGAGGCTACCCACATTCTGACAGCTCTCACCGTGGTGTTAGATGTTTTCTTCGTAGCAAAGGATTCTGTGGATCTCCACAAAGGTGCAAAAACGGAGCTTGCAGCTAAAATCCGAGAAATAATCCAGGGCATTGAGGAAATGATTGCCCCAATCAACGAAATGTTCACGATACTTAATGTAGTTAACCAAGAGTGAATATTGTGCAAAAATGGATGGCTCTGTCTTGTAAGACACGGACTGTCCATCCCCACTGCCTTCCGCAGGGATTGGACAGATTCCGCACCCCACGTGATCACACTCATTCCTAGCAAGTGATGTTCCTACAGAACACACCCACTCCCAGATCCCACCCTCTATCTATTCATATGCATGTGTCACCTTACTGAAATTATCTGGGATCATATAGATCATTGGTACAACCAAAGTCCTGTAGGGGCACCAAATCTTGTATAAAGGGGTTATATGAGGTATCTATGAACAGGTTATGATCTGCTGATTATGATTATGCTATCGGGATGTGTGCATCATTTTTGTAGCTAAAGTTATGAATATTGGCTATATGGTGTCTGTATTTCAAACTTATGCTTTGCTTTTGGGTGACATCCCAGACAAGTTGCTGTTAGCGCCCCCTGGCTGGCTTGATGGCCCATCAAGAACCATCAGCTACACAATGGACCCACTGAGAGCTTGGAAAGCGCCAATCCACAGGAGAAGTCTAGCAAGGGGCATGCCAGGCAGCCTGTGGGTAATGGCTCCCACCTGTGAATCCTGAGTCAAGCATGGTCATGTGATCTGCCCATGTGACTCGAGAACTCCATGGGGCTGGACTTTTCACAGCAGGAACAAAGAGATTCTTGCACCTGGGGAAATCTATAAATAAAGCTGCTGCAGACCCCCCACTTGGTCTTCAGTTTTCTGTCATCTTCAGTCTTGCTCCTACCTCTGGATGGGACTTTGCTACAATTGGAAGCTCTGAACAAACGACTGAATGACCCATCCATGATGTGGATGTATTCCAGAGACTGATTTGAACCTGCAGTTTATTCTACCACTGATGCAAGACTAAACTGAGGACTTTGCCATTGCTGCATGTAATTGATTTCTTTTAACCATTCCTAACCCTCACCTATATTTTTTTCCTTGTATAATAAACCTTTAGATTTTAGATTCTAAAGGATTGGCAGCAGCATGATTCGTGGGTAAGATCTGATTTGTATATTGACCTGGGTCTAGGGCCTGATTCTTTGGAATTGGGGAGAACCGTTTTCTTTATTTGGGGTATTGGTTTTCATAACCATTGGTCCCCAGGACAGGTGGCTGCTGGTGGTGATACTGGGAAGCTGGAGTGTCTAAGGGGATTGCTTGTGAGACTTGTGGTTAGCCAGGGGGTGAAACCAAAGTCTTTTCTGTTTGGCTGGTTTGGTGCCCTAGAGGCGTAGAAACCCCAGCTTTGGACTGTAAGTCCTGTTTGGAGCAATTTGTCCTGACTTGATACTCTCAGGTGGGTCCCACCAGGAACAGCAACATTACATTTTATGTAGAGTATGAAAACAAGGCCTAAAATGATTCAATTTCTTAGGAGCAGCAGTGGCTAAAGAATTTTTCCACAATTAGAATTGTAACAGGTATGCCCAGTGCATGCTACAGTTAAGTTTCAACTTCCTTTTTAACCTCACTCTCCCCCCAGAAGAGGTTGGTTTGGTTTTTTTTACAGCAAACGTTTCCATTTTTGGTCTCCGCCTAGAGGAGAATTTTGGAAACTTTAAGAAGTTTGACTCAGCTATTTGAGTTCGGTGTGTATGAAGAAAACCACAAACAGCCCAGATCCTTCTCTAAATTGGCTGAATCGATTCTATTTAAACTTGACGTGCTTTGTAGCTCTCATTGCGCTTTTACAGCCAGGTCTGAGAAAAGTAAGTTCTACAGTCCTAATGTTATGACCAGTGAACATTGCTCCTAATGCCCAATAAGATGTTTTATTCCCTCAAAGGAATTACCATGCAGCCAACTCACTGAGTGGATTTTTTTTATCAAGAGCTTAAGCTGAAATCTTGCCTTTTCTGCCTGACTATTAGAGATCAGATGAAGCCTCTCCTAAGTAGCTGTTTGCCCAGTGCCATTGTACAAGGATTACTTTGCTGTCCTGAGGGCCAGCTGGCTGCTGCCCTGCTACCAGAGGCTGCTGGAGTTCAGTGGTTCTGTATTTAAACAATGTGAACTGCTTCAGGACGGAAGGAATGATAGGAACATAACTCTCACTGTAACTCTACTCAGTCAGGAACTGTTCAACCTGGGCGGCTGCTTTTGGGCTTGCTCCTGCCCTGAGCTCGGGGTTGTTATGCTCTGGACCAGGCGCCGAGGTGATGGAATCCCCGGCACTGGTGGGTTTCAAGGACGGGTTGGACAAACCCCTGTCAGGCTCCGCACCAGGGGCTGCACTTGACAACCTCTCGTGGTCCCTTCCGGCCCAACATTTCCACGGTGGACCAGGAACCCCAAGATTCCCTCCACGTCTCTTGGGACAATTCGGCTCTTCCTTCCGGTGCAGTGACCCGGGTTCATGAGGCAGATGAAAAAGGGGCCAAGCTTCTCGCCAGGGACAGGGAGACTGGGGGTGCTCACCGTGCCTTGAGTCTGAGGTGCATCACTGGGCAAACCCTGGGGATGGGGGGCTAAGCCAGTCGGAGGGGGTAAGGACAACTCACAGCATCACTGACCTCAGAGCTGCCCACCAACACACGGGGGTATCAACACCCGACCTCACAGCCACAGCCACCCAACAGCACACGGGATATCAACACCCGACCTCACAGCACAGCCACAGCTGCCCACCAGAACACGGGGCATCAACACCCCGACCTCACAGCCACCCACCAGCACACGGGGAATCAACACCCCACCTCACAGTGACAGCCACCCACCAGCACACGGGGCATCAACACCCGACCTCACAGTGACAGCCACCCACCAGCACACGGGGAATCAACCCCCCGACCTCACAGTGACAGCCGCCCACCAGCACACGGGGCATCAACACCCGTCCTCACAGTACAGCCACAGCCGCCCACCAACACACGGGGGTATCAACACCCGACCTCACAGCCACAGCCACCCAACAGCACACGGGATATCAACACCCGACCTCACAGCACAGCCACAGCTGCCCACCAGAACACGGGGCATCAACACCCCGACCTCACAGCCACCCACCAGCACACGGGGAATCAACACCCGACCTCACAGTACAGCCACAGCCGCCCACCAGCACACGGGGCATCAACACCCGACCTCACAGTACAGCCACAGCCGCCCACCAGCACACGGGGCATCAACACCCGACCTCACAGTACAGCCACAGCCGCCCACCAGCACACGGGGCATCAACACCCGACCTCACAGTACAGCCACAGCCGCCCACCAGCACACGGGGCATCAACACCCGTCCTCACTGCCACAGCCACACACGAGCACACGGGGCATCAACACCCGTCCTCACAGCCACAGCCGCCCACCAGCACACGGGGCATCAACCCCCCAACCTCACAATCACAGCCGTCCACCAGCACACAGGGCATCAACACCCGACCTCACAGCCACAGCCGCCCACCAGCAAAAGGGGCATTAACACCCGTCCTCACAGCCACCCACCAGCACACGGAGCATCAACTCCCCCGACCTCCCAGCCACAGCCAAACTCCAGCACACGGGGCATCAACACCCGCCCACCAGCACATGGGGCATCAACACCCAACCTCAGAGCACAGCCTCTGTCACCCCTCCGCTGCACAGTAAAGGAGGGAAAGCCCTGCCCTGGGACCCTCCTCAACCAGGCCCTGGCCTCCCTTCCACTCCTC
Organism: Sternotherus odoratus; assembly: GCA_032164245.1. Taxonomy (NCBI): domain Eukaryota; kingdom Metazoa; phylum Chordata; order Testudines; family Kinosternidae; genus Sternotherus; species Sternotherus odoratus. The sequence continues at coordinate 63,590,787 of JAVMKO010000011.1, forward strand.
TGAACCCAGCTCTGAGGCCCAGATACAACTCCCTCTATCCGGTGCCTGCTGCCCACCCACCCCTCCGGCAATGAGGAATTCGCAGCCAGACTAATCTGTCCTCTCTGTTTTATTGCAGTGTAAACACAATAGCCCAATCCCGCCCTCAAATGTAAACCTGGAGCCCAGTCTGGCTCCCGTCACTTTCTCTTGGAGACTCCCAGTGCTGATCTGTCCCGTTCTTCCTGGCAGCCCCAGCAGCATTGACCAGGCCCTGCCCATTCTCCGGGCCCAGCCACCCACCCGGCGTGCTCAGTGCAGAGAGCACAGCTCCACACAGATCCCAGAAGTCCATGCCTGCTCCATGTTCCTGCACGGGGCCTTGCCTGCGGCCCACGGGGACAGGATCCCGGCCCCTCACACAGCCCCACGAGCAGCGTGGAAAGCCCCAAGGGCGGCTGCGTCGGGCCAGCTGGGCCAGCGGCAGACAGCTCAAACCTCCCCGGGAAAGCTCTCCTCTGAGGGCTGCAGCCTCCTCCCGTCCTATAAAATACTGCAGAGGCCAAAACAGCCTGAGTCATGGTTCCCATGGGGAGCAGCACAGTCAATGAATAGCGGGACCCCCGGTCTCCCCTACACCCTCCGCGTGAGCACTGTAGACTCCCCCCTTCCCCCAAAGCCTGGGGTGCTTAGGCCAGTGGGTTATTGCTAGAGCGGCACTGCACTGACACTGAATGTCTTATTGCTCCATACGTAGAGAAACTCCCCTGCTCTACAGCAGCGGGTTTAACCCGGTCCAGCTGTCCAGAGCCCACGCTGCGCTTTCAGGAACTCAAACCGGGAGCCAGCCCCGAGCTCCCTGGGGCCACAGAGCCCTGGATCAGGACTGCAGCTCTAATCCCTCCTGCCCTGCCACGGACTCCGTGGCTGAGTGACAGGGCAGGAGCAGGGAGGGGGAGGAGAGCCTCAGCCCACTGGAGCCAGCGAAGCCCATGGGGCAGAGGGCAAGAGACGGGGTGCTGTGCCTCGCTGCGGAATGGAGTTGTGGCCCTGTCCCCACAAATCACTCTACTCACATCAATGCCAGACACTCACCGCCACGCCAAGCCCGACAAAGCTACACACGGCAGGGCAGGGCCAGGCACCCCGGGCACACAGGAACAGAGGATCCCTGCTGCTCCAGGAGGTGACAGGGAGAGGTCCCAGCCCCACTGCAGCCTCCAGCCTGCTCCACAAGGTCTTCTCACCTTCCAGGGCATTTCATGGGAGCAGAGGTTTTGGAGCAAACCCTGGACTTGCCCTGCCCAGAGTCAGGACAAGTGCAAGTGCCAGCCCCCATGAGCTCCCCTCTCAGGTGAGTCTCCCCAGCCCCAGGAGATCACAGGTCTCCTATCAGCCCCCCAGCCCAGTCAGTGCCAGCACTGGTCTAGAGCTGATGGCCTGCAGCCATCCCCCACACTCCCACCCCCTCCCGGCCCATTGTCTGCAGGGGGCCAGCACAGAGCCCGCTGCACGAGGGGAGCAGGTGGGGCAGGCCGTGGGGAGGCTGGCCGAGCCAGCCCCTCCGGCAGCTCAGGTGCTGTTGCCCTGCTCCTGCTCGAAGAGCACCATGGCCAGCTGAGAGCGGGAGCCCAGCCCCTCCAGGTTGCTCTGCATGCAACGGTGGTAGATCTCCTCGCTGAGGCGGGGGTTGCAGGCGTGCTGCCGGTAGCGCTGCAGCAGGGCGGGCTCCATGGCCCGGAAGACGTGCAGGCTGGAGTACTTGATGAACATGTCGTAGATCTCCAGGGTCTCCAAGATGTCTTCGTTCTCCTGCGCGTCGCCCGCCATGCGGGTGCGCGCTGCCATGTAGTCGGCGTTGTAGAAGCAGGCCTCGTGGAAGACGTCTCGGTCAAAGCGCCCAGCGTCCCGCATCAGATCCAGGGCGGCGGGCGGCGCCTGGCTGTGGTAGGCGATGGCCGGGTTGTAGCCCTGGAAGTGGATGGGGAAGAAGACCTGCCAGCTGTTGATGGTGTTCATGCGGCAGCGGTTCAGGAAGTCGGTGGTGACCGCGGTGTCCACGCTGGCCACGAAGAAGAGCGTGTCCACGGGATGCTTCTTGGAGATGATGTCCATGACCTTGATCTGGGAGGGCGCGTCTGTCTTGACGCTGATCCAGGGGATCTTCACCTCGGCGTACTTGCGCTCGTACTCGGCGATCCTGGCCTTCACCGGGGCGAAGACGTCGTTCTGTGCCACCTGCTGGGCCTCGAAAGGGTCGTAGATGAAGAGGAAGGTGAGCACGGCGTTCTCACTGCTCTCGAAGGCGGCCGCCGCGTACACCTCCAGGAAGTGGCTCGCCTGGTCCCGGTCATGCGCCGTCAGCGGCAGGATGACGTTGATGCGGCTGGCCTCGGTCACGTAGGGCATGGGGATGATCTCCACCTCGCTGAGGGGCCGGACCAGGTGCACGCGCTTGATGACCGAGCGGCTGTGCCCCTTCTGCGTCACCACCTCCACCTGCAGGTCCAGCGTGTACTCCATGCCCCGCGTGGGGTCGAAGCGCCGGTACCCGTTCACCAGCTGCTGCTTGCGGATGTGCAGCACTGGCTGGTACTTGCGGTTCAGCTCCTCCATGGCCATGGCCACCACATCGGCCACGTCAGCCATGTCCACGCCACGCAGCTCACACTTGGGGGAGCCGTCCGCGCAGGAGTACAACTGCTCCTCCGTGAAGTAGTCCCAGCGCAGCACCTCGAAGCGCGTCTTGGGCTGGAACGGGGGGGTGATGCCAACAGGCCATGTGGCGCCGTGGTCTCCGTCCGCAGACAGGCTGCTGGTGTTCTGGATCTCCAGCTGCACGAGGAGGGAAGGGAGTTGAAGCAGGAACAAGACACCCTCCAGCCCCTTCCACCAACCCTCCTCGGCTTAACCTAGCTCCTCCCAGGCACACAGCCCCCCGAGGTTTCCTACCAAATCCCAGAGTGTCTAGGGGAGCTCCATGTGGCGCGAAAGCATCTCTCTCGCCAGACGAAGTTGGTCCAATAAAAGATATGACCTCGCCCACCCGGTCACTCCAGGGGAGGGGGACCCAGTGCTATGCACCGACACCATTCCCCCACCAGATGGCAGCACCAGCCCATACATTACAATACGGAGCTGAGACTAGACCTCAGCCGCTCTCCCCAGGTGACTCCAGCTGGTTGGCAGCCTTCTCCCCCCCCCCCCCCCCAGCTCATCTGCATCACTTCAGGCTGAGTCCTTCAGGACAGGGACTGGCTCTGGCCATGCCCACCTGGCATGACGGGGCCATATAACATTTACATACAATTTCACAGACAGAAGGGTCCGGCCCCCTCTCCCAGTCAGATTCTGCCTAGCACAGGACAAAGGCCCTCCCCAGGAACTCCTGCATCCAGCCTCCCACTCCTGGCTCAGCTGGAGCAGGACTTTCAGAACTCAGTCTGGTCCCTGGGTGACCTGTACCAGTGGTGAATTCTCCCCCCTCGGTTAAACACCTGTGCCTTATTTCTACTCAGAATTAGTCTCACTTCAGCTCCAGCCACACGGTCTCGCTCTGCCTTGTCTGCTGGATTCGAGACCTCTGTCAGGAGAAATCTACCTGTGTCCGCACTTGTACAGTGCGTGTGCCCAAGTCACTTCATCCCCTATGCTTGGGTGAACTGAACAGATTGAGCTGCCGTAGTCTCTCGCAGTCAGGCAGCTTTTCAGATCCCAAACCCTTTCTAAAGCTGTTTCCCGAGCCCCTGGTTTTCCAAACCTCTGTTAGACGTGTTGACACCAGAACGGGACACAGGATGCAGTACAGCTCTAACACCATACACAGAGGGAAAACCACCTCCTCGCTTCCACTTGGCATTCTCCTGCTTCTACAGCGGAGGATCCCGTTCGCCCAGTTAGCTACAGCACTGCACAGGGCGCTCCCATTCAATTGGTTACCTACCGTGACCCCTAAACCTTGTTCAATGGGTCGGCTTTCCTGCATACAATCCCCATCTCGTAAGCATGACCTACATTCTTTTTTCCTAGGTGTATGACCTCGCATTTGGATGTGTTAACACACATGTTGTTCCAGTGATCAAGGCCAGTCTGTGTCACGGACCTGTCGTTACTTATAACTCAACCAACTGGGGTCATCTGCAGATTTTACCAGCAATGATTTTATTTGAATTCCACATCACTGATGAAAGATATTGAACAGCACTGGGCCAAGAGCAGAGCCCTGTAGGACCCAATAGACAGACACCACCCCCAACAGTGGATGACAATTTCCCAATTATAATGACTTCTGGAGATCAGTTCACCAGTTTTTAATCCATTTCGGGTGTCATTGATTTTGAGGAGTGCTGAGTTTTTTGGTTTAATCAAAAGCACCATGTGGGGCTAAAACATGCCTTACAGAGTCTTGGTGTGTCATGGTAACACAGTTACCCTGATCATCGAAACCTGTGATTCATCCACACGCAATTGCAGGCTGGGTTTTAAACGCTGGCGCCATGTTGGCTTTTCTCCAGTCCCCAGGTACTTACTCTGGGCTCCAGGATTTGTTACATGTCAAACACTAACAACAGGGACATTCAGAGAGGTCTCTGCGTGGCATCAGGAAGGTCAGGGGCCAAGGCACTATCTCCCAGAGCCAAAGCTTTACTCAAGACGGACGCCCAGTTGGGATTCCTGTTACCAGAGCAACTTGCGACCCCACCCCAGCCAACTCAGTGCGGGTGGCAGCCGCCCAGCAGTTACAGACCATAAAAAGGAGGGGTTTAAAAGTATATCAAAGGCCAGAGGAACCCTACCTATGGCACTGGTCCCTGACTAAATGCAAGTGGTAGAACAGCCAATGATGATGCAAAAAAGCTGAAGTGCTCAATAAATATTTCTGTTCTGTTTGTGGAATAAAGCCAGATGATGTCACATGACGATCAAACACTTTCCATTCCAAGCGTAACTCTGGAGATGTTAAACAGCTATTAAATTCAGACATTTTTCTATCAGCAGGTCTGGATAACCTGCCTTCAAGAGTTTTAAAAGAGCATTTTTAATGAGTCATGGAACCCTGGGGAATTTTCAGAGGACTAGCAGAAAATGATTGTGTCAACACTGAAAAAGGGTAACGGGGATGGTGTGGGGAATGACAGGCCTCGCAATCTGACATCAGCCCTGGGCAAAATAATGGGACAGCTTACACAGGACTGTATTAATAAAGAATTAAAGGAAGGCAAGGCAATTAATGCCAATCAGCATGGCTTTCCAGAAAATAGATCATCAGAATAACATGATTGTTTTTGATGAGATTACAAAATTGGTTGATAAAGGCAAGTGAATATATTACATCTACAGCAACTCCTCCCTTAAAGTCATCCCGGTTAATGTTGTTACGTTGCTGATCAATTAGGAAACATGCTTGTTTAAAGTTGTGCAATGCTCACTTATGAAGTTGTTCATCAGCCGCCTGCTTTGTCCACTACTTGCAGGAAGAGCAGCCCGTTGCAGCTAGCTGGTGGGGGCTTGAAACCAGGATGGACCAGCAGCCCCCCCATCAGCTCCCCACTCCCCTAAGTTCCCTGTGCGGCAGCCACCCAGCAGGCTATCATTTGGGAAGGGATATCATTATGGGGAAGGGATATTATATTACCTCTCTATTCAGCAGTGGTGCAGCGGCTGCTGGAATCCTGTGTCCAATTCTGATGTCCACAGTTCAAGGGTGTTGATAAATTGGAGGGTTCAGAGCAGAGTCACAAGAATGAGTAACAGATTGGAAGACCTGCCTTATACTGACATGTTGGGGTTGGTCCTGCTTTAAGCAGGGGTTGGACTAGATACCTTGTGAGGTCCCTTCCCACCCTGATAGTCTATGACAGACTCAAGGAGCTCAATCTATTTAGCTTAACAAAGAGAAGGTTAAGGAGTGTCTTGATCACGTCTACAAGTACCTACACAGGGATCAGAAATTTGATAGAAGGTTCTTCAGTCTAGCTGAGAAAGGTCCAACATGATCCAATGGCTGGAAGCTGGACAAATTCTGACTAGTGACAAAGAGTCTTGTGGCACCTTAAAGACTAACTAAAGTATTGAAGCATAAGCTTTCGTGGGTGACAAAGTGGGTATTCGCCCATGAAAGCTTATGCTTCAATACTTTAGTTAGTCTTTTAAGGTGCCACAGGACTCTGTCACTTCTGCAATTCCAGACTAACACGGCTACCTCTCAAATTCTGACTAGACACATGGTGCAGGTTTTAAGTGACAGTAATTAGCCACTGGAACAGTTTACCAGGGTCATGGCAAATTCCCTACCACTGGAAGTTTTTCAAATCAAGACATTTCCTAGAAGATCTGCTCTAGCGCAGCCAGGGAGTGTTTCAAAGAAGTTCTCAGCCTGTTATACAGGAGGTCAGAGCATAACCTCCATCACAATGATCCGTTCGGCCTTTAAAGAAATAAGCTGATGAAACGCGGCAGGAGGAAGGCAGTGGGTGCACTTGAGCTGGGCTCAGAGATCAGGCCAGCCCAGATCTACCAGAGTGACTGTCCGTAGACAGCATGCTCCACCATCCGCAGGCCCATTCTCTGACGGGTGAGGGAAGATGCCTGGCCCCTGTGCCAGGGCACAGGCTGGGGGATTCTGAGCTCTGGCTGCCTCCTTAAGGCAGGTAAAGCAGACAGATTGAATGGGAAGCCTCCCTGGGGGACAAGGTGACGCAAGCTGTAGCCAGGCTGCTCCCTGCCCATCCGACTCAGAGCTCTGGGCCGCCCCCTCTACACTTCCCCTTCCCTGGTGCCAGGCCTCACCTGGAGCTGCTGGATCTCCTGGTAAGTCCTCTCCAGCTCCACCTGGGCAAAGTGCTTGTGCAACCTGTACATCTGGACAGGGTCCAGCACGGGATGGGCAGTGAACGCGCTCTGGAAACGGGGGTCGCTCTCCCGCTCTGGGTCCGTGTTCTTCCCCAGCTCAAAGTACTGGTACCGCAGGCCCTGAACCAGAGAGAGAGAGGGGGTAACACCTGTCCCAAATCACACCCCAACCCCCATTCTGAGTACTGGTACCACAGGCCCTGAACCAGAGGGGGGGGGGTAACGCCTGCCCCAAATCACACCCCAACCCCTGCTCCGAGGACTGGTACCACAGGCCCTGAACCGGGGGGGGGGGGGGTGTTATGCCTGCCCCACATCACACCCCAACCCCCATTCTGAGTACTGGTACTTCAGGCCCTGAACGGGGGGGGGGGGGGGAAGAGAGAGAGAGAGAGAGAGAGAGAGAGAGAGATGCCTGCCCCAAATCACACCCCAACCCCCGCTCCAAGGACTAGTACTGCAGGCCCTGAACCAGAGAAAGAGGGGGTAATACCTGCCCTACATGACACTCCAATCCCTAATCGCCAGGGGAGAGGGGTGGGGACTGCGCTCCTCCATACAGTTCATGGAGTAGAGTTCAGATTAATGGGGGGGTGGAGGCTGTGGGTCAGTGAGGAGGTAGCAAGGGGTTCAATTTCACTTTAAGCTTCTCCCCACAGGGGATCAGTGAGGGGTAGATGGGGTGAAGGGATGGGGATTAGTTGGGGGACTGCTCTCATATCCTGTTCCTTTATGCAGATGGTGGGGCGAAGGTGGGGCTGATGGGGCAGAGGGGGACAACATAGGGAGCAGGGGTTGATGGGGTGAGATGGGGCATGTGGCATTATACCTCATATTCAAAGTAATATTATTCTTATATGATTATAGCATAACTATGATTATTTTATGCAAGATGGGACACGTGAGATATCATTGAAAAGGTTATGATTTACTGACTGATTATCCCACCTATACGCACATATCATTTTGGTATCAGAAGTTAGGAATATTGTTTATGTATCTATTACAAATGTGTTCACACCTGGGAAATGCCTACTAGGCAAAATGCAATCAGTCCAGATGGCTGATTGGGAAGGACATTAGGGAGAACAATGGGTCTTAGAAGTGCTAATCTCCCACTGGGGAGCCTTCCTGAGGACACTACAAACAGCCTCCCAGGAGTTATGGCTCCTATGGAACTACAGACACATGTGACCAAGTCACCTGGTTCTGAACTCCATCATGGAATACCAGTGTTTTTCCACTGACAGGTGTGGGAACTAAGCCTGGGAGAAAAGGGTTCCTGACATATTCAAAAGCTATTTAAGGCAGAAGAGTGACATCATCAATGGTTCTTCATTGCCTACCTGCCCAGGAACAAGGACTGAGCTGGGGAGAAGGGCTGAACCCAGGCTAGGGGGATTTATAGTCTGTGAAAGGAATACCTGGAGTTTTAAGCTGCAAGTGTAGTTTACTCTCAAGAATCTCCACAAACAGTCTAAAGCAACATTAAGACCATGTCTTCACTTGCCATTTAAAGCACAAAAAGTCAATTTTTTTCACTAAAACCGTGGGAGCGTCCACACTTGTTGACGACTTTTTGTGGTGAAACTCAGAAGTTTCACCACAAAAAGAAAACCACCTTCACGAGAGGCATTCAGCTCTTACCACTGTTCTTTTTGTGCGGTTGTGAAAGTGAAGACATGTTCTACCTGTGTAAACACCTTTTGGCCTCTGGAGGATATCCCACAGTTCCAAAAGTGACCACTCTGGCCAACTGCTCTGTCGCCAGGTAAAGGGACGTCCGCCCCTCCCCCTGTAAGCCCTGGGAAGTCTGAAACTCCCTTTTCCTTGTAGATGTGGCGGGGAAAGAAATAAAGAATGCCACAAAAGAAACCAGGAAGTAATGAGACTGCTGGGCCATGAAGCAGCACAGCACGGGGCACTGAGCAGGGACCCGGAATGCCTTCCGCTCACCCTCCCTTCCCACAAGACCTAGCGAGAGAACTGCACTGTGGGAGAGCTGCCCTATGGCGCTGCTCTCATCCACAATGGAAGTGCTGCTCATGCAAACACTCTGATGCCCGAGGAATTGAGTACACAAACCGGCGCTTTTCTTTCACCGGTTGCCTATCACCAGTGAAACCTACAGCGCGAAAACTCTGCAAGTATAGACATACCCTTAGGGTGAGAATTGCTACTCATATCCAATTTCTTTAGTATATTAAGCTTAGATTGCATTTTTGTTTTATTTGCTAGGTAATCTGCTCTGATCCATTTGTCATCCCTTATAATCACTTAAAATCTCTCCCTTGTAATGAATAAACTTGTTTTTGTTTGGTCTCAGACCAGTGTGTAGAAATCATACTTTGGGGCATAAAACTGTATATTGTCCTAGAAACACTGAGGAAGGGGGTGAATTTCATTACATTACACTGTACAGATCTCTGTGCAGTGCAAGGTGGGGGGGAAGGGGGATCAGTGTGGCGGTGGGTACTGACTGGGGCAGAGGGTCAGTGTTGGGGTGAGGGGGTTGATGGGGTCAGGGGATCAATGAAGGGGTGAGGGTTGATGGAGAGGAGATGGCGAATGTGGGGGGTGGAGGTTGATTGGGGCGGAGGGCCAGTGTAGGAGTGGTGTTTGATTGGGGCAAGGGGGTCAGGGTAAGGGCTGATAAGGGAAAGGGCTGATAAGGGCAAAGTGGGGTAGGGGTTGACAAGGGCAGGGGGAGAGCGTGGGGGGGGGGGTTGATTGGGGAGGAGGAAGCCAGCTTGGGGGGTGGGGTTTGGTGGGGGTGGGGTTTGGTGGGGGCAGGGAATCAATGAAGAGGTGGGGATTGATTGGGGAGGAGGGGGTCGGGGTGAGGGGGGCAGTGTGGGAATCAGGACTGATTGGGGAGGAGGGGGCCACCATGGGGGTGAAGGGGTAGGGGGCCAGTGTGGGGGGTGGGAATTGATTGGGGAGGAGGGGGTCGGGTGAGGGGGGCAGTGTGGGAATCAGGACTGATTGGGGAGGAGGGGGCAACCATGGGGGTGAAGGGGTAGGGGGCCAGTGTGGGGGGTGGGAATTGATTGGGGAGGAGGGGGCCAAGCGCAGGGGCGAGGGGGCCAAGCGCAGGGGCGCTGATGAGGTGGAGGGGGCCAGTGTAGGGGCGAGGGGGGCAGGGGCCTAGCGCGGGGGGGGGGGGGTTGAGGTGGATGGGGCCACTGTGGGGACGAGGGGGTCAGGGGCGACGGGGGGGGGGGCGCAGGCCAAGCGTGGGGGGGGGGGTTGATGAGGTGGAGGGGACCAGTGTGGAGGCGAGGGGGGCAGGCGCCAAGCGCGGGGCGAGGAGGTTGATGAGGTGGAGGGGGCCGGCGAGGGGGTGAGGGGGGCAGGGGGTCAAGCGCGGGGGGTTGATGAGGTGGAGGGGGCCGGCGAGGGGGTGAGGGGGGCGGGGGGTTGATGAGGCAGAGGGGGCCGGTGAGGGGGGCAGGGGGTCAAGCACGGGGCAAGGAGGTTGATGAGGTGGAGGGGGCCGGCGAGGGGGTGAGGGGGGCAGGGGGTCAAGCGCGGGGGGTTGATGAGGTGGAGGGGGCCGCCGAGGGGGTGAGGGGGGCAGGGGGTCGAGCGCGGGGGGTTGATGAGGCGGAGGGGGCCGGCGAGGGGGTGAGGGGGGCAGGGGGTCAAGCGCGGGGGGTTGATGAGGCGGAGGGGACCGGCGAGGGGGTGAGGGGGGCGGGGGGTCGAGCGCGGGGGGTTGATGAGGCGGAGGGGGCCGGCGAGGGGGTGAGGGGGGCAGGGGGTCAAGCGCGGGGGGTTGATGAGGCGGAGGGGGCCGGCGAGGGGGTGAGGGGGGCAGGGGGTCAAGCGCGGGGGGTTGATGAGGCGGAGGGGACCGGCGAGGGGGTGAGGGGGGCGGGGGGTCGAGCGCGGGGGGTTGATGAGGCGGAGGGGGCCGGCGAGGGGGGCAGGGGGTCGAGCGCGGGGGGTTGATGAGGCGGAGGGGGCTGGCAAAGGGGTGAGGGGGGCGGGGGGTCAAGCGCGGGGGGTTGATGAGGCGGAGGGGGCCGGCGAGGGGGTGAGGGGGGCAGGGGGTCAAGCGCAGGGGGCGGGGGGTTGATGAGGCAGAGGGGGCCGGTGAGGGGGGCAGGGGGTCAAGCGCGGGGGGTTGATGAGGCGGAGGGGGCCGGCGAGGGGGCATGGGGGGCAGGGGGTCGAGCGCGGGGGGTTGATGAGGCGGAGGGGGCCGGCGAGGGGGTGAGGGGGGCGGGGGGACAAGCGCGGGGGGTTGATGAGGCGGAGGGGGCCGGCGAGGGGGGCAGGGGGTCGAGCGCGGGGGGTTGATGAGGCGGAGGGGGCCGGCGAGGGGGGCAGGGGGTCGAGCGCGGGGGGTTGATGAGGCGGAGGGGGCCGGCGAGGGGGGCAGGGGGTCGAGCGCGGGGGGTTGATGAGGCGGAGGGGGCCGGCGAGGGGGGCAGGGGGTCGAGCGCGGGGGGTTGATGAGGCGGAGGGGGCCGGCGAGGGGGTCAGGGGGTCGAGCGCGGGGGGTTGATGAGGCGGAGGGGGCCGGCGAGGGGGGCAGGGGGTCGAGCGCGGGGGGGTGATGAGGCGGAGGGGGCCGGCGAGGGGGGCAGGGGGTCGAGCGCGGGGGGGTGATGAGGCGGAGGGGGCCGGCGAGGGGGGCAGGGGGTCGAGCGCGGGGGGGTGATGAGGCGGAGGGGGCCGGCGAGGGGGGCAGGGGGTCGAGCGCGGGGGGTTGATGAGGCGGAGGGGGCCGGCGAGGGGGGCAGGGGGTCGAGCGCGGGGGGTTGATGAGGCGGAGGGGGCCGGCGAGGGGGGCAGGGGGTCGAGCGCGGGGGGGTGATGAGGCGGAGGGGGCCGGCGAGGGGGGCAGGGGGTCGAGCGCGGGGGGTTGATGAGGCGGAGGGGGCCGGCGAGGGGGGCAGGGGGTCGAGCGCGGGGGGTTGATGAGGCGGAGGGGGCCGGCGAGGGGGGCAGGGGGTCGAGCGCGGGGGGTTGATGAGGCGGAGGGGGCCGGCGAGGGGGTGAGGGGGGCAGGGGGTCGAGCGCGGGGGTTGATGAGGCGGAGGGGGCCGGCGAGGGGGGCAGGGGGTCGAGCGCGGGGGGTTGATGAGGCGGAGGGGGCCGGCGAGGGGGGCAGGGGGTCGAGCGCGGGGGGGTGATGAGGCGGAGGGGGCCGGCGAGGGGGGCAGGGGGTCGAGCGCGGGGGGTTGATGAGGCGGAGGGGGCCGGCGAGGGGGGCAGGGGGTCAAGCGCGGGGGGTTGATGAGGCGGAGGGGGCCGGCGAGGGGGTGAGGGGGGCAGGGGGTCGAGCGCGGGGGGTTGATGAGGCGGAGGGGGCCGGCGAGGGGGGCAGGGGGTCAAGCGCGGGGGGTTGATGAGGTGGAGGGGGCCGGCGAGGGGGTGAGGGGGCAGGGGGTCGAGCGCGGGGGGTTGATGAGGCGGAGGGGGCCGGCGAGGGGGGCAGGGGGTCGAGCGCGGGGGGTTGATGAGGCGGAGGGGGCCGGCGAGGGGGTGAGGGGGCAGGGGGTCGAGCGCGGGGGGTTGATGAGGCGGAGGGGGCCGGCGAGGGGGGCAGGGGGTCGAGCGCGGGGGGTTGATGAGGCGGAGGGGGCCGGCGAGGGGGGCAGGGGGTCGAGCGCGGGGGGTTGATGAGGCGGAGGGGGCCGGCGAGGGGGGCAGGGGGTCGAGCGCGGGGGGTTGATGAGGCGGAGGGGGCCGGCGAGGGGGGCAGGGGGTCGAGCGCGGGGGGTTGATGAGGCGGAGGGGGCCGGCGAGGGGGGCAGGGGGTCGAGCGCGGGGGGTTGATGAGGCGGAGGGGGCCGGCGAGGGGGGCAGGGGGTCGAGCGCGGGGGGTTGATGAGGCGGAGGGGGCCGGCGAGGGGGGCAGGGGGTCGAGCGCGGGGGGTTGATGAGGCGGAGGGGGCCGGCGAGGGGGGCAGGGGGTCGAGCGCGGGGGGTTGATGAGGCGGAGGGGGCCGGCGAGGGGGTGAGGGGGGCAGGGGGTCGAGCGCGGGGGGTTGATGAGGCGGAGGGGGCCGGCGAGGGGGGCAGGGGGTCGAGCGCGGGGGGTTGATGAGGCGGAGGGGGCCGGCGAGGGGGGCAGGGGGTCGAGCGCGGGGGGGTGATGAGGCGGAGGGGGCCGGCGAGGGGGGCAGGGGGTCGAGCGCGGGGGGTTGATGAGGCGGAGGGGGCCGGCGAGGGGGGCAGGGGGTCAAGCGCGGGGGGTTGATGAGGCGGAGGGGGCCGGCGAGGGAGTGAGGGGGGCAGGGGGTCGAGCGCGGGGGGTTGATGAGGCGGAGGGGGCCGGCGAGGGGGGCAGGGGGTCAAGCGCGGGGGGTTGATGAGGTGGAGGGGGCCGGCGAGGGGGTGAGGGGGCAGGGGGTCGAGCGCGGGGGGTTGATTAGGCGGAGGGGGCCGGCGAGGGGGGCAGGGGGTCGAGCGCGGGGGGTTGATGAGGCGGAGGGGGCCGGCGAGGGGGGCAGGGGGTCGAGCGCGGGGGGGTGATGAGGCGGAGGGGGCCGGCGAGGGGGGCAGGGGGTCGAGCGCGGGGGGTTGATGAGGCGGAGGGGGCCGGCGAGGGGGGCAGGGGGTCGAGCGCGGGGGGTTGATGAGGCGGAGGGGGCCGGCGAGGGGGGCAGGGGGTCGAGCGCGGGGGGTTGATGAGGCGGAGGGGGCCGGCGAGGGGGGCAGGGGGTCGAGCGCGGGGGGTTGATGAGGCGGAGGGGGCCGGCGAGGGGGTGAGGGGGGCAGGGGGTCGAGCGCGGGGGGTTGATGAGGCGGAGGGGGCCGGCGAGGGGGGCAGGGGGTCGAGCGCGGGGGGTTGATGAGGCAGAGGGGGCCGGCGAGGGGGGCAGGGGGTCGAGCGCGGGGGGGTGATGAGGCGGAGGGGGCCGGCGAGGGGGGCAGGGGGTCTAGCGCGGGGGGTTGATGAGGCGGAGGGGGCCGGCGAGGGGGGCAGGGGGTCAAGCGCGGGGGGTTGATGAGGCGGAGGGGGCCGGCGAGGGGGTGAGGGGGGCAGGGGTCGAGCGCGGGGGGTTGATGAGGCGGAGGGGGCCGGCGAGGGGGTGAGGGGGGCAGGGGGTCAAGCGCGGGGGGTTGATGAGGCGGAGGGGGCCGGCGAGGGGGGCAGGGGGTCGAGCGCGGGGGGTTGATGAGGCGGAGGGGGCCGGCGAGGGGGGCAGGGGGTCGAGCGCGGGGGGTTGATGAGGCGGAGGGGGCCGGCAAGGGGGTGAGGGGGGCAGGGGGTCGAGCGCGGGGGGGTGATGAGGCGGAGGGGGCCGGCGAGGGGGGCAGGGGGTCTAGCGCGGGGGGTTGATGAGGCGGAGGGGGCCGGCGAGGGGGGCAGGGGGTCAAGCGCGGGGGGTTGATGAGGCGGAGGGGGCCGGCGAGGGGGTGAGGGGGGCAGGGGTCGAGCGCGGGGGGTTGATGAGGCGGAGGGGGCCGGCGAGGGGGTGAGGGGGGCAGGGGGTCAAGCGCGGGGGGTTGATGAGGCGGAGGGGGCCGGCGAGGGGGGCAGGGGGTCGAGCGCGGGGGGTTGATGAGGCGGAGGGGGCCGGCGAGGGGGCGCTCTGACCTCGTGCTCCTCCACGCAGTTGATGGCCGTGTAGTCGATGATGCAGCGCCCCAGCCACTCGTCGGGCCGGGCGCTCAGGATGTCGTTGCGGCAGTTCTCCAGGTGGGGCTGCAGGCGCAGCAGCAGGCTGCGGGAGAGCAGGTAGCCGAAGCCCCCGTAGCAGTAGCGCCCCTCGGTGTCGCCCCCAATGAACTCCTCGGGCCGGCCCAGGTACAGGAGGGTGTCGATGCTGAGGTGGGCCACCAGGCGGCTGACGCGGTGGGCCTCAGTGTAGGTGTCGTCCTGCACCAGGTAGAACCAGTCGAAGTCGCCCACGTAGTGGTCCAGCAGGTACTTGATGGTCTGGTACATGTTCCAGATGGGCCGCTCGTCGCCATGCGTCACCACCGTCATGCCGTGCGGCACCTTGCGGCCCCGCGTGCCCGTGAAGTACACCAGCCGCTCCAGCCGATGCCCCAGCGTGCGGTTCACGGCCACAGCCAGCGTGTTCAGCGTGTTCTTGGAGGTGAGCACACCCACAAAGAGCCGCTGCCGGATGCCCAGCTCCGTACTGATGTACCGCGTCCTGGTAGGGCAGAGAGCGCACATAAGGGAACCTTTTACCCATCCCAGGGAACCTGCCACCAGCCAGCCAGGCTCACACCTGTCCCAGGGTCCCACAGGGCTGATCCCGCTGACCACCCGAGTCACGGCACCGGATTTCTGGGCTTTCCCCCAAACCACAGATCAGCTGCGTCTGAGCCACTGAGTAGGGCTGGATTCAGGCAGGGCACTGCTGTCAGGAAGCTCGCAGAGCTGAAGGGGTGGGGGGCAGAGGGGTAAGTGATGACCAGCTATCCCCATCTCTGCCCAGCAGGGGTTCTTCCAGGGCAGGGGGCAGGACAGATTCAGGGCTGAGGAGCGAGAGGCAGGGGATACACAGCAAGTCCCCAGCAGGAGCCCCAAGCCCCATCCCCTCACATCACCAGCGAGCTACCCTGTCTCACAGCCCCGTCCCGGTGCAGAACCCCTCCCGCAGTCCTTAACGTCGCTGTGACCTCGGCTGCCCTTCGCCACCTTCTCCCGTTTGCAGAGAGTGCCACCCTGGCCCAGCCCTGTTCCTGTCTAGCACATTTCCTGCACGGTGGTTCATGAAGGATGTCAGCGTCACCAACCCTATCGTGGGGATGGGCAGTGACCGGCCCCAGAGCCCCCAGCAGGCCAAGAACAGAGAAGAAAAGAGGAAGAGAACCCAGAGCTCCTGGGTTCCAGTCCAGTGCTCTGCCTATTGGGCCCCACACCTACCGGGCCCCCTCATGTGTCTGAGACCCCCCAGGACCCTGACACTGGCACAGGGGCAGCCAATGATCCCTCCCACCAGCCGGCAGAGAGTCACTACCCCAGCACAGATACCCAGTACGTGCTTTCACCAGGAGATTCCCTCCTCACAGAGAATGCCACGGCACCAAGAGGAATGCGGGGGGGAATAGCCGGGGCAGATGTACATGAGGGGACGTCCCAGGTTAGGGGGAACTGCAGCAGAACCCCCATAAACTAAGGACTCTCACAAGCCTCCAAGCATCAGGCATGTTTTCTCTACACACCTCCTCTAATGCACAGACCCAAATCCAGCTCCCCGCAGCACGCGCCCCTCCCTTTCGGGAGTAGACAGGAGAGCGAACACCTGGCAGATGTGGAGTCACTTGGCTGACTGCGCCCCTGGAAGGGGCCCGGATGCTATGGGACAAGCACAGTATAAAACCTATACAGACCAGAAGAGCCGACAGCCTTTGGATGGGCCTCGCTGGTCCTCCAGAACCCTCTCCTCTGCACAGGGGACATCCCAGCCAGCTGCAGCACCAGCAGCCACGGGGTGCTCTAAAGAGGCTAATTCCTAATCCCCCTCCCAGGAGCAGGCAGTGTGGGGCCTGGGACAGGGACCTGTGTAAGCATGTGTCCTCCCACCACTGCAGCAGGTGGCCCTGGGACACAGGTCATGGGTGGGGGAAAAGGGAATTTGCTGACCACACTTCTTCCCTCCCATGACCCAGCGTCGGAGGAGGGGGACTTGACCTGCCTTGGCCCAAGAGCTTAAGGAACGTGGCTTCCACACGCAGGGCGACACAGACACCCTGGGCCCAGGAAGCACCAACCCAGCCACTGCTAACACAGGCTTCCCACTGCCGCTGTGACACACGCTGCATCCCACAACTGTGCCTGGGGGAAGGGCCCAAGCCAGGTCCCAGTCTGTGCCGGGGAGCTGCTATGCAGAGCCCACTGGACTGCAAGAGGGTGGGACAGCTCCCTGTCAACTGGGCACTACAGCAACATGAACAAACCCTTCTTGGGAGGGGAGCTGGGTGCAGCGTGCCTGGAGCAAAGCAGTGGCATGTCCTGGGATGGAGACCCCCACTCCCACAGGCCTTGCTGGGTGCAGAAGTTTCCTGTAGGCAACGTGGGGCAGCCCAGGAGAGTCTCTGGATAGGGCGTCTACATGCAGCATAACTACTCTCCTGGTCACCAGGCTCCCACATTCAATGGAGCACATGCCAGGGCGCACACAAGGCCTAGGGCAAGGTCTGGGACAGCCCAGCCCCAGGGCACTGCTAATGGACAGGCTACGTGCCCGATTCCAGTGGGCCCCTGCACACCAGCCAGCCCCACTCAGGCAGGGGCAAGGGAGGAATACAGCTCCATGGACCTGTCCACTCAGCTGGGGGCCATCCCTTATGGGTGGCTGCAGAGAGCGCCCTGATTAGTGTACCTGGGCTGCGCAGACCCAGAGCCACGTTGGCCCTGCCCCAATTGCTCAGTCTAGACTGATGGACGTGCAATGGGGGAGGGTGGCAGTAGCATAAGGATTCCCAGGGCACAGCTCAAAGGTCCCAAACCTATTAACCCAGCTCCCCTGGTTGCGGCGTGGCTCACACCAACTAGCAGGCCCATGACAGGGTAGCGGCACCACTAGCAGGCGCTGACGGGAGGATGCCATGCCCCCCCAATACCCCACAGCCCCCCAACCCATGTCACCCCCCACAATACCCCACAGCCCCCCCAACCCATGTCACCCCCCCAATACCCCACAGCCCCCCAACCCACGTCACCCCCCACAATACCCCACAGCCCCCCAACCCACGTCACCCCCCACAATACCCCACAGCCCCCCAACCCACGTCACCCCCACAATACCCCACAGCCCCCCCAACCCATGTCACCCCCCCCAATACCCCACAGCCCCCCAACCCATGTCACCCCCCCCAATACCCCACAGCCCCCCAACCCATGTCACCCCCCCCAATACCCCACAGCCCCCCAACCCATGTCACCCCCCCCAATACCCCACAGCCCCCCAACCCATGTCACCCCCCCAATACCCCACAGCCCCCCAACCCATGTCACCCCCCCAATACCCCACAGCCCCCCAACCCATGTCACCCCCCACAATACCCCACAGCCCCCCAACCCATGTCACCCCCCACAATACCCCACAGCCCCCCAACCCATGTCTCCCCCACCCCCCACAATACCCCACAGCATCCCACGCCCCCCCACCCATGCCCCCCAGTCCCCCAACCCCAATAACCCACAGCCCCCCCATTCCCCCAACCCACAGTTCTCCCACAACTCAACCCACAGCCCCTCAACCCCCACAGCCCCCAGCTCCCATAGCCCCACAACCCACAACTTCCCCCCCCAACCCCCACAGCATCCCCCATGCCCCCCACGGCGCCCAT
Organism: Sternotherus odoratus; assembly: GCA_032164245.1. NCBI lineage: Eukaryota > Metazoa > Chordata > Testudines > Kinosternidae > Sternotherus > Sternotherus odoratus. Next base: position 63,608,889 of record JAVMKO010000011.1, read on the forward strand.
CCCCCCGCACCTGACGGCCTTGCCGGCGGCGCGCGCGGGCGCGGCGGGCCGGGCGGGCAGCACGCGCGGCTCCCAGGCGGCGGCGGGCGGCGGTTGGTGGGCGGGGCCGGCGCGCGGCGGTTGGTCGGCGGGGCGGCGCGCGGCGCGCGGCCCGCAGGGCGCCTGCCCCCAGCCCGCGCTGAGGAGACTCAGCGTCAGCCCCAGCGACACCCCCACGGCCACGGGCGCCGCGGGCCGCAGCAGCGGCAGCAGCAGCGAGAGGCGCATGGCGGCTGCGACGTGTCCGCGCGCGCCACGCGTCACCGCCCGCCAATCCCCGCCCGGCGCGCGCGCCCCGCGCCGCGCGGCGTCACCAACGGCTCCCCGCCGGAGGGCGGGGCTTGGAGGGGAGGGGTCGCGCCGCCTTGGGGGGGGGAGGGGACCAGCTGGGAACGGGCCGCTCGGGGCAGAGTGGGGGATGGGTCTGGGGGGGCTGGATGGACCCATGGGGGGGTGGGGTTGGCTGTGGGGGAGGGGGCCAGCTGGGAACGGGCCGCTCGAGGCAGAGTGGGGGATGGGTCTGGGGGGGCTGGAGGAGCCTGTGGGGGGGGGGGTGTGGCTGTGGGGGAGGGGGCCAGCTGGGAATGGGACGCTCGGGGCAGAGTGGGGGATGGGTCTGGGGGGGCTGGATGGACCCATGGGGGGGGGTTGGCTGTGGGGAAGGGGGCCAGCTGGGAACGGGCCGCTCGGGGCAGAGTGGGGGATGGGTCTGGGGGGGCTGGATGGACCCATGGGGGGGTGGGGTTGGCTGTGGGGGAGGGGGCCAGCTGGGAACGGGCCGCTCGGGGCAGAGTGGGGGATGGGGATGGGGGGGCTGGATGGACCCATGGGGGGGTGGGGTTGGCTGTGGGGGAGGGGACCAGCTGGGAACGGGCCGCTCGGGGCAGAGTGGGGGATGGGTCTGGGGGGGCTGGATGGACCCATGGGGGGGGGTTGGCTGTGGGGGAGGGGACCAGCTGGGAACGGGCCGCTCGAGGCAGAGTGGGGGATGGGTCTGGGGGGGCTGGAGGAGCCTGTGGGGGGGGGGGTGTGGCTGTGGGGGAGGGGGCCAGCTGGGAATGGGACGCTCGGGGCAGAGTGGGGGATGGGTCTGGGGGGGCTGGATGGACCCATGGGGGGGGGTTGGCTGTGGGGAAGGGGGCCAGCTGGGAACGGGCCGCTCGGGGCAGAGTGGGGGATGGGTCTGGGGGGGCTGGATGGACCCATGGGGGGGGGTTGGCTGTGGGGAAGGGGGCCAGCTGGGAATGGGACGCTCAGGGCAGAGTGGGGGATGGGGATGGGGGGCTGGAGGAGCCGGGGGGGGGCTGGGGAGCCGAGGGGCAGCCAGGCCTGGGGCGCGCGGCCCTTTGCTGACCCCTGGGTTAGCGATTTCTGTACAAGGCCCAGCCTGACGCTGCCCCACCCGGCTCCGTGTTCATCTCACAGCCCTGGATGCCAGCGGCTCCGTGGGACCCCCAGGCAGGGGGAGAGGGACGAAGATGAAGAGCGGCGGGGCTCAGGCTGCCTGCCTGGGGAGGTGTCCCTGGAGTCCAGAGACTGTTCCCAATTAGCCTAGTCAGCCTGCAGTCGCTCTCCTTGCATGGGCAGGAACAAAGGGAGCCAGCCACGGTCCCGCTGCTGGGGAAGTGGTGCCGAGCCCACAGGGAGAACTTGAAGTGTCTCTGGAAAGGCCTCCGTGCCCTGCGCCACCCTCAGCCTCGCCCCTTCTCTGGCACTTTCCATCTGGCTCCCCAAGAGCGTCCAGGCAGGAGTGACAATCTTCAGCACTCCCCAGAGACGGGTCAGTCTCATGGGCCCTAGTTCACAGAAAGGGAAACTAGGCGAAGTATAAAATTAAAGAATTCAAGTTATCTTAAGGTTGGTTAGGGAAATAACTCTGTAAAGGAGTTTGACCCTTGCAGTCCGTCTAACCCAGGAGTGGCCAGCCTGGGGCTCTGGGGCCACATGTGGCTCTTCAGCAGTTAACGTGGCTTCTTGTACAGGCACCGACTCCAGGGCTGGAGCTACAGGTGCCAACTTTCCAATGTGCTGGGGTGGGGGCTCACTGCTCAACCCCTGGCTCTGCCACAGGCCCCGTCCCTGAGCCTGCCATGCCCTTGCTCCTCCCCCCACTGCACAGCTGATCGGGAGGGGGGCTGCCAGTGGGTGAGAGGTGCTGGGAGCCAGGGTGTGGGGGGAGTTGATGCGGGGGCTGCTGACATATTCCTGTGGCTCTTTGGAAATGTACATTAGTAAGTTCTAGCTCCTTAGGTTCAGATGGGCCACCCCTGATTCTGGCCCCGGCTAGCAGGTAGATGGAAGGCCTGGCAGAGAACAGGAGCAGGAGCTCGCGAGGGGGTGCGAAGAGAACCGGAAGAAGACAGGAGTTAGTTTTGTAGAAGGAGCCCATCTCATTCTTGCTGCATGATCACTCGGCTCAGGCTGGGGGACCTGATCTACCAACCTCCGCTTGGCTGGAAGCCATTGGGGACGTAAGTACCCTGGGGGATGCAATGCCAGGTTTGAGTAACAGGTTAACAGGCTGCACAGTTACAGGACAGTCATGAACAAATGCTCAACACCAGTGGGATGAGGTTTGCCAAAGAGTCACCAGTTGTTTAAGCTGGTGTCACGCAAAATCCAGCCCCCAGTGATTCAGTCCACAAGCAAAACTACTCGTGCTGAAGGCAGCCAGTGCAGATCTGTAGAGAAGAGTGTAAAGGCACTGCAGGTACTGGGCCGGGTAGAACACAGCAAGGAGGGACCAGGAACTGGAAAGGAAACACCAGGGCACTAGAGAGCTGGGGTGCATCTCCACTGGGTCGGACCATTGCTGGTCTCTCGCTACGCTGCCCACTGCCAAAGGCCCTGGAAAAGCCACTGTAGAGCTACCCAATGGCCAGCAAGAGAGGAGGGTGATGTGATAGCTTTCACTGGACCAAGCTCTGTTGGTGAGAGAAGCTTTCGAGCTTGCACAACACTCTTCTTCAGGTCTGGGGAACTAACTCAGACTGTCACTGCTAGCTACAAGGTGGAAGCTCCAAAGCTGGTCTCACTCACTTGGTCCAATAAAAGATATTCCCTCGCCCACCTGGTCTCTCAAATATCCTGGTTACGACAACGGCTGCACAGCTCCGTTAACTAAGTCCTGTTTGCAGCACCACCACCACTCCGTCAACTCTGCTCATCAGCCTGAAAGCCATGACAGCTAGATAGGCTTCTCAAAGGCTCATTTCCCTGGTAGAATTTAGTCTGTTTCCACTGACTGAGTAGCAAGACGGACAGAGTTTGTGCCAATGTGGGTGCAGCATAGGAGCCTGTAGGATGGATGGACAGACAGACAATTTGTGTTTCTGCTTAACAACATCACAATGATCGTGCAGAGAGCGTGATCGCCTGGGAAATAGCAGTGCAGTGGAACAGCTGAACAGACGAGACAGAGTTGGGGGAGGGTTCTGAATGCGAGGACGGGAGCTCTGCTCAGTCTGTCTGAGAGCTAGAAGCTCAGCAGAGGATAAGTTGCATCTCAGCTCGGAAAGCAAATTTCTTTGTGGTTTAACTGGAACAAGAGATAAAACGTCTGAGCTGGTTTAATCACAGGTTTCTCTGGGTCAGGGACATTTGGCTTCCTTCCCCTGTGATCTGGATACAGCTGATTGTCTCTCCCTGTGCTATGTGAGCAGCACTAGATGACGGTTACAGATGGGAATTGGATCCCAGCTCAGACTGGAAACAGTCCTACTTAAAGCCAGGTAAAAGCAAATCCAAGGACATTTAAACAACCACAATCTCCATCCAAGGGCACTCTTCCTGGGGTCAGAACTGCTTCCCTCTCAGTGCTGGGCAGAGATCAGTACTTAAATGCTCCCTGCTCCTTTACACATGAGCATCACCAAACAGAAGTAATATTGAAAGCAATGTGAATATGGATTGATTCTCAGACATCCCCATGAGCTCACTGTGGGGAGGTCTGGCTGGTCTATCCAGCTAGGGCCTTTCCAAGCTGTCTGTGGGGCCGAGAGAAGAATCCAACTCCTGCTGTGTCCCGGGACTTCCAAGAAAAGCTGTGATGGCCACAAGAAGTGACTTGGTCCTATTCACTCCTTTGAGCCAGCCTGCTGTAGCAGCTTGTGAGGGGAACTGGGACTGCTTGTGATGTCAGCAGCTGCCTGGCACTCCGCCAGACTTTCAGACTTTGAGGGGAGCTGGGATGGACAAGGGCATTTAGGGTCACATTTTTATTAGCGCTATGAGTGTATCAGTTTACCTGCTCACATTGACCGGCTCCATAGGGAGAGGGCAGGGAACAGGGGCGGGCAACCTGTCTGAGCTGGGTGCAAGTGCACCCTCGGGAACTGAGTGGAATCGTGTCTATGAATGGAAGGCCCAGAAGAGATAATGAATGCCCCACGGACTGAACATTTAATGCTGAGGGGCTGGAAGCCAAACAGGCTGAGCATGTGAACGCAGCATGGCGGGAGCTGGAGAACAAAGGGCCGAGTGCCAGGTGTCTGTGTTAGGGGCTGGGTTCGCAGGCGGAGAGACAACGAGACAGATGGATTTGAGGAGTCTCCACAGGGTTCTGCTAGCAAACTGCAGCTGACACAAGTGATGTCATTGTCCTGCTGCTGAAATTTGTATATAGCTCAGGCGCGTGCACACATGCGTGCTTGCATGGATATAGAGCATGGTGCACCATGGGAAGGTAACCCGATGTGCCACAGGCCCCTGTCCAGCAGTGTCTTTTGGGACATTTTTGCTGTTGGGGGGGAGGGGAGGGGGGGACAGCAACAATTTGCCCAGGGATCCTGGTTTCTTGGGGTCAAGTTCCCAACATGCAACTTTTGCCATCTCATAATTTTTGCACTGGGTTTTAACAATTTCCCTGACCCTGGTGGAGTTTAAAATTGTGAGCAGAGCGGTCACTGTCGCAGGGACTGGGGCATTGTGGGTCAACACGGGTCATTCAGGATCTGAATCGCACTGCGCCGACCATGGCTTCGTGCTGTTTGGGGGTGTCACTTTACTGTGCCATCATAATGGACACTTACACAAGCCAGAGACAAACTGGAGTGTACACACATGCCAAGTTAGAGAACTTCTTGTGGATTGCCACAGACTCGCAGGGGCAAAAAAATGCAGGCCTGTTATTTACCAGGCTGCACGTGGCAACAGACTATAGGATAAGGGATGCAAGGAGAGTGTGGGACACAACGCAAACTGCAGACACACACACACAACTAAAATTAATCAATTTAAAGTTTTATTGGGGATAATTATAAGGGGTAAGGGAGCAGCATTTGATTAACTAATAGACTTAATAAAACTTAAAATACACAATGACTAAAATACCTACTAACAATATTTATAAACAAAGATTTAGTAATAATTGATACCCCGTATATACTCGAGTATAGGTCGACCCGAATATAAGCCGATGCACCTAATTTTACTACAAAAAGCTGGAAAAGTTATTGACTCGAGTATAAGCCGAGGTTCCCCCTTCCCCGCCGTGGGCGGGCTGCCGAGGTTCCCCCCTCCCCGCCGGACCAAAAAAAAAATGTGCGCCCCGGTTCCCCCCTCCCCACCGCGGGCGGGCTGCCGGGAGCGCTCCCGGCAGCCCGCCCGCGGCGGGGAGGGGGGAACCGGGACGCTCCCGGCAGCCCGCCCGCGTGGCGGGGACGGGAGAGCGAGGCGCTTTTTTTTTTTTTTTTTTTTGTCCGGCGGGGAGGGGAGGAACCGGGGCGCACATTTTTCACTGACTCGAGTATAAGCCGAGGCGGCTTTTTTCAGCCCAAAAAGTGGGCTGAAAAACTCGGCTTATACTCGAGTATATACGGTACTTACAAATACAAAACAACACATAACAACCGGCGAACGTAGAAGCTGTTTGAAAACACGCGAGCTGAGATGCTTCGAGGTGATTCGGCTCAGTTACGGGGGTACAGGATACACAGGATTCGGTTTTCTTTCTCCTCTCTCTGCCTATACATGGCAGACAGGGCAATAAGTACAAACTATGACATCACAGAAGTGTCATAGGGGACGGGGCCCAAAACCTGTTTGTGTCAGTTTCCGATTGGCACGAGTAATGTTTACACCAAGTAGGGGAGCAGGTGCCTCAAAGTCTGGCTTTGCCCCAAAGGCGAGGGTAATGCACATTGTTTTAGAATACGCACAAAACTGAATGATGAAAGAAGAGGCCGGGGCAGACTGGTATGGACAAGTTTTACAGGATGCAAACAGGAACTGGTCTGAACACTTCTGTCGCAAGAACGGCCATATTGGATCAGACCAGTCATCCATCTAGCCCAGTATCCTGCCTCCCACAGTGGTCAGTGCCAGACCTTAGGGGGAGTGTACAGAACAGGGCAATTCTGGAAAAATCCACCCCATCTTGTCCTCCCAGCTTCTGACAATTAGAGGTTCAGGGTCACCCTGAGCATGGGGTTATATTGTCATAAGAAGCACATGGGATCTTTTTCAAGGAAAAAGGCAAAATGCCGGGTTTATTGGAGATATAACAATTGGCACATGCATTCAGTCCCTCACACTCACACTGTCCCGCCAGTCAATGTCCGCCAGTCCAGGGTCCGGATCAATCTAGCAGCCAGCTATGTTGATCACAGATAGGGAGAAGCTGGGGTCTGTCAGTCACGATACAATGCTCCAGGGAAGTCTTGGCAGGATGAACCAAAAGTTTCATGGCAAAGCCCCCGATTTATAGCGTGATCTTCCTTCCTTGGGACCAAAGAGTTTTGCCCCGTCATGCTGTAATCAATCGCCGTTTGACAAGAACAATTGAAGAAAACAAGCTCTCCTCATCCTAGATCTTGATCGTTCACCAGCCTCTCCGAGTTCTCCCAGTCTGGTTTAATCACAGCTGTCTTATCCCCATTGGTAGGTGCCTGCCCTATCTTTTAGAGTCGTCACTCTGCCTCCTCTGACATCTCAATAGGGGCGCGTTGCGATCTCCTGGTGCCTTTACGTCCATCCTCGATTCCTCCCTAAAACATCTGGTCCGGTGGTGACCTTCACACTTAGCTTCTAACACACACATTCCTCATTCACACCCAAACCAGGACTGATTTACACAGAACATTTGAATGGGAACATCACATTGCAATGCAGGAGAAAACAATCCCGGCATTCTTTTACTTATTTTAAAATGCTCATTTTAAACCTTGTCACGTTACTGGAATAATTTGGTACCATGTAGATCATTGGGGTACCAACTATTATGTGAAGGGGGTCATAACAGGTGGCTATGACCAGGTTATGGAGGGCAGATTATGAATATGCCATTGATATGTGTGTATCTTTTTGGAACTGAAGTTATGGATATTGGATATAGGGTGCCTGTACTGCAAACCTAGGCTTGGCTCCTGGGTGAAATCTCAGACAAGCTGGTGCTAACTTGAGCCCATTAAAGGGCCATCAACTGCACAATGAACTCTGTCCACACCCAAGGAACTCCCCAGGGATGGAACATGCCTGGGCAAAAACTAAATCCTGGAAAGTCTGGTGATTGGACCATGAATCCTGGAGAGTCTGGTGATTGGATCAGGTGGCTAGGAACCTCCATTTGGCAACCAGACTCTAGGAGGAAGTCTATAAAGATTGGGAGAGATGTCTCCATTTTGTCTTCAATCTGCAACCTTCAGCTAGCATCTACCTCTGGATGGGATTTTGCTACATGTGGAAGCTCTGACCAACGGATTGATGACCCACCCTAGAAGGGGGTGAATTCCAGAGACTTATCTAAACCTGCAGTTTATTCTACAGCTGCAAGACTGAACCAAGAGATTTGCCATTACCGCATGTAATTGATTTCTTTTAACCTTTCCTAACCCTCACCTAGACCTTTTTCCTTGTACAATAAACCTTTCGATTTTAGATTCTAAAGGATTGGCAACAGCGTGATTTGTGGGAAGATCCGATTGGTATATTGACCTGGGTCTGGGGCCTGATTCTTTGGAATTGGGGAGAACCGTTTTCTTTATTTGGGGCATTGGTTTTCATAACCATTGATCCCCAGGACAGGTGGCTGTTGGTGGTGATACTGGGAATCTGGAGTGTGTTAAGGGGATTGCTTGTGTGACTTGTGGTTAGCCAGTGGGGTGAAACCAAAGTCTTTTCTGTTCAGCTGGTTTGGTTTCCTTAGTGTGGAAAAACCCCACCTTTGGGCTGTAGTTGCCCCTTTGGAAGCAATCTGTCCTGATCTGACACTCACAGTTGGATCCCACCAGGAACAGCCCCTCACAAACCTACATCAAGGTGGTGACCCTAAAACATTGGTTACTACCTTGAAATCAGCTCAGACACAAGATTCCAGCTGATGCATCTCTACCAATGGCACACTAGGCCATTGGTTTCTGCTTTCAGAAATGGGGGCTGGCAGGATATGGTCAAATCATGTGCCAGTACATTTAATACATGCTACATTATTCTTCTTTATCCATTCTAAATTATACAAAATACAAACATATCCTACTACTACAACATTCCTAACCCTTGTGGCTAATAGCCATTGATGGACCTATGCCTTGCCTGACCGAGGGGTCTGATCATTCATAGAATATCAGGGTTGGAAGGGCCCTCAGGAGGAATCTAGTCCAACCCCCTGCTCAAAGCAGGGCCAGTCCCAACTAAATCATCCCAGCCAGGGCTTTGTCAAGCCTGACCTTAAAAACCTCTAAGGAAGGAGATTCCACCACCTCCCTAGGGAACCCATTCCAGTCCTTCACCACTCGCCTAGGGAAAATATTCTTCCTAATATCCAACCTAAACCTCCCTGAAGCAAAGTGGCAACTTACCCCAGCGCTGCCTCCTGGTGATCGTCCAAGAATTAGCTCTTCTTCAGCACCGGAGTGCCCTTTGCAGGCTGGTGTCCCACTGGCCCTGTGTCCCTCCCGACCCCCGGTGCCCTCGTCCCTAAGGTGCTGCACCCCTGAAGTACCCACACAGTCTCAAGGTCTCCCCTCCCTCATTGCCACTCATCACCAGCAAGGAGGGTTTGGCTGCTGCCTCTGTATCCCTGGGCTACCCCCTGTAACTCCAGTACCCTTTGTTGGGCCATCCCCTAGGCCCTGCAGCCTGGGGGTTTCCAGGTCAGATCTCCCCCAGCTCCTCTTGCCTTGCCCCAGCCCCGCTCCACTCTCAGTACCCTCTCAAGCTTCCAGCAGCCAGGCCAGCCTGGAGCCAGAGTAGACTCTCTCTGTGCACCAAACTCTGGGCCTTTTTATCAGGGCCAGCTGAGCCCTAATTGACCCAGCCACAGCGGTGGCTGTGTTAAGGCAGACTCAGTTTCCCTTGCTCCTTCTCCCCATGTATTCTTCCTCACCAGCAATCACATAGTTAAATTTTCCCCTGACAGCTGCTTTCCATTGCACCCCTCTGGTGGGCTGCCTTTCAAATCAGCCTGGGAGCTTGCTGGCTCCTAGCTACAACCCTGTTTACCCAGGAGTGGGGCAGCCACCCCACTACACCCCCCCCCCACTGCAACTTGAGACCATTGCTCCTTGTTCTGTCATCTGGTACCACTGAGAACAGTGTAGATCCATCTTCTTTAGAACCCCCTGAAAGCAGCTATGAAATCCCCCCTCAGTCTCCTCTTCTGCAGATTAAACAATCCCAATTCCCTCAGCCTCTCCACATAAGTCATGCGCTCCAGGCCCCTAATAATTTCTGTTGCCCTTCTCTGGACTCTTTCCAATTTTTCCACAGCCTTCTTGTAGTGTGGGCCCCAAAACTGGACACAGTACTCCAGATGAGGCCTCACCAATGTCGAATAGAGGGGAACAATCATGTCCCTCGATCTGCTGGCAATGCCCCTACTTATACAGCCCAAAATGCCATTAGCCTTCTTGGCAACAAGGGCACACTGTTGACTCATGTCCAGCTTCACATCCACTGTAACCCCTAGGTCCTCTTCTGCAGAACTGCTGCCTAGCCATTCGGTCCCTAGTCTGTAGCAGTGCATGGGATTCTTCCGGCCTAAGGGCAGGACTCTGCACTTCTCCTTGTTGAACCTCATGAAATTTCTTTTGGCCCAGTCCTCTAATTTGTCTAGGTCCCTCTGCATCCTATCCCTACCCTCCAGTATATCTACCACTCCTCCTAGTGTAGTGTCATCTGTAAACTTGCTGTGGGTGCAGTCCATGCCATCCTCCAGATCATTGATAAAGATATTGAATAAAACCGGCCCCAGACCCGACCCTTGGGGCACTCCACTTGATACCGGCTGCCAACTAGACATGGAGCCATTGATCACTACCCGTTGAGCCCGACGATCCAGACAGCTTTCTATCCACCTTATGGTCCATTCATCCAGCCCATACTTCTTGAACTTGCGGCAAGAATATTGTGGGAGACCATATCAAAAGCTTTGCTAAAGTCAAGGAATAAGACACCGGCCCATGGGTTCCTAGGGCACTGGAACTGAAACGTCCTCAAGCCTCATGAAAGCAGCACCGGGCGCAGGCTGGAGCTTCCTAACGTCCCTGAATGGATCCTGAGACAGCACACACACTGCGCCAGCACCCCGCAGGGCTCTGCCAAGGGCACTGCGGCACACGCACTGCACCTGTGCACACACACACTGCGCCAGCACCCCGCAGGGCACTGCCAAGGGCACTCCGGCACACGCATTGCACCTGTGCACACACACACACTGCGCCAGCACCCCGCAGGGCTCTGCCAAGGGCACTGCGGCACACGCACTGCACCTGTGCACACACACACTGCGCCAGCACCCCGCAGGGCACTGCCAAGGGCACTCCGGCACACGCACTGCACCTGTGCACACACACACACACACACACTGCGCCAGCACCCCGCAGGGCACTGCCAAGGGCACTGCGGCACACGCACTGCACCTGTGCACACACACACACACACACTGCGCCAGCACCCCGCAGGGCCCTGCCAAGGGCACTGCGGCACACGCACTGCACCTGTGCACACACACACACACACTGCGCCAGCACCCCGCAGGGCACTGCCAAGGGCACTCCAGCACACGCACTGCACCTGTGCACACACACACACACACTGCGCCAGCACCCCGCAGGGTCCTGCCAAGGGCACTGCGGCACACGCACTGCATCTGTGCACACACACACACACACACACTGCGCCAGCACTCCGCAGGGCGCTGCCAAGGGCACTGCGGCACACGCACTGCACCTGTGCACACACACACACACACACACACACACACTGCGCCAGCACCCCGCAAACGATCAGAGTACTGGGCCCCAAAAATTCTGTTGCCGGGCCTGACACCCCCCCATATCCCCCCACACCCCGACACCCACACCCACACCCCTACCCCCCCACCCCCCCACCCCCCCACCCACACACCCCCACCCCCGACACCCACACACACCCCGACACCCACACACACCCCAACACCCACACACCCCCACACACCCCCACACACACCCACACACACCCCCACGGCCCCAACACCCCCCCACGCCCCCCACACCCCCCGACACCCCCACCCACACCCCGACACCCACTCACACCCCACACACACCCCCACATCCCCACACACACACCCACACACACACCCCGACACCCACACCCCCTCACACCCCCCACACACACCCACATCCCCACGCCCCCGACACCCCCCACGCCCCCCCCGACACCCACACACACCCCGACACCCACACCCCCCCACGCCCCCCACACCTCCCGACACCCACACCCCACACCCCGACACCCACTCACACCCCACACACACCCCCACATCCCCATGCCCCCGACACCCCCACCCACACCCCCACACCCCGACACCCACACCCCCTCACCCCCCCACACACATCTCCACGCCCCCGACACCCCCACACACCCCGACACCCACACACACCCCGACACCCACACACCCCCACACACACCCCCACGCCCCCCACACCTCCCGACACCCACACCCCACACCCCGACACCCACTCACACCCCACCCACACCCACACATCCCCACGCCCCCGACACCTCCACCCACACACCCCCACCCCGACACCCACACCCCCTCACACCCCACACACACACACATCCCCACGCCCCCCCACACACACCCCGACACCCCCCACGCCCCCCCCGACACCCACACACACCCCTGGCCGTAACCGAGTTTCTCCCTCGTCTCCCGGTTCTTTGCTCCCCGCCCCGCCCCGCCCCCGCCGCCTCTGGCCCCGCCCCTCGATCCGAGGCCCCCCCGCCGGCCCCCACATCCCCGCGCGCGGCCCCGCCCCGTGACGCGGCGCGGTGACGTCAGGCGGAGCTGTCCGCTCAGCACCGCGGGCCGGAGGCCGGGCGGGACCATGCGCCGGGGCCGGGCCGGGGGCGCAGGTAGGAGCGCGGGGGGGGGGGGGGGGCGCCTGGGCCTGGGAACCGGGGGGGGTTCTGGGGGGGCTGCGGGGCCTGGGGGGGCTGGGAGGTGTGGGAGGGGCCTTGGGAGGCGAGGAGACGGGGGGGGGGGCTCAGGAGCTGGGGGAGACCCTGGGGGGGGACCCGGGGGGGATCCTAAGGCGGCTGAGAAGACGAACAGGCCCTGGGGGGATGAGAGGCCGGGGGCACCCTGGGAGTTGGGGGGGGGGACAACCTGGGAGGCGAGGAAGCCCGAGGGGGGGTGGAGAACCTGGGGGGACCCTGGGAGGTGGGGGGAGACCCTAAGGGGGCTGAGAACGGGGGGGACCCGAGGACCTGGGGGGATCCTGGGAGGTGGGGGGAGACCCTAAGGGGGCTGAGAACTGGGGGGGGGACCCGAGGACCTGGGGGGGATCCTGGGAGGTGGGGGGAGACCCTAAGGGGGCTGAGAACCGGGGGGGGGACCCGAGGACCTGGGGGGGATCCTGGGAGGTGGGGGGAGACCCTAAGGGGGCTGAGAACCGGGGGGGGACCCGAGGACCTGGGGGGGATCCTGGGAGGTGGGGGGAGACCCTAAGGGGGCTGAGAACTGGGGGGGGACCCGAGGACCTGGGGGGATCCTGGGAGGTGGGGGGAGACCCTAAGGGGGCTGAGAACTGGGGGGGGGACCCGAGGACCTGGGGGGGATCCTGGCGGGGGGGATCTAAGGGGGCTGAGAAGACGAGCAGGCCCCGGGAGGGCTGAGAACCTGGGGGGGATCCTGGGAGGTGTGTGGGGCAGAGTCTTGGGGGGGCTGAGGAGCCGGGGGGGGGGTCTGTAGGGTGGGTTGGGGATCTGGGTCTCCAGGTTTATTTCCAGGCTCTTCTGCCCAGGGAAGCGGCCAACTGGTTTTGAAGCCGTAACGTTGTCAACGCTGATGGGCAGCCCAGGAACAGAACCAGCACCCCACAGCCGGGGACTGCGCTGGTGTGGGGGTGTCGGGGGATGGATGGGGAGAGCTGTACTGGTGAGGGGGTGTCAGGGGATGGATGGGGAGAGCTGTACTGGTGAGGGGGTGTCAGGGGATGGATGGGGAGAGCTGTACTGGTGAGGGGGTGTCAGGGGATGGATGGGGAGAGCTGTACTGGTGTGGGGGTGGGGGGATGGATGGGGAGAGCTGTACTGGTGAGGGGGTGTCGGGGGATGGATGGGGAGAGCTGTACTGGTGTGGGAGTGTCGGGGGATGGATGGGGAGAGCTGTACTGGTGAGGGGGTGTCGGGGGATGGATGGGGAGAGCTGTACTGGTGTGGGGGTGGGGGGGATGGATGGGGAGAGCTGTACTGGTGTGGGGGTGGGGGGATGGATGGGGAGAGCTGTACTGGTGTGGGGGTGTCGGGGGATGGATGGGGAGAGCTGTACTGGTGTGGGGGTGGGGGGGATGGATGGGGAGAGCTGTACTGGTGTGGGGGTGGGGGGGATGGATGGGGAGAGCTGTACTGGTGTGGGGGTGGGGGGATGGATGGGGAGAGCTGTACTGGTGTGGGGGTGTCGGGGGATGGATGGGGAGAGCTGTACTGGTGTGGGGGTGTCGGGGAATGGATGGGGAGAGCTGTACTGGTGAGGGGGTGTCGGGGGATGGATGGGGAGAGCTGTACTGGTGAGGGGGTGTCAGGGGATGGATGGGGAGAGCTGTACTGGTGAGGGGGTGTCAGGGGATGGATGGGGAGAGCTGTACTGGTGTGGGGGTGGGGGGATGGATGGGGAGAGCTGTACTGGTGAGGGGGTGTCGGGGGATGGATGGGGAGAGCTGTACTGGTGTGGGAGTGTCGGGGGATGGATGGGGAGAGCTGTACTGGTGAGGGGGTGTCGGGGGATGGATGGGGAGAGCTGTACTGGTGTGGGGGTGGGGGGGATGGATGGGGAGAGCTGTACTGGTGTGGGGGTGGGGGGATGGATGGGGAGAGCTGTACTGGTGTGGGGGTGTCGGGGGATGGATGGGGAGAGCTGTACTGGTGTGGGGGTGGGGGGGATGGATGGGGAGAGCTGTACTGGTGTGGGGGTGGGGGGGATGGATGGGGAGAGCTGTACTGGTGTGGGGGTGGGGGGATGGATGGGGAGAGCTGTACTGGTGTGGGGGTGTCGGGGGATGGATGGGGAGAGCTGTACTGGTGTGGGGGTGTCGGGGAATGGATGGGGAGAGCTGTACTGGTGAGGGGGTGTCGGGGGATGGATGGGGAGAGCTGTACTGGTGTGGGGGTGTCAGGGGATGGATGGGGAGAGCTGTACTGGTGTGGGGGTGGTGGGGATGGATGGGGAGAGCTGTACTGGTGTGGGGGTGTCGGGGGATGGATGGGGAGAGATGTACTGGTGTGGGGGTGGTGGGGATGGATGGGGAGAGCTGTACTGGTGTGGGGGTGTCAGGGGATGGATGGGGAGAGCTGTACTGGTGTGGGGGTGTCAGGGGATGGATGGGGAGAGCTGTACTGGTGTGGGGGTGTCAGGGGATGGATGGGGAGAGCTGTACTGGTGAGGGGGTGTCAGGGGATGGATGGGGAGAGCTGTACTGGTGTGGGGGTGTCAGGGGATGGATGGGGAGAGCTGTACTGGTGTGGGGGTGTCAGGGGATGGATGGGGAGAGCTGTACTGGTGTGGGGGTGTCAGGGGATGGATGGGGAGAGCTGTACTGGTGATCCCACGAAAGCCGATGCCCAAATCCATGTTAGTCTCTAGGGTGCCACAAGGACCCCTCGTTCCTTTTCATCAGCTGGAGCATGGACTGATTTTCTAGGAAAAGCTCTCTGAGTTCATGGGCTGGCCAGGGAGAACCCAGCCAGGGCCCAAGGGAGGCGGAAGGGCTGGTGTGACCGCTTAGCCTACAGCACCGAGGACCAGGAGAGGGTTCTCGTCCCGGTGAGGAAGAATAATCTGCAAGCTGCCGGCCCTTCACGGTCATCAAGCAGCTGCATGAGGAGAATGATGAGGTGGAAGTGTCCAGCGGGCTCACAGACCCTGAGAGGACCAGGTCAACGGGATGGAGCCGCACGGTGACAGGGAGAGGCTGGTACTGGCCCCATGTGGCTAGTGGGACAAGGGAGAAGATTCCCCTGCTGGGTCTCTTCCCTGAGACCGGAGCTGGCCCCTTGCTGGAATCAATTAACCCCTTAACCCCTGCCCAACAGAGAGACGCTGCATTCATACCAACAGCTGTTCTCCAGCCGGCCTGGGCTCACCAACTGAGCTGTCCCCTGGGTGGAGAGCGGAGCCGGCCCTCTCACCAGGTGTTTCCCATTCAGAGTAACGGGGACACAGCCAGGCCCTGGAGGGAGAGGTCAGAGACATGCTGGCTTTAGGGGTGATCCCGCTGCCCACCAGCCCCGGGGGCCTCTCCTGCGGTGCTGGTCCCCGGGAAAGACGCGTTGGTCCAAAAGATGGGTGTGACCTATCGGAAGCTCAACGCCATCACCATGTCTGGGGCCTGATGAGATCCTGGGCAAGCTGGGGGGGACTCGGTACCCCACGACCAGGGATCTCACCAAAGGCTGCTGGCAGGTGCCTTTGGGCCCAGAGGCCAGGTTGGAACCTGCTTTTGTCACCCCTGTGGGGCTGTACAAGTCCCTGGTTCAACCTTTCGGCCTCAAGGAGGCGCCGGTCACCTGCCAGGGCTGGGGGGTCAGTCACTGCGGGGGATGGAGAACTGTGCCCCAGGGGACATGGGTGATATCTGTGCCATTAGCCAGACCTGGGAGGACCAGGTGTCCCAGGTGAAGGGGGGCTGGGTCGTCTCCAGGATGCAGGGCAGACTGTAAAAGCTGGGCCGTGCCAGGTGGGGATGACAGAGGGGTCATACCTGGGTCACGAGGTGGGGAGCGGACCTGGCCAAGGGACGGGGGGGGGGGGGGGTCAGACACCGGCCTGCTCCCCAGATTGAGAAACAGGCCCCGGCCTTTCTTGGGATGGGGTGGGGCAGTGCTGGAGATTTGTGCCCCACTTCAGCTCTGGGTCGGCTCCCCTCACTGAGCCAGACAAGCTGGGCTGGGCAGTGCCAGGGGCTCTCTGCCCGCTGAAGGAGGATCGGGTCACGGGCCCGGTGCTGGGAAACCCGGACTTTGACAAGCCCTTTATGGTGTTCACCGCTCCCCCCGCCCCAGAGCTGGGTGTGCTGCCGGTGCAGTGATTGAAACCCCCTGTCATGTCAGGGGAGACCTGCTCTGGGAGGGAGCAGACGGGTGGCGGGGACACTGCCCGTGGGGTAACCAGGCTCCCATCCTGCTCCTTTCGGGGCACACCAGAGTGTGAGCCAGACCCAGCCGCCCGGGTCCCTCTGCCCAGCTCAGGCTTCTCAGGCCAGCCCTGGAGCTGGGACCCTCTGGCAGGACCAGGCCGTCCCTCCAGACACCCCTGGGAGCCAGACAAAGAGAGGAGGAGCTGCTGCTGCTGCCTGGCTCTCCAGAAGGCTTTGCAGCTCAGTCTCCTAGCAACCCCCGTCCTTCCCTTCGCTTCCTGCCTTCTGGGAACATCCCGAGGGGCACCTGGATGCAGGGAGCAAATGGGACATTGTCAAGTGGCAGGACCATAGGGTACAGGGGGCCATGGGGGTGGAGAGCGGAGGCCTTGGGACTGAATGGGGCAGAAAGCATGATGGGGAGGGAGCAGTAGGGGCTGGGATGGGGCAGTTGGCGTGGCATGGGGCAGGTCGGGGTGGGACGGGGCAGGTCAGGATGGGGCAGGTCAGGGCAGGAGGGGGCAGTAGGGGCTGGGATGGGGCAGGTTGGGCTAGGACGGTGCAGGGCGGGACGGGGCAGTTTGGGGCAGGGTGAGGCGAGATGGGGCAGTGTAGGGGTCGCGTGGGCGGGGCGCGGCCCCTCTTCTTGCTGGTCTGGCGGGAAAAGCCTCGCCCTGTCCGCGGTCGGTGACCCTGAGGGGAATTAGCGGGGTCGCGGACCCGGAAGCCCGCCGCTCGTGGGGCGGGAGGGCCAGGCTCAGGCCCGCCCCGGGGGTTAGTCTGGAGTCCCGGGATAGTCTCGGAGCGGGGTGGTGTCCCCACGCTTCTTCTCAGTGGCCCTGTCCGTGCCTTGGACGCGGGGTGTGGTTGTGGTCAATGGGCTGCCTGGCTGAGGCACACGGTCATCGGCTCGGGCCCCTCTTCCCTGCTACCTCCGGACTCCCCTTCCCTGGGTACCTGGTCGGTCGTGGGGTCCTCGGCGTCGGCGAGGGTCATGGGCTCCTCCGAGTCGCTGTCCGGAGGCAGGTCGGGTAGGTCGCCGGGGGAGCAGGCTAGCTCGGTCGGGGGTTCCTCGGGGAAGAAGGCTGTCGGCGGAGTCGGGGCCGGCAGCCGGTCCCCAGGGTGAGGGCTGTGCGACACGTCTGGTCCCTCTTCGGGGGGGCAGCCGGGCGGTAGAGTTGGCGGCTGGTCCCAGTCACGGTCCGGCGACGGTCCCCACTGGCCCTCGGGGTCGCAGGCTGTTCGTGCCTTCAGCCGGGCCTCTAGCTGAGGGTCCAGCGGTTCCTCGGGGTAGTGGCCGAGGGGCAGAGGCGGAGGCCTCTCCCAGTAGCCGTAGGGCTGCTGGTCGGGGAAGTCCGGGTGCGGAGGCAGCCCTTGAGGGGCTTCCTTCGCTGCTGGCTTCCTCCCTCTGGTGTCTGGAGGCAGCCATCTTATCCGGCCGGGGCCGCCCCCGGGGTTCCGGGGGCGGGGCTGACCCGGCGCTGACGTGGCCCCTCCCGGCCGCGGCGTGCGGCTGGCTGGCGGCGAGGCCCCTCCTCTCCCGCCCTCGGGTCTCCGGGGGCGGGGCTGGCCCGGCGCTGATGCGCCTTCTTCCGGCCGCGGCGTGCGGCTCGCCGGCGGCCGCGCCTCCTTTCCCCCGCCCTCGGATCTCCGGGGGCGGGGTCGTCCTGGAGCCGCCGGGGCTTCCTCCGGCCGCGGCGTGCGGCCCGCCGGCGGCCGCGGCTTTTCTGGTCCCCTCCCGGTTCTCTGGGGGCGGGGCTCAGCCCGTGCTGGCGCGGCTTCCTCCGGCCGCTGCCAGGGGCTGTTTCGGGCGCGGGCGGCGTGCAGCCGTGCCGCCCCGCTACAGGCAGGTTGGGGTGGGACAGGGCAGGTCGGGACTGGACGGGGCAGGTTGGGGCAGTAGGGCCTGGGACAGGGCACATCAGAGCAGGATGGGGCGGGATGGGGAGAGTTGGGCTGGGACGGGGCAGGTTGGAAGGGGACGGGGCAGTAGGGGCTGGGACAGGGGCTATCACTTCTCCGTGGAAGGAACACGCCATTCTCCTCCCCGCGGGTCCCCCGCTGTCCGGTGTCTGAGCTGTGCTATCACTTCTCCGTCGAAGGAACACGCCATGCTCCCGCCCGCGGGTCCCTCCGCTGTCCGGTGTCTGAGCTGTGCTATCACTTCTCCGTGGAAGGAACACGCCATTCTCCCACCCGCGGGTCCCCCCGCTGTCCAGTGTCTGAGCTGTGCTATCACTTCTCCGTGGAAGGAACACGCCATTCTCCCGCCCCCGGGTCCCCCCGCTGTCCGGTGTCTGAGCTGTGCTATCACTTCTCCGTGGAAGGAACACGCCATTCTCCCGCCCGCGGGTCCCTCCGCTGTCCGGTGTCTGAGCTGTGCTATCACTTCTCCGTGGAAGGAACACGCCATTCTCCCACCCGCGGGTCCCCCGCTGTCCGGTGTCTGAGCTGTGCTATCACTTCTCCGTGGAAGGAACACGCCGTTCTCCTCCCCGAGGGACCCCCGCTGTCCGGTGTCTCAGCTGTGCTATCACTTCTCCGTCGAAGGAACACGCCATTCTCCTCCCCGCGGGTCCCCCGCTGTCCGGTGTCTGAGCTGTGCTATCACTTCTCCGTCGAAGGAACACGCCATTCTCCTGCCCGCGGGTCCCCCCACTGTCCGGTGTCTGAGCTGTGCTATCACTTCTCCGTCGAAGGAACACGCCGTTCTCCTCCCCGAGGGTCCCCCCGCTGTCCGGTGTCTGAGCTGTGCTATCACTTCTCCGTCGAAGGAACACGCCATTCTCCTGCCCGCGGGTCCCCCCGCTGTCCGGTGTCTGAGCTGTGCTATCACTTCTCCGTCGAAGGAACACGCCGTTCTCCTCCCCGAGGGTCCCCCCGCTGTCCGGTGTCTGAGCTGTGCTATCACTTCTCCGTCGAAGGAACACGCCATTCTCCCGCTCGCGGGTCCCCCCGCTGTCCGGTGTCTGAGCTGTGCTATCACTTCTCCGTCGAGGAACACACCATTCTCCTCCCCGCAGGTCCCTTCGCTGTCCGGTGTCTGAGCTGTGCTATCACTTCTCCGTGGAAGGAACACGCCATTCTCCCGCCCGCGGGTCCCCCCGCTGTCCGGTGTCTCAGCTGTGCTATCACTTCTCCATCGAAGGAACACGCCATTCTCCCGCCCGCGGGTCCCCCCGCTGTCCGGTGTCTGAGCTGTGCTATCACTTCTCCGTGGAAGGAACACGCCATTCTCCCACCCGCGGGTCCCCCGCTGTCCGGTGTCTGAGCTGTGCTATCACTTCTCCGTCGAAGGAACACGCCATTCTCCTGCCCGCGGGTCCCCCCGCTGTCCGGTGTCTCAGCTGTGCTATCACTTCTCCATCGAAGGAACACGCCATTCTCCCACCCGCGGGTCCCCCGCTGTCCGGTGTCTGAGCTGTGCTATCACTTCTCCGTCGAAGGAACACGCCATTCTCCCGCCCGCGGGTCCCCCCGCTGTCCGGTGTCTGAGCTGTGCTATCACTTCTCCGTCAAAGGAACACGCCATGCTCCCGCCCGCGGGTCCCTCCGCTGTCCGGTGTCTCAGCTGTGCTATCACTTCTCCGTCGAAGGAACACGTCATGCTCCCGCCCGCGGGTCCCTCCGCTGTCCGGTGTCTCAGCTGTGCTATCACTTCTCCGTCGAAGGAACACGCCATTCTCCTGCCCGCGGGTCCCCCCGCTGTCCGGTGTCTGAGCTGTGCTATCACATCTCCGTCGAAGGAACACGCCATTCTCCCGCTCGCGGGTCCCCCGCTGTCCGGTGTCTGAGCTGTGCTATCACTTCTCCGTCGAAGGAACACGCCATTCTCCCGCCCGCGGGTCCCCCGCTGTCCGGTGTCTGAGCTGTGCTATCACTTCTCCGTCGAAGGAACACGCCATTCTCCTCCCCGCGGGTCCCCCCGCTGTCCGGTGTCTGAGCTGTGCTATCACTTCTCCGTCGAAGGAACACGCCATTCTCCCGCCCGCGGGTCCCCCGCTGTCCGGTGTCTCAGCTGTGCTATCACTTCTCCGTCAAAGGAACACGCCATTCTCCCGCCCGCGGGTCCCTCCGCTGTCCGGTGTCTCAGCTGTGCTATCACTTCTCCGTCGAAGGAACACGCCATTCTCCCGCCCACGGGTCCCCCCGCTGTCCGGTGTCTCAGCTGTGCTATCACCTCTCCGTCGAAGGAACACGCCATTCTCCCGCCCGCGGGTCCCCCCGCTGTCCGGTGTCTCAGCTGTGCTATCACTTCTCCATCGAAGGAACACGCCATTCTCCCACCCGCGGGTCCCCCGCTGTCCGGTGTCTGAGCTGTGCTATCACTTCTCCGTCGAAGGAACACGCCATTCTCCCGCCCGCGGGTCCCCCCGCTGTCCGGTGTCTGAGCTGTGCTATCACTTCTCCGTCAAAGGAACACGCCATGCTCCCGCCCGCGGGTCCCTCCGCTGTCCGGTGTCTCAGCTGTGCTATCACTTCTCCGTCGAAGGAACACGTCATGCTCCCGCCCGCGGGTCCCTCCGCTGTCCGGTGTCTGAGCTGTGCTATCACTTCTCCGTCGAAGGAACACGCCATTCTCCTGCCCGCGGGTCCCCCCGCTGTCCGGTGTCTGAGCTGTGCTATCACATCTCCGTCGAAGGAACACGCCATTCTCCCGCTCGCGGGTCCCCCGCTGTCCGGTGTCTGAGCTGTGCTATCACTTCTCCGTCGAAGGAACACGCCATTCTCCCGCCCGCGGGTCCCCCGCTGTCCGGTGTCTGAGCTGTGCTATCACTTCTCCGTCGAAGGAACACGCCATTCTCCTCCCCGCGGGTCCCCCCGCTGTCCGGTGTCTGAGCTGTGCTATCACTTCTCCGTCGAAGGAACACGCCATTCTCCCGCCCGCGGGTCCCCCGCTGTCCGGTGTCTCAGCTGTGCTATCACTTTTCCGTCGAAGGAACACGCCATTCTCCCGCCCGCGGGTCCCCCCGCTGTCCGGTGTCTCAGCTGTGCTATCACTTCTCCGTCGAAGGAACACGCCATTCTCCCGCCCGCGGGTCCCCCCGCTGTCCGGTGTCTCAGCTGTGCTATCACCTCTCCGTCGAAGGAACACGCCATTCTCCCGCTCGCGGGTCCCTCCGCTGTCCGGTGTCTCAGCTGTGCTATCACTTCTCCGTCGAAGGAACACGCCATTCTCCCGCCCGCGGGTCCCCCCGCTGTCCGGTGTCTCAGCTGTGCTATCACCTCTCCGTCGAAGGAACACGCCATTCTCCCGCTCGCGGGTCCCTCCGCTGTCCGGTGTCTCAGCTGTGCTATCACCTCTCCGTCGAAGGAACACGCCATTCTCCCGCTCGCGGGTCCCTCCGCTGTCCGGTGTCTCAGCTGTGCTATCACTTCTCCGTCGAAGGAACACGCCATTCTCCCGCCCGCGGGTCCCCCCGCTGTCCGGTGTCTGAGCTGTGCTATCACTTCTCCGTCGAAGGAACACGCCATTCTCCCGCCCGCGGGTCCCCCCGCTGTCCGGTGTCTCAGCTGTGCTATCACCTCTCCGTCGAAGGAACACGCCATTCTCCCACCCGCGGGTCCCTCCGCTGTCCGGTGTCTGAGCTGTGCTATCACTTCTCCATCGAAGGAACACGCCATTCTCCCGCCCGCGGGTCCCCCCGCTGTCCGGTGTCTCAGCTGTGCTATCACTTCTCCGTCGAAGGAACACGCCATTCTCCCGCCCGCGGGTCCCTCCGCTGTCCGGTGTCTGAGCTGTGCTATCACTTCTCCGTCGAAGGAACACGCCATTCTCCTCCCCGCGCGTCCCTCCGCTGTCCGGTGTCTCAGCTGTGCTATCACTTCTCCGTCGAAGGAACACGCGATGCTCCCGCCCGCGGGTCCCTCCGCTGTCCGGTGTCTCAGCTGTGCTATCACCTCTCCGTCGAAGGAACACGCCATTCTCCCGCCCGTGGGTCCCCCCGCTGTCTGGTGTCTGAGCTGTGCTATCACTTCTCCGTCGAAGGAACATGCCATTCTCCCGCCCGCGGGTCCCCCGCTGTCCGGTGTCTGAGCTGTGCTATCACTTCTCCGTCGAAGGAACACGCCATTCTCCTCCCCGCGGGTCCCTCCGCTGTCCGGTGTCTCAACTGTGCTATCACTTCTCCGTCGAAGGAACACGCCATTCTCCTCCCCGCGGGTCCCTCCGCTGTCCGGTGTCTCAACTGTGCTATCACTTCTCCGTGGAAGGAACACGCCATTCTCCCACCCGCGGGTCCCTCCGCTGTCCGGTGTCTCAGCTGTGCTATCACTTCTCCGTCGAAGGAACACGCCATTCTCCTCCCCGCGGGTCCCTCCGCTGTCCGGTGTCTGAGCTGTGCTATCACCTCTCCGTCGAAGGAACACGCCATTCTCCCGCCCGCGGGTCCCCCCGCTGTCCGGTGTCTGAGCTGTGCTATCACTTCTCCGTCGAAGGAACACGCCATTCTCCCGCCCGCGGGTCCCCCCGCTGTCCGGTGTCTGAGCTGTGCTATCACTTCTCCGTGGAAGGAACACGCCATTCTCCCGCTCGCGGGTCCCCCCGCTGTCCGGTGTCTCAGCTGTGCTATCACCTCTCCGTCGAGGAACACGCCATTCTCCCGCCCACGGGTCCCCCCGCTGTCCGGTGTCTGAGCTGTGCTATCACTTCTCCGTCGAAGGAACACGCCATTCTCCCGCCCACGGGTCCCCCCGCTGTCCGGTGTCTCAGCTGTGCTATCACTTCTCCGTCGAAGGAACACGCCATTCTCCCGCCCACGGGTCCCCCCGCTGTCCGGTGTCTCAGCTGTGCTATCACTTCTCCGTCGAGGAACACGCCATTCTCCTCCCCGCGGGTCCCCCCGCTGTCCGGTGTCTCAGCTGTGCTATCACTTCTCCGTCGAAGGAACACGCCATTCTCCCGCCCACGGGTCCCCCCGCTGTCTGGTGTCTGAGCTGTGCTATCACTTCTCCGTCGAAGGAACACGCCATTCTCCCGCCCACGGGTCCCCCCGCTGTCCAGTGTCTCAGCTGTGCTATCACTTCTCCGTCGAAGGAACACGCCATTCTCCCGCCCGCGGGTCCCCCCGCTGTCCGGTGTCTGAGCTGTGCTATCACTTCTCCGTCGAAGGAACACGCCATTCTCCCGCCCGCGGGTCCCCCCGCTGTCCGGTGTCTCAGCTGTGCTATCACCTCTCCGTCGAAGGAACACGCCATTCTCCCACCCGCGGGTCCCTCCGCTGTCCGGTGTCTGAGCTGTGCTATCACTTCTCCGTCGAAGGAACACGCCATTCTCCCGCCCGCGGGTCCCCCCGCTGTCCGGTGTCTCAGCTGTGCTATCACTTCTCCGTCGAAGGAACACGCCATTCTCCCGCCCGCGGGTCCCTCCGCTGTCCGGTGTCTGAGCTGTGCTATCACTTCTCCGTCGAAGGAACACGCCATTCTCCTCCCCGCGGGTCCCTCCGCTGTCCGGTGTCTCAGCTGTGCTATCACTTCTCCGTCGAAGGAACACGCGATGCTCCCGCCCGCGGGTCCCTCCGCTGTCCGGTGTCTCAGCTGTGCTATCACTTCTCCGTCGAAGGAACACGCCATTCTCCCGCCCGTGGGTCCCCCCGCTGTCTGGTGTCTGAGCTGTGCTATCACTTCTCCGTCGAAGGAACATGCCATTCTCCCGCCCGCGGGTCCCCCGCTGTCCGGTGTCTGAGCTGTGCTATCACTTCTCCGTCGAAGGAACACGCCATTCTCCTCCCCGCGGGTCCCTCCGCTGTCCGGTGTCTCAACTGTGCTATCACTTCTCCGTCGAAGGAACACGCCATTCTCCTCCCCGCGGGTCCCTCCGCTGTCCGGTGTCTCAACTGTGCTATCACTTCTCCGTCGAAGGAACACGCCATTCTCCCACCCGCGGGTCCCTCCGCTGTCCGGTGTCTCAGCTGTGCTATCACTTCTCCGTCGAAGGAACACGCCATTCTCCTCCCCGCGGGTCCCTCCGCTGTCCGGTGTCTGAGCTGTGCTATCACCTCTCCGTCGAAGGAACACGCCATTCTCCCGCCCGCGGGTCCCCCCGCTGTCCGGTGTCTGAGCTGTGCTATCACTTCTCCGTCGAAGGAACACGCCATTCTCCCGCCCGCGGGTCCCCCCGCTGTCCGGTGTCTCAGCTGTGCTATCACTTCTCCGTCGAAGGAACACGCCATTCTCCCGCCCGCGGGTCCCCCCGCTGTCCGGTGTCTGAGCTGTGCTATCACTTCTCCGTCGAAGGAACACGCCATTCTCCCGCCCACGGGTCCCCCCGCTGTCCGGTGTCTCAGCTGTGCTATCACTTCTCCGTCGAAGGAACACGCCATTCTCCCGCCCACGGGTCCCCCCGCTGTCCGGTGTCTCAGCTGTGCTATCACTTCTCCGTCGAGGAACACGCCATTCTCCTCCCCGCGGGTCCCCCCGCTGTCCGGTGTCTCAGCTGTGCTATCACTTCTCCGTCGAAGGAACACGCCATTCTCCTCCCCGCGGGTCCCCCCGCTGTCCGGTGTCTGAGCTGTGCTATCACTTCTCCGTCGAAGGAACACGCCATTCTCCCGCCCACGGGTCCCCCCGCTGTCTGGTGTCTGAGCTGTGCTATCACTTCTCCGTCGAAGGAACACGCCATTCTCCCGCCCGCGGGTCCCCCCGCTGTCCGGTGTCTCAGCTGTGCTATCACTTCTCCGTCGAAGGAACACGCCATTCTCCCGCCCACGGGTCCCCCCGCTGTCTGGTGTCTGAGCTGTGCTATCACTTCTCCGTCGAAGGAACACGCCATTCTCCCGCCCGTGGGTCCCCCCGCTGTCCAGTGTCTCAGCTGTGCTATCACTTCTCCGTCGAAGGAACACGCCATTCTCCCGCCCGCGGGTCCCCCCGCTGTCCGGTGTCTGAGCTGTGCTATCACTTCTCCGTCAAAGGAACACGCCATTCTCCCGCCCGCGGGTCCCTCCGCTGTCCGGTGTCTGAGCTGTGCTATCACTTCTCCGTCGAAGGAACACGCCATTCTCCCGCCCGCGGGTCCCCCCGCTGTCCGGTGTCTGAGCTGTGCTATCACTTCTCCGTCGAGGAACACGCCATTCTCCTCCCCGCGGGTCCCCCCGCTGTCCGGTGTCTCAGCTGTGCTATCACTTCTCCGTCGAAGGAACACGCCATTCTCCTCCCCGCGGGTCCCCCCGCTGTCCGGTGTCTGAGCTGTGCTATCACTTCTCCGTCGAAGGAACACGCCATTCTCCCGCCCACGGGTCCCCCCGCTGTCTGGTGTCTGAGCTGTGCTATCACTTCTCCGTCGAAGGAACACGCCATTCTCCCGCCCGCGGGTCCCCCCGCTGTCCGGTGTCTCAGCTGTGCTATCACTTCTCCGTCGAAGGAACACGCCATTCTCCCGCCCACGGGTCCCCCCGCTGTCTGGTGTCTGAGCTGTGCTATCACTTCTCCGTCGAAGGAACACGCCATTCTCCCGCCCGTGGGTCCCCCCGCTGTCCGGTGTCTCAGCTGTGCTATCACTTCTCCGTCGAAGGAACACGCCATTCTCCTGCCCGCGGGTCCCTCCGCTGTCCGGTGTCTGAGCTGTGCTATCACTTCTCCGTCGAAGGAACACGCCATTCTCCTCCCCGTGGGTCCCCCCGCTGTCCAGTGTCTCAGCTGTGCTATCACTTCTCCGTCGAAGGAACACGCCATTCTCCCGCCCGCGGGTCCCCCCGCTGTCCGGTGTCTGAGCTGTGCTATCACTTCTCCGTCAAAGGAACACGCCATTCTCCCGCCCGCGGGTCCCTCCGCTGTCCGGTGTCTGAGCTGTGCTATCACTTCTCCGTCGAAGGAACACGCCATTCTCCCGCCCGCGGGTCCCCCCGCTGTCCGGTGTCTGAGCTGTGCTATCACTTCTCCGTCGAAGGAACACGCCGTTCTCCTGCCCGCGGGACCAGAGCTGGCCCAGGGCTCTCACCGCGGGAGCCCGGAGGAGAATCCCCGTTAGAACCCCACAGACACCGTCACTGGGGCCAGCTGTGCAGTCCCACCAGCCAGCAGACGTGGGCTGTGGAGCCCCAAGACACATTGGCCCTGGCCCTGCCCCGGGAGCTGGGTGGGCATCGCAGACACCAGGCCTCGTTTGGCTGCAGCTGGCTCAGCCCCTCGTCCAGGGCAGGCCCTTCTCCTCCTTTAGCTGTACGTGTCCCAAGGGAGGCGTGCGTTCCCGGGAACCGGGCTCCCCTTGCGCCCAGGAGTGAGCTCCCCGGGTAGACACCTCGCCTCCCCGGTGACCCTGGATCGGAGAAAGGCAGTGCCCCGGCGGCCACGTCCGGCGGCGGGGCAGAGGCAGGCTGGTCCAGGCGGGGTCCAGACGGGCTGCGGGGCAGGGGGCGGGTTCCAGGCGGGCTGGGGGGGCAGGGGGCGGGGTCTAGGCGGGCTGGGGGGGCAGGGGGCGGGGTCCAGGTGCGGGGGTGGGGGCAGAGATCCAGGAGGGCTGGGTGGGTAGGGGTCGGGGTGCACGCGGGATGCGGGGTCAGGGTCCAGAAGCGTGGGGGGGGGGCGGGGGGCGGGGTTCAGGCGGACTGGGGGGCAGGGGGCGGGGTCTAGGCGGGCTGGGGGGGCAGGGGGCGGGGTCCAGGTGCGGGGGTGGGGGCAGAGATCCAGGAGGGCTGGGTGGGTAGGGGGCGGGGTGCACGTGGGATGCGGGGGCAGGGTCCAGAAGCGGGCGGGGGGCGGGGTTCAGGCGGACTGGGGGGCGGGGTCTAGGCGGGCGGGGGGGGGCAGGGGGCGGGGTCTGTATGTAACAAGAGGCTGTAGCAGAGGAGGCAGCCGGTGGGTAATTTCCCTGCAGCCAATCAGCAAGCGTCTTGCCTCCCTTAGCAACAGCGAGCGCACCAATGGGGCGGCCGTGAGCCGGCACGCCCCCCCCCCCCCGCGCCCGGGCCCAGCTGGGGTCTGCAGGGACCCGGCCCCCTTCCCGGGGCGCACGGGGCAGTGACCCCGACCCGGCGAGCAGCCCGAGACCCCGGCCACGGCACGAGACCCCCGCCCCCGCCGGTTCAACCATTGCACGGCCCCCCCCGCCCCTAGTCACCCCCGGCTCAGCCATTGCCCGGCCCCCCCCCCCGCCCCTAGTCACCCCCGGCTCAGCTCGGCCCCCCCCGCCGCCCCCGGCCGGTTCAACCATTGCACGGAACCCCCCCGCCCCTAGTCACCCCCGACTCCGGCTCAGCTCGGCCCCCCCCCCGCCCCTAGTCACCCCCGGCTCAGCTCGGCCCCCCCCCGCCCCTAGTCACCCCCGGCTCAGCTCGGCCCCCCCCCCCGCCCCCCAGCCGCTTCAACCATTGCACGGCCCCCCCCCCGCCCCTAGTCACCCCCGGCTCAGCTCGGCCCCCCCCCCCCCGCCCCCGGCCGGTTCAACCATTGCACGGAACCCCCCGCCCCTAGTCACCCCCGGCTCAGCTCGGCCCCCCCCCCCGCCCCCGGCCGGTTCAACCATTGCACGGAACCCCCCGCCCCTAGTCACCCCCGGCTCAGCTCGGCCCCCCCCCGCCCCCGGCCGGTTCAACCATTGCACGGAACCCCCCCCCCCGCCCCTAGTCACCCCCGGCTCAGCTCGGCCCCCCCCCCGCCCCCGGCCGGTTCAACCATTGCACGGCCCCCCCCGCCCCTAGTCACCCCCGGCTCAGCTCGGCCCCCCCCCGCCCCCGGCCGGTTCAACCATTGCACGGAACCCCCCCCCGCCCCTAGTCACCCCCGGCTCAGCTCGGCCCCCCCCCCCGCCCCCGGCCGGTTCAACCATTGCACGGCCCCCCCCGCCCCTAGTCACCCCCGGCTCAGCTCGGCCCCCCCCCGCCCCCGGCCGGTTCAACCATTGCACGGAACCCCCCCCCGCCCCTAGTCACCCCCGGCTCAGCTCGGCCCCCCCCCCGCCCCCGGCCGGTTCAACCATTGCACGGCCCCCCCCGCCCCTAGTCACCCCCGGCTCAGCTCGGCCCCCCCCCCGCCCCCGGCCGGTTCAACCATTGCACGGCCCCCCCCGCCCCTAGTCACCCCCGGCTCAGCTCGGCCCCCCCCCGCCCCCAGCCGGTTCAACCATTGCACGGAACCCCCCCGCCCCTAGTCACCCCCGGCTCAGCTCGGCCCCCCCCCGCCCCCAGCCGGTTCAACCATTGCACGGAACCCCCCCGCCCCTAGTCACCTCCGGCTCAGCTCGGCCCCCCCCCGCCCCTAGTCACCCCCGGCTCAGCTCGGCCCCCCCCCCCGCCCCCAGCCGGTTCAACCATTGCACGGCCCCCCCCCCGCCCCTAGTCACCCCCGGCTCAGCTCGGCCCCCCCCCCCGCCCCTAGTCACCCCCGGCTCAGCTCGGCCCCCCCCCCGCCCCCAGCCGGTTCAACCATTGCACGGCCCTCCCTCACCCCTAGTCACCCCCGACTCCGGCTCAGCTCGGCCCCCCCCCCCCGCCCCCGGCCAGTTCAACCATTGCACAGACCCCCCCCCCGCCCCCGGCCAGTTCAACCATTGCACAGACCCCCCCCCCGCCCCCGGCCAGTTCAACCATTGCACGGACCCCCCCCGCCCCCGCCCCTAGTCACCCCCGACTCCGGCTCAGCTCGGCCCCCCGCCAGCCCCCTCAGCTGCTGCCCCAGGGCTCCGGAGCCCGCGGCTGGGAATCCCCGTTAGAAACGGGCCCGATGTTCGGCCGCGCAGGACCGAGCGCCCGGGGGAGCGGTGGGGTCCCCGGGGTCCCCTTGGCTCGAAGGCCTCCCGCCCAGCTGGGGTCTTCCTGGGGGTGCTCTGGCTGAGCACGCGTTAGGGGCGCAGTGGGGTGCGGGGTGAAACCCCGCGGCCGGGGCGCTGCGGGGGGTCGGGCTGGAGCCGCGCGGAGCGGTGCATTGGGGGGCTCCGTGCTGCCGGGACAGCAAGTCCTCTGGGCAGGGCCGCGGGCTCGGGCCTGGGATCGCTCTGGGTCAAAGCCTCTGGTTAGCGCCAAGGCTTTGGGTGGGCTCTTGAGGGGGCTCAGCACCTGTATCGGTTCTTGCCGTTCCAGCAGCGTGCCTCAGTTTCCCTCCTGGTTTACATCTTGCTCTTGTAGGGGGGCAATTGTGGCCTCAGTTTCCCTCCTCTCAGAGCCGTTTGGCCCTTCAGCTAAACTAACAACCCTTCACTTCTGGGGGAGCCAATAGGACCAGAACCAAACAGCCCTTTGTTGACTTTCCCGAGCCCCGGTCCCCCTCCATCGCCTCTCCAGCCCCAACCCCCCCAGATACTGGGGGGACCGCTCCAGCCCCGGCCCCCCTCCCCTCCACACTGGGTTCTGGGAGCTGGGCTGCGCTGGGGGCAGGCTGGCTCTTACCCCTCTCGCTCTGTCCTCTCGCCAGCTGGAGGAGGCTCCTGGACGCACCGCGGCCCGTGGGGCATGAGGAGGGCGTGGGGCGTCTGACCCCCCCCTGCCGGGGTCGCCAAGAGCCATGACTTCCACGGTGCAGACGCTGCGCTTCAAGCTGCTGCCGCACGAGCCCGGGCAGGAGTGGGCGCCCAGCTGCGAGCAGGAGATCGAGCGCCGGTACCAGGTGGTGCCTTCTGTCGTGTGCGCCATGTGCTGCCTCTTTGGGATCATCTACTGCTTCTTCGGTGAGCCCGGCGGGCCGGGCAGGGAGTGGGGGCTTGGGGGGTGAGGGGGGGGACAGCCAGAGACCAGCAGCAGTAACCAGCATGCTTTGCAGCCCTTCTCTGCTGCCCCCTGTTCGTGTGGGGACACTGAGGCGCAGGGGTGGGGCCTGGCCTCCCTCCAGCTCGCAGCGAGTCAGTGGCAGACGTGAGAAGTCCTGGTGCCCAGCCGTGCTGCTCTGGTCCACGTCCCTGTCCCCCCCCCACACACACACACACAGCCGGGGGGGGGCCTGGCTCCCAGCCGACGTTCTTCCCCACAGCCGGGGAGAGCAAGGGGGGGGGGCAGGGCCAGGGCAGCAGCCCCCAGCGGACCCGCGCTCAGGGGTTCGGGCGCCTGGCCGTGGGGATTGGTTCTGCCACGGACCCGGCGTGGTTCTCCCCGCCCCGGTGTCGTTCCATCACGTGCCGAAAGCAGCCGTCCGGCTCAGCCGGGCCGTCCCGCAGTGTCTCCGCCCAGCGCACCCTGGCACCGCAGCCCCCAGCGGGAGACCCCCTGTCCTCGGGGGGCCCAGGGGGAGCCGCGTCTGAGTCCGTGGCGGACGGAGCCCCCGGCAGTGACCTGCCTGCTCTCCCTAGGGTACCGCTGCTTCAAGGCCGTCATGTTCCTGGACCGGGCTGATGTTCGGCTCCATCGTCATCTTCATGCTGTGCTACAAGGAGCGGGTGCTGGACACGCAGCTGAGCGTGGAGGCCTCGGTGGGCATCGGGCTGGGCATCGGGGTCCTGTGCGGGCTGGTCACCATGCTGGTGCGCAGCGTGGGGCTCTTCATGGTGGGGCTGCTGCTGGGGCTGCTGCTGGCGCTGGCCACGCTGGTGGCCATGGAGCAGTTCTACCACCCGCCCACCGTCTGGGTGCCCATCGGGCTGCTGCTGGGCGTGGGCATGCTGGGCGCGGTGCTCACCCTGCAGTGGCAGAAGCTCTTCACCACCCTCTCCACCGCCGTCTTCGGCAGCGCCATCCTGACCGTCACCGCCGACTACTTCATCGACCTGCTGCTGCTGGTGCAGTACGTCTACGAGCGCGTCAAGGCCGCGCCCGCCCGGCCCCTGTGCTGGTACAGCTGGGTCATCCTGGGCGTCTGGCCCGTCCTCGCCACGCTGGGCCTGCTGGTGCAGTGGAAGGTCACGGCCGAGGGCTATTCCCACACGAAGGTCAGGGGCCGGGGGGGGGGGGGGGAGTTCGCATCTGGGTAGGATCCGGATGCGAGGTGGGGGGGGGGAGGGTTGTAGGATCCGGATGCGGGGAGGGGGGTTGTAGGGGTCCAGGTGCCATGGGGGGTGGTGTAGGATCTGATGCGGGGGGTGGGGGGCTGTAGGATCCAGATGCGAGAGGGGGTTGTTGCAGGTGTCCAGGTGCGTGAGGATCAGGATGCGGGGAGGTGGTGTTGGATCTGATGCGGGGGGGGGGTTGTAGGATCCGGATGCGGGGGGGTGGTGTTCAGGGATCCAGGTGCGGGGGGTGGGGTTGTAGGATCTGATGCGGGGTGGGGGGGGTTGTGGTCAGGATCCGAGTGGGGAGCGGGGGTTGTTGCAGGGTCATGTGCCATGTGGGGTGGGTGTAGGATCTGGATGCGGGGGGGGGGTTTGTAGGATCCGGATGCGGGGAGGGGGGTTGTTGCAGGGTCCAGGTGCCGTGGGGGTGGGTTGTAGGATCCGATGCGGGGAGGGGGGTTGTTGCAGGGTCCAGGTGCCGTGGGGGGTGGGTGTAGGATCTGGATGCGGGGGGGGGGTTGCAGGATCCGGATGCGGGGAGGGGGGTTGTTGCAGGGTCAGGTGCCGTGGGGGGTGGGTGTAGGATCCGGATGCGGGGAGGGGGGTTGTTGCAGGGTCCAGGTGCCGTGGGGGTGGTGTAGGATCTGGATGCGGGGGGGGGTTGCAGGATCCGGAGGCGGGGGGGGGTTGTTGCAGGGTCCAGTGCCGTGGGGGGTGGGTGTAGGATCTGGATGCGGGGGGGGGGGGGTTGTTGCAGGGTCCAGGTGCCGTGGGGGGTGGGTGTAGGATCTGGATGCGGGGGGGGGGGGGGTTGTTGCAGGGTCCAGGTGCCGTGGGGGGTGGGTGTAGGATCTGGATGCGGGAGGGGGGGGGGGGTTGTAGGATCCGGATGCGGGGAGGGGGGTTGTTGCAGGGTCCAGGTTGCCGTGGGGGGTGGGTGTAGGATCTGGATGCGGGGGGGGGTTGTTGCAGGGTCCGGATGCGGGGGGGGGGGGTTGTTGCAGGGTCCGGATGCGGGGGGGGGGGGTTGTTGCAGGGTCCGGATGCGGGGGGGGTTGTTGCAGGGTCGGATGCGGGGGGGGGTTGCAGGGTCCGGGTGCCGTGGGGGGGGGTTTGCAGGGTCCGGGATGCGGGGGGGGGTGTTGCAGGGTGCCGGGGGTGCAGAGCAGACCCCTCACTTCCCGCCTCGCCCCGCAGTGGTTATCAGCCGGCAGCAGCGCCGGTGCAGCTGATGAGGATCAAGCAGCGGGAGGAGCGGAAGGAGAAGAAGCAGCGGAGGCCGCCCCATCCCCCTCCCCACCCCCACAAGGCCCACCTGCCCGAGCCTCAGCTACCGACGCAAGCCACCCCCGTGCGCCGCTTCGACGGGGACGTGCTCTCCCCCGTGAGTACCGGGCACTGGGGCTGGGGGCAGGCGGGGTCCAGCGCTCTGGGAACGGGGGGGGGGGGGGCTTCTTACCTGGCACCCCAGGTGGGGCTCTGCCCTCCACACTCCCAGCGTCGCCTCCTTCTGCCAGAGACCTGGGGGGAGGGACTGCGCCAATCCGCGGCCTCCTGGCCCTGCCACTCCCCCACGCCAGGGCCCCTTTGCCCTCTCCCGCCGCGCTGCAGGGGACTGGACAGAGACCAGCGCCTTGAACCTGCCCCACTTCGGGGCCTGGGGAGAGCGTTCCCATCCCCCGCTCTCAGCTATAGCTGGTGGGGGCGATGCCAGGTCCTGCACCCCAGTGTGAAGGCATCAGACACCCCCCAAACGGCCGCAGAGCCTGCCAGCTAAGGGAGTTACTGGGGCACTTCCTGCAGCGTGGGCGGGCAAGAGCCAGGCTGAGGCCAGGTGCTGTTGGGGGGCAGAGCTTGGAGCAGGCTCAGTGCCAGGTTCCTGCATGGGGTGGGAGGTGGGAAGGGGCCGTGAGGGGAGGCTGGGAGCTTCCTGAGGGGAAGGGCTGGGCCGCAGGCTGGCACCAGTGAAACCGGCTCCCAGCTGCCCCCGTCTGAGCACCAGTGGGGAGTGCCCCCCATCGCTCCTGACACTGCGCCCCCCCATCCCAGCACCCGTCCCTCCTCCCCCCACAGCTGCTCCCCCAAAGTCCCCGCCCTGGCCCCGCCTCCTCCCGAGCAGCTGTTTGGCAGCCCAAGTACTGGGGGGGGGGGGGTGGGACACAGAACCCAGTGGCACTCAGGGGAGGGGAGCTGGGGCTGGGGAGGGGAGCTGGGGTGGGGGTGGGGCGGGGAGCTGCCGGTGGGGGCTCTTTCTACTCCAGTTGTTCCCCGTGGGGGCTCCAGCCCCGGAGCACGGAGGGAATCGGCGCCTGCGTGGGGACGTGACGCTCGCCCGTCCTCTCTCCCCAGAGCTACATCCAGAGCTTCCGGGAGCGGCAGACGGGAACCTCGCTGAGCAGCCTCATCACGAGCTCGCACGCCGTGGTCGACCTGGAGTACGACTGCGGCTCCACCGTGCCCTTGACCATGGGCTCCGGCGCAGCCCTTCGGGTATAGCCCAGACCCCCTCCCCCAGTGACACCAGCAGCAGGGCCTGGCCCCACGCGCCGGGGCCAGGACGGACCAACGGGCCAGACCGACGGGCTGGGGGCCAGGACGGACCGACGGGCCGGGGCCAGCACGGACCAGCCCTCCGGACATACCAAGGCCAGCAGGAGTCAGAAGCCAGTGGGGTGTTCGAGGGGCCAGCTGTGGCCCGTTTGGGGCAGGGAGCCCATCCCTGGGGCGTCTGACGGGGCCTGCCCAGGGCTCAGCCCGGTGATCCGATCCAGCGAGCAAGGCAGGGAGAGGGTTAATCCCGCTCACTGGCACAGACCCTGCATGGTGCAGGGGGACTCCTGGAGCAGGGTGAGCGCCCCACGGGGGGCACAGCCCATGGCAGGGGCTGAGGAGCCACGGCCTCCTGTGCCAAAGGGGACCCAGAGCACCTGGCATGACCCAGCTTTCTCCCAGAGGCCCCCAGGAGAAGCTCCCTCCATGCCCTGTCCTCAGCCCCCCTCTGAGCTCCGTGAGCAGCTTCCTGAGAGCCCATTACCCTGACTCTCCACCCCCACAGCATAGCTCCATGGGGCCTGTTCCCCCCACTCTCCGCCCCCCCCCCAGTGTAGCTCGGTGGGGCCTGTACACCCCCCCCCCAGCTCCCTGGGAGTTGCCCCCCCCCCGAAGGTCTGGGCAGAGCAGCTCCAGGGGGGGTTCCCTTGGAGAAGTGGCCGGGAGGTGCTGTCCCTGCCCCCACCCTGTGCTCCATGCCAGGCACTGGTCTGGGGCTGCGTGTGTGAGCGTGGCAGCTGTGCCCCCCCCCCCCCCCCCGCGGCTAGTCTCTGCCCCGGGACTGGGCCATGCCTGCGCCAGGGCCAGCTGGTGCCCAGGGCTGGGGCAATTCCAGCTGTGTGTGGCCCTGCTCCCGGGGGGGGGGGTGTCTGCCCTCCGGCCGCACTGGGGCCAGGCCGCCCCCCCCCCCTGCACTGCCCCCCGCATCTGCTGGCAGAGCACGAGGCGCCTGGCTGGTGGGAGGCGAGGCCCCAGCTCCGAGCCGAGGCCTTTCCCCTCACGGGAGAGGGGGGGGGGCGCTGGTTAGGAGTCAGTCCCAGGGCCGGGGGCCCGGCTTGCTCAGGGATATGGGGCTGGGACACTGGGGGGTGTATTGTGCAGCTGCGGGGGGGGTGTGTTGTGGTGTGAGTTGTGTTAATTTATTACTGACTAAACGGGGACGTCAAACCTGGGGGTGGAACCTGCCCCCCTCCCCCGGAGCTGGGCCCCCAGGAGGCTGCTGGGTCTGGGGCGATGGGGCCGTTTGCGTGGCGTGGTCTGTACCCGCCGAGGGGCTCTCCCGCCATCGCTGTCCCCTCGGGCCGGACGTGCCCTCAAACGCCCCCCAGCAGCGGGGCCTCAGCCAATCGATGGGCGCAGGGAATGCCTGCCCCGCCTTTCCTCGGGGCGGGGTCTCTCCCCTCCCTCACCACAGGACGCTGCATGTCGCTCGCCCTCGACACCCAGGAACACACACACCCCCCCCCCCAGGTTCTTCCCCCTTTTCAGTCCCTTTTGTAAACGTGCCAAACGCTGCCGGTCACAGCCCCGCAGTAAAGAGCCTTTGGAGCCGCGCCTCTGTCTGTGCTTGGGGGGCTGGCGCGGCGCTGGGCGTTCCGGGGTGTGGTGTGGGAATGGGGGGCACAGGGCCTTCACCCCCCCTTTGCACTCGAGCCTGGGGGGGGCCCTGAGCCGTGGGGCAGCTTTCCCCAGCTGCAAATGCCCAGCTCTGAGTGCAGAGGGGCTGCAGCTGGTGCACCTGGTGGACCCCACTCCCCCCACCCCCTGGGGGCCCTCACCCTGAACTCATTTCCGGCTCCACCCCAGAGCCCCCCCCCAAAGTTGTGAGCGGTCATGGCCCGCCATACAGCTCCAGATCCAGCCCCCCCCCCCGACCTAGACACTAGAGTAATACACAGGGGAAACTGAGGCACACACACGCTTCAGAGCAAACAAAGAACTTTCCTCATTCGTCACGGGATGTGGGGGTGTACAGGACGGAGGTGGGGCTGTGGGTGCTTGGGGGGGGGGGGGGGGGGTGCGGGGGGGGGGAGTGGGGGGGACCTGCTCCATCCCCCAGACAAGGGCACCATCCGGCTGTCAAGTTCCTCTCTGTCAAGACCCAGCCCCCACCCTGGGAGACGCGCCAGCCCAGTTCCTTTCTGCCCATCCCCCTATGGGCTGTGCGGGGGAGAAATGGGAACTTTCCCTGGTCCCCAGGCTGGTGACTCGCTGCTGGGTCCCCTCACTGCCCCTCCCCCCCAGCCCCTCTGGCACAAGGAGCGGGGGTGGGGAGCAGAAATGGAGCCCCCCCCATGGTGCTAAGGAACAGGGACAGGGAGGGTCCCATGGGGAGGTCACCCCAGAGCCACGTTGGATTCAGCCGCGTTGGATGTGGGGGTCACCCCAGAGCACCCCCTTCCAGGGGCCGGGAAGCACTCGGGTGGGGGGCAGGACGTCACCCAGCAACGTGGGGCCCCGGAGTGGTTCATGGGCAGCCCCCGGCGCGGCCAGCCAGGGGCCCATCCTGTCCCCGCGCCGCGGGCGCGTCCGATGCCAGCACCTAAGGCCCTGCGGGGGAGAAGGGGGAGTCAGGGAGCAACTGACCCCCCAGAGGGGCAGGGGCCCAGCCCCACCCCGATCATGACGTGGCAGGGGCCACAGACCCCCCGCTGGGCAGGGAGGGACCCTGGTCAGGGGCCCCACAGGCGGGGACAGGAGTTGCCCCACTGCCAGGCAGACGCACGGTGGAGCCTCGGTGCTGCCCCCAGGGACGCGGCTGGGACACGCGTCTCTCGCGCTGTCAGTGGAGACCGTCAGCCCACCTGGCTCACGCTCCCCATCACCCCGTTCGGGGGGCAGCCCCCTGGCACTCCAGCGGACCCCCCCCCCGGGGCGGGCCCAGCCCCCGGCCTCACCCTCCACCAGCAGGCGGGCGGTGGAGCGGTCGTCCAGGGCGTCGCAGGTGTAGGCGGCCTCGTCCTCCGGCCCCACGCGGTGGATGACCAGGGTCCGGTAGCAGTCGAGGTTTGCCGATCTCGTACTTGTCGCTGGCGAAGATCTCGGTGTCTCCGCGGAACCAGCGCACGCGCCCGCGCGCCTGGGACACCGTGCAGGCCAGCGTGGCCTTGTGCCGCACCAGCGCCGTCTTATCACGCAGCGGCTTGACGATCCGGATGGGGAGAGCTGCCGAGGGGAGGCGCCTGTGAGCCCAGGGGGACTGGGGGGGTCACTCCCACCTCCCTCCCTCCCCCAAAAACCCAGAGCCGGACCTCCCAGCCCCCGGCAAAACCCCAGCGCGGTGCTCGCCCGGCCCCCAGCTGGGACCTCCCACAGGCTCCACTCACCCCCCGGCACTGCCCCACACACCTGTCCCCCCCCACGGGGACACTTTACCCTCCACCTGCCCCCCCCACGGGGACACTTTACCCCCCACCTCCCCCCCCACGTGGACACATTACCCCCACCTGCCCCCCCCGCGGGGACACATTACCCTCCACCTCCCCCCCCCCCCCCCCCGCGGGGACACATTACCCTCCACCTGCCCCCCCCCGGGGGACACTTTACCCTCCACCTCCCCCCCCCCCCGCGGGGACACTTTACCCTCCACCTGCCCCCCCCACGGGGGACACTTTACCCCCCACCTCCCCCCCCACGGGGACACTTTACCCCCACCTGCCCCCCCGCGGGGACACATTACCCTCCACCCCCCCCCCCACGGGGACACATTACCCTCCACCTGCCCCCCCCCGCGGGGACACTTTACCCTCCACCTCCCCCCCCCCCGCGGGGGACACTTTACCCTCCACCTCCCCCCCCCGCGGGGGACACTTTACCCTCCACCTGCCCCCCCCCGCGGGGGACACTTTACCCTCCACCTGCCCCCCCGCGGGACATTTTACCCTCCACCTCCCCCCCCCCACGGGACACTTTTACCCTCCACCTCCCCCCCCCCGCGGGGACACTTTACCCTCCCCCCCCCACGGGACACTTTACCCTCCACCTCCCCCCCCGCGGGACACTTTACCCTCCACCTCCCCCCCCCCCACCGCGGGGACACTTTACCCTCCACCTCCCCCCCCCCCGCGGGGACACTTTACCCTCCCCCCCCCCCCCCGCGGGACACTTTACCCTCCACCTCCCCCCCCCCGCGGGACACTTTACCCTCCACCTCCCCCCCCCCCCACGGGACACTTTACCCTCCACCTCCCCCCCCCCACGGGACACTTTACCCTCCACCTCCCCCCCCCCCCACGGGGACACTTTACCCTCACCTCCCCCCCCCCGCGGGGACACTTTACCCTCCCCCCCCGCGGGACACTTTACCCCCCCCCCCCCGCGGGGACACTTTACCCTCCACCCCCCCCCCCCGCGGGGACACTTTACCCTCCACCTCCCCCCCCCGCGGGACACTTTACCCTCCACCTCCCCCCCCGCGGGACACTTTACCCTCCATCTCCCCCCCCCCCGCGGGGGGACACTTTACCCTCCCCCCCCCCACGGGGGACACTTTAACCCTCCACCTGCCCCCCCCGCGGGGACACTTTACCCTCCACCTGCCCCCCCCGCGGGGACACTTTACCCTCACCTCCCCTCCCCCCCCCGCGGGGACACTTTTACCCTCCACCTCCCCCCCCCACGGGGGACACTTTACCCTCCCCCCCCCCCCCCGCGGGGACACTTTACCCTCCCCCCCCCCACGGGGACACTTTACCCTCCCCCCCCCGCGGGACACTTTACCCTCCACCTCCAGGCTGGCTGCGGAGGCGACGTTCTTGGCCGCGAAGCGGACGGATCCCGCGTCCTCCGGGCGCACGTTGCAGATGAGCAGGAAGTGCCTGGGGCCTGCGGGGGAGGCGCTGGCCTGAGGCTGGGCACCGCGGCTCAGCCCCTGACGGGGGGGCTCTGGGCTGGGACGGGCAGAGTGGGGCGGGGTGAGCGGGGAGAGCTCCTGGGGCTGGTGCCCCACCCGCAGAGAGCCAAAGGGTTAATGAAGGGCCCGATCCTGGCTGGCGCGAGTGACACACCGAGAGGAGCAGCTCAGCTGGACAGCAGGCTCTGTGTGTGTGTGTGAACATGTGTGTGTGTGTGTGAGCATGTGTGTGTGTGTGTGTGTGTGAGCGTGTGTGGCACAGTGAACCTGTGTGTGCATGTGCCACGTGCATGTAAGTCACCAATGTGGGCACCAGCGTGTGCATTCGTTGCACGTGCGAGAGAGCCAGTGTATGCACTGGTGAGCGCCCCAGAGGGGCGGGTGGGCTGGGCCAAGCGAGGCTGTAGACTCGGCTCCAGGCAGCCGGTCCTGCCACACGCGGGTGGGTGTGTGGGGGGGACTCTACAGCCTGCGGTGGGTTCGGTTAATCCGGCGCGGCCACATGGAAAAGCTGGTCAGCCAGAGCTGTCCCGGGCTTCTTCCTCTGGAGACACGGCTGTGCCGTAAGGACACACCGCCTAGCGGCCTCGCGCCGCCAACCCAGCGATTCAGCCTGCGGGGGACTGGCCTGGCCTGGGTGGGCAGAACCCCCGGAGCCGCCTGATTAAACCCCACCGGGAAACGGGGCCACCGAGCGCCTGACACCTGGAGAGCAGGGACACAGCTTAGCCACCTCTGTAACCGTCCAGCCACCCACGAACCGGGGGCCCACAGAGCCCCAGGAGGAGAGCAGGGGGACCTGCCATGGGGGGGGGGAACTGGGGGTCACACGGAGCCCCAGAAGGAGGAGAAAAAGGGGGACCTGCCATGGGGGGGGGTGACGGAGCAGGAATA
Organism: Sternotherus odoratus; assembly: GCA_032164245.1. Taxonomy (NCBI): domain Eukaryota; kingdom Metazoa; phylum Chordata; order Testudines; family Kinosternidae; genus Sternotherus; species Sternotherus odoratus. The sequence continues at coordinate 63,648,625 of JAVMKO010000011.1, forward strand.
CTGTGTGTGCCTCAGTTTCCCCTATGCATTTCTTGAGCGTCTATGTGAGGGGATAGGAATGTGTAGCTGATCCAAAGCACAGTCTCTCTGCAGGTGTCCATAGGTGAAAGCTATAACTTGACCCCAGGAGGAGAAGGGAGGTCACCTGACCTGCCCGGGAAAGGAAACACACAGGAATGCAGGGAGGAGGGGGCGGTGGAGGGGGGTTGAGTCTGGGTTTGGCTGGAGTCAGGCCGGGAGGCAGAGGAGCTATCTCGCTCTCTGGCCCCCAAAATTGATCCAGCCGAGGGCTCACGCTCGCTGTATGGCCTGTGTTAGACCAGGTACCGGTCATCGAATAAAACTTTGTTTTACTGGCTGGTCTGAGAGTCACGTTTGACTGTGGATTTGGGGTGCAGAACCCATGGGCTCCCTCAGGACCCCGCCCAGGCAGGCTTGCTGGGGGAAGCACACGGAGGGGCAGAAGGTGCTTGAATGCTCCGAGGTCAGACCCAGGAAGGTGGAAGTGGGGACCCCTGAAGCTCCTGGCCTGGGAAACAGGCTGTGTACGGAGAAGGGGCCCTTCACCCGGAGTCCGTGTCTGGCTTCCTAGGGAGTGGTTCCAGACCATCGCCCGGGCGCTCGTGACAGGGGGGAACTGGGGTCACACAGAGCCCCAGAGGGAGGGAGAGGCAGGGGACCTGCCATGGGAGGAGGGGGAACGGGAACCCACAGAGCCCAGAGTGGGGAGAGTCAGGGGGACCTGCCATGAGGGAGGGGGGAATTGGGGGTCACACAGAGCCCAGAGGGAGGGAGAGCAGGGGGGGGACCTGCCATGGGGAAGGGAGGGAGCGGGGAACGGGGACCCACAGAGCCCTAGGACGGGGGAGAGCAAGGGGACCCTCGGGGGAGGGGGGGAGGGAATTGGGGACACACAGAGCCGAGAGGGAAGAGAGCAGGGGGACCTGCCATGGGGGGGTGAACGGGGACACAGAGTCCCAGAGGGAGGGAGGGTCTGGGCTGTTGCAGGTGTCACTGAGATGGTGGGGTGGGGTGGGACAGGGGGGAGCTGGGGAGGGGGTTGGAGGAAGGCAGGAACCTTGGGGAGTCCGGTGAGCTGGGCCTGCCCAAGCCGTGCCACCCTCGAGTCGGTTCTACGCCCAGGCCACGGGACTCTGAGTGTGCGGCGAGTGTGAGTGAGACAGGCGGGGGGAGTGGGGCAGTGAGCAGCAGGGACACCAGGGCCCCCGGAAGCGGCCTGGCTGAGGGGGGGGGGAACTCACCCTCTTGCCGAATTTTCACCGTGCTGGTGACCTTGATTTTCTCACCGCCCCTGAACCATTCGCCTTTCACGTCCTCGTGCGACACCTGGCAGGTGAAGACGGCGTTCTCGTTCTCACGCACACGCACGTCCGCCAGCTCCTGCACAATCTGCACCTGGCGCTCTGCGAGGGGGAGAGAGACGGAGTGGGGCCCCCGCGGGACAGGGACAAACCCTGGGGTCTGCACCCCACAGAGCTCTGCGGGGCCCGGGGGGACTACGGGATGCCCCATCCCCCAGCTCAGAGCTGAGGAGTCATCCCCAGGAGAACCCCCCTCTAGCCTCCCCGCCCCCGCTCTCCCACCTCAGCTCTCAGCCCCCCCCTCCCCTCCCCCCGGACCCTCCTACCGTAGACCCGCAGCCTGGCGGCGGCCCGGCAGGCCCCGGCGTCGCACGCGTACTCCCCGGCATCCTCCAGGCTGCAGCGGCTGAGCTGCAGCAGGCGCCGGCGGCCCACGGAGTAGATGCGGCACCCGGGCCCCGCTTGGAGCAGGGTCCCGTCCTGCGGGGACCGCGGAGAGGAACGAGGTCACCGGGCCGCCCGGGAGGGATGGGGCAGGATGGGGGCGAGGGGCTGAGCGCCTGTGACCAGGAGCTTGGGGAGCCCATGCCGGGGCAGCCCCCTGCGGCTCGTCCCCCCATGGGTCACCCTCCCCCTGGGCCGTCAGCCGGTCTTGGACCAGGGCAGGACGCCGGCCTGCAGGCCGGAGGAGCCTGGGGCCCAGCCGTGCTCACCTTGTACCACTTCACCTCCGCAATGGGGCGGGACAGCTCACACTCAAAGCTGGCAGCCCCCGTCTCCGGGACCCCCACATCCCGGGGGGGCTTCACCATGGCAACTGGCGGCTCTGAGAGGAGAGACACAGACCCGAGAGTTAACCAGACATAAGGAGCTTAGCTCAGGAGTGGGACGAGAGGGGCACAGGACACTGCTGCTGAGAAGCTCACAGCGCTGGCATCCCCTGTGGGGCACTGCTGCGGAGAAGCTCACAGCGCCGCCCTGTGGGGCACTGCTGCGGAGAAGCTCACAGCGCCGGCGTCCCCTGTGGGGCACTGCTGTGGAGAAGCTCACAGCGCCGGCGTCCCCTGTGGGGCACTGCTGCGGAGAAGCTCACAGCGCTGGCGTCCCCTGTGGGGCACTGCTGCGGAGAAGTTCACAGCGCTGGCGTCCCCTGTGGGGCACTGCTGCGGAGAAGCTCACAGCGCTGGCGTCCCCTGTGGGGCATTGCTGCGGAGAAGCTCACAGCAGGGAGCTCACAGCTGGGCCCTGCTCTGGGGCAGGGTGCAGACCCCCAGGGCTCGCAGCAGGGGATTCAATCTCGGGCTAGGTGCTGCGGGTGGCACCAGAGAGCGGTCCCGTGGCAGGCCCCACACGGTGTGACCCGTGGCCCGACCCTGCCCCACCTCGGACGGTCAGGCGGGCGCTGGAACGCAGGGTGTCGGCGGTGAAGGTGACGGTGCCTGAGTCCTCCAGCGTGAGCCCCAGCAGCGTCAGGCTGTGCACGCAGCCCGCGGCGCTGACCCGGCAGGTCCGGCTCAGCTTCACCCGGATGCCGTCCCGCGTCCACACCCCGGGCACGTCGGCATGGGACAGCTCCAGCTGGAAGGTGGCCGTCTCCTTCTCCACGGTCTCCACGTCCGACAGCGGCTTCCGCACAGACACCTTCCGGGCTGCAGGGGGGAGAGAAGCTCACAGCGCCGGCGTCCCCTGTGGGGCACTGCTGCGGAGAAGCTCACAGCGCTGGCGTCCCCTGTGGGGCACTGCTGCGGAGAAGTTCACAGCGCTGGCGTCCCCTGTGGGGCACTGCTGCGGAGAAGCTCACAGCGCTGGCGTCCCCTGTGGGGCACTGCTGCGGAGAAGCTCACAGCGCTGGCGTCCCCTGTGGGACACTGCTGCGGAGAAGCTCACAGCGCTGGCGTCCCCTGTGGGGCACTGCTGCGGAGAAGCTCACAGCGCTGGCGTCCCCTGTGGGGCACTGCTGCGGAGAAGCTCACAGCAGGGAGCTCACAGCTGGGCCCTGCTCTGGGGCAGGGGTGGGTCTGTCCCCGGACCGGCGCCAGGGGCAGGGGTGGGTCTGTCCCCGGACCGGCGCCAGGGGCAGGGGTGGGTCTGTCCCCGGACCGGCGCCAGGGGGCAGGGGTGGGTCTGTCCCCGGACCGGCGCCAGGGGCAGGGGTGGGTCTGTCCCCGGACCGGCGCCAGGGGGCAGGGGTGGGTCTGTCCCCGGACCGGCGCCAGGGGGCAGGGGTGGGTCTGTCCCCCGACCGGCGCCAGGGGGCAGGGGTGGGTCTGTCCCCGGACCGGCGCCAGGGGGCAGGGGTGGGTCTGTCCCCCGACCGGCGCCAGGGGGCAGGGGTGGGTCTGTCCCCCGACCGGCGCCAGGGGGGCAGGGGTGGGTCTGGGGCAGGGATGGGTCTGCACCAAGGGGATGGGCCTGCCATGAGCTCCCACAGCCTCCCAGCACCCCCTTCCACTTCCCCCTCCAGGCCATCCCCCCGTACACCCCATTACCCCCCCCCCCCATCTTTGGCAGGGCCTGCCCAGGCCCCAGCGCCGGGGGCAGGACACCTACGCTCCACGCTCAGCTTGGCCTGGGTCCGGTCGTGGAGGCTCTCGCAGCGGTAGGTGCCGCGGTCCGAGGGGCTCAGGCTGCGGATGACCAGGCCCCGTCTGCGCCCGGCTTCCTGCAGCTGGTACTTGGTGCCCGGCTGGATGAGGACGCCCTGCTTCAGCCACCGCACCTCACCCGCCTCGCGGCTCAGCTCCACCTCCAGCACCGCGTCCGTCAGCTCCTCCGCCCCCACGTCCTGCAGCCTCCGCACGAACAGCACCTGGGCCTCTGCAAGGCAGCGCCGCGGGCAGGGCTTCCACGGGGCCCCTCGGGGAGCCCCCGCCCGCCAGACCCTGGGGAATGGTCCCTGGGGAACTACCACCAGGAACCACCCCCCAGGAATTACCCCCCACCCCACTGCCGCCCAGACCCTGGGGAATCATCCCTGGGGAACCACCCCAGGAACCACCCCAGGAACCACCCCAGGAACCACCCCCTACCCCACCTATGCCCAGACCCTGGGGAATCATCCCTGGGGAACTACCCCAGGAACCCCCCCCCAGGAATTACCCCCCACCCCACTGCCGCCCAGACCCTGGGGAACCACCCCAGGAACCACCCCCCAGGAATTACCCCCCCCCGCCACCCAGACCCTGGGGAACCACCCCAGGAACCACCCCCTACCCCACTGCCACCCATACCCTGGGGAACCACCCCAGGAACCACCCCCCAGGAATTACCCCCCACCCCACTGCCACCCAGACCCTGGGGAACTACCGCCAGGAACCCCCCCCCCAGGAATTACCCCCCACCCCACTGCCACCCAGACCCTGGGGAATTACTCACAGGAACTACACCCCCGCCCCCCACCGCCGCTCAAAATACCTTCCTCTGGGAGAGACCCCCAAACAGGAGGGACCCTCCCCAAGATTCCACCCCCAACAAGACAGACCCCGAGAACCAGCCCTGAGAGAGAAGCTCCTCCCCCGACACCTCCAGGGGAGACCCCCGCGTGTCCCTCCATCCCTCAACGAGATTCCCCCCAAGACAGACACACTCGGCTAGGCCGGGCTGTAGGCAGCCCCAGTCTCCTCCCCTGGCACACTCACCGGCAGGGCCGGCGACAGGAATTTGGGGGCCCCGTACGCAGATCGTGCGGGCCCCCCCCCCGTCTCCCGCCGCCCGCGGCCCCCCCCCCGGGCCGGTCTCCCGCCGCCCCCGGGCCCCCCCCCCCCGGCCGGCGACAAGGGGTTACAGCAGCGTACCGGGCCTGCCCCGGATTTAAGGCCCCCCCCCTTAAGTCCGGGGCCCGGTACAGCTGTACCCGTTGTACCCCCCTGTCGCCGGCCCTGTTCACCGGGCTTGCTCCGCCTCAGGCTCCTCCCCTGGCACACTCAGCCGGGCTGACCCCGCCCCAGGCTCCTCCCCTGGCACACTCAGCCGGGCTGACCCCGCCCCAGGCTCCTCCCCTGGCACACTCAGCCGGGCTGGCCTCACCCCAGGCTCCTCCCCTGGCACACTCATCTGGGCTGGCCTCACCCCAGGCCCCTCCCCTTGCACACACAGCCGGGCTGGCCCCACCCCAGGTCTCTCCCCTTGCACGCTCATCCAGGCTGGCCCCACCCCAGGCCCCTCCCCTTACACGCTCATCCAGGCTGGCCCCACCCCAGACCCCTCCCCTTGCACACTCAGCCGGGCTGGCCCCACCCCAGGCCCCTCCCCTTGCACGCTCATCCAGGCTGGCCCCACCCCAGACCCCTCCCCTTGCACACTCAGCCGGGCTGGCCCCACCCCAGGCCTCTCCCCTTGCACGCTCATCCAGGCTGGCCCCACCCCAGGCCCCTCCCCTTGCACACTCAGCCGGGCTGGCCCCGCCCCAGGCCCCTCACCTTGCACGCTCAGCCGGGCTGTGCTCACCAGGCCCTCGGCGCGGGCTGTCACGGTGGCTGCGTCTCCCAGCCGGCACTGCCGGACGGTCAGGGCGTGGCACAGCCCGTTGCGGGTCACCGCCAGCCGTGCGCAGGGGGTGACAGCCTGGCCGTTCAGCTCCCACGTCAGGGCCACGTCCTCCGGGGACACCAGGCACTTGAAGGTGGCGTCCTCCCCCTCCAGCACCGTCAGGCTGTGCAGCTCCGAGAGGATCTCCACCACCCTGGGCACTGGGGCCAGAGGGTGAGATGGGGGGGGGGCCTCCCACTGGGCCTCCACGCCCGGTTCCCCCGCATCCCCCTCCCTTCACTCCATTTGTCCCCCTTCCCCGCACCCCGCTCGCCCCCCTCCCCCACGCAACACCTCTGCCAGTGCCCCACTCATCCTCCATCCCCCTGCTCACCACCTTCCCCCAGCCCCAGGGACCTCGCCTGCCTCACGCCCGCTCAGGGACTGCAGCGCACTCGGTTGGGGGTCAGGCCACTGGGCTGGGCCGGGTCTTGGGACGGGGGTTGGGTCATAGAGGCTGGGTCTCTGGGGAAGTTGGAAGGTCCCAGGAGCTGGGCTGGGGGGGGGGGGGTGTCAGGGCCCTAGGGCTGAGGGCTGGGCTTGCAGGGGGGTGGAGGGCAGAGTCCCGGGGCTGGGGGGCCGGGAGGATCGAGTCCCTGGAGCAGGGCCCCGGAGCTGAGGGCCTGGCCCCAGGGGGATCGAGTCCCTGGAGCAGGGCCCCGGGGCTGGGGGCCTGGCCCCGGGGGGATCGAGTCCCTGGAGCAGGGCCCCGGGGCTGGGGGCCTGGCCCCGGGGGGATCGAGTCCCTGGAGCAGGGCCCCGGGGCTGAGGGCCTGGCCCCAGGGGGATCGAGTCCCTGGAGCAGGGCCCCGGGGCTGGGGGCCTGGCCCCGGGGGGATCGAGTCCCTGGAGCAGGGCCCCGGAGCTGGGGGCCTGGCCCCGGGGGGATCGAGTCCCTGGAGCAGGGCCCCGGGGCTGGGGGCCTGGCCCCGGGGGGATCGAGTCCCTGGAGCAGGGCCCCGGGGCTGGGGGCCTGGCCCCGGGGGGATCGAGTCCCTGGAGCAGGGCCCCGGGGCTGGGGGGCCGGGGGGATCGAGTCCCTGGAGCAGGGCCCCGGAGCTGGGGGCCTGGCCCCGGGGGGATCGAGTCCCTGGAGCAGGGCCCCGGGGCTGGGGGCCTGGCCCCGGGGGGATCGAGTCCCTGGAGCAGGGCCCCGGGGCTGGGGGGCCGGGGGGATCGAGTCCCTGGAGCAGGGCCCCGGGGCTGGGGGCCTGGCCCCGGGGGGATCGAGTCCCTGGAGCAGGGCCCCGGGGCTGAGGGCCTGGCCCCGGGGGGATCGAGTCCCTGGAGCAGGGCCCCGGGGCTGGGGGCCTGGCCCCGGGGGGATCGAGTCCCTGGAGCAGGGCCCCGGGGCTGGGGGGCCGGGGGGATCGAGTCCCTGGAGCAGGGCCCCGGGGCCCCCGACTCACCCTGCACAGTCAGCGTGGCCAGCGTCCGGTCGTCCTTGGACTCGCAGGAGTACTCGCCGGAGTCCTGCGGCCCCACGCTGCTCAGCGCCAGGGAGCGCTCCCGGCCCTCGGCCTTGATCTCCCAGCGGCCGCTGGGCTCCAGCTCCCGCCCGTCCTTCAGCCACACCACCCGCCCCTTGGCCTTGCACAGCTCGCACCACAGCAGCACCGGCTCGCCCACGTGCGCCTGCACGTCCGACAGGCCTCGCACGAATTTCACCAGCAGCTCTGGGAAGACGAGCAGTGGCCAGTCGGGATCTGCGCCCCGCTGGGGAGCCCAACCTGCCTCCCGCACCACTGGATCCCCACGGCCCCATGGGGCGGCCCCAGCCACGGCCAGATCCCCCGCAGCCGTCAGCCACCCCGGGGCTGCCGGCTGGGACCCTCCCCCGGGGCTGCCCGCTGGGACTCCCCCCTCCCCACCCCGGGGCTGCCAGCTGGGACTCTTCCCCCCCCCTCCCCGCCAGCTGGGACCCCTCCCCGGCTGCCGCCCTCACCTTTCACGCTCACTTCAAAGTGCATCTGGTCCTGGGGGGACAGGCAGGTGTAGAGGCCGGCGTCCTCCCTGCTCACATTGCTCAGCACCAGGCTGTGCACCCGGCCCTCTCGCCGCAGCTCGCAGCGCTGCCCTGCCGCCAGGGGCTGCCGGGGGCCCCTCCAGCTCACGGGGGCCTGCTCCTTGGAGACGACGGCTGAGAGCACGGCACTGCCCCCCTCCAGCACCAGCACCTTCTCCGGCGTCTCCTGCTTGTTCACAAACAGCACCGGGGCCTCTGGGGAGAGAGAACCATGAGCAGGCGCTGCCAGGAGCCGGGCAGGGAGCTGGGTTCTGGCAGGAGCCGGGCCGGGAGCCGGATGCTGATAGGAGCTGGGAGCTGGGCAGGGAACCGGGCACCGGGCAGGGAGCTCGGTGCTGGGCAGGGAGCCGGGCCGGGAGCCAGGAGCTGGACAGGGAGCCGAGCAGGGAGCTGGGTTCTGGCAGGAGCTGGGCCGGGAGCCGGATGCTGATAGGAGCTGGGAGCTGGGCAGGGAACCGGGCACCGGGCAGGGAGCTCGGTGCTGGGCAGGGAGCCAGGCAGGAGCCAGGAGCCAGGCAGGGAGCTTGGTGCTGGGCAGGGAGCCGGTCCGGGAGCTGGACAGGGAGTCGAGCAGGGAGCTGGGTTCTGGCAGGAGCCGGGCCGGGAGCCGGATGCTGGTAGGAGCTGGGAGCCGGGCAGGGAACCGGGAGCCGGGTGCTGGGCAGGGAGCTGGGCCGGGAGCTGGGAGCTGGGCAGGGAACTGGGCCGGGAGCCGGGTGCTGGGCAGGGAGTCAGGCTGGGTGCTGGGCTGGGAGCTGGGAGCTGGACAGGGAGCTTGGTGCTGGGCAGGGAGCCGGGCCGGGAGCCAGGAGCTGGACAGGGAGCCGAGCAGGGAGCTGGGTTCTGGCAGGAGCCAGGCCGGGAGCTGGATGCTGGTAGGAGCTGGGAGCCGGGCAGGGAACCAGGACCGGGAGCTGGGTGCTGGGCAGGGAGCTGGGCCGGGAGCTGGGAGCTGGACAGGGAGCCGGGTGCCGGGCCGGGAGCCAGCCAGGCCACGACGCTCCCCACCGCCCGGCTCACCGCTCACTCGCAGGGTGAAGTGCACCTCGTCGTCCCCGGTGTCACAGCTGAAGGTCCCGCTGTCGCCCGGCTCCGTCTGCTTGATGGTGAGGCTGTGACAGGGCCCCTGGCTGCCCAGGAAGAGCCGCGCCCCGGAGCGCAGCACCCGCCTGTCCTTCAGCCACTGGACTGGCGCCTGTTCCTGGGACAGCCGGGCCACCAGCGTGACGCTCTCCCCTTCCAGGACCTCCACGGGCGCCTGGGCCTCCTCCTTGTTCACAACGCGAACGGGGGGCGCTGGAGCCAGAGGGGAAGGGAAAGGATCAGGCAGCCCTGGGGGAGCTTTTCCGGGGCGCTGCGGGGAGCAGGCTGGGAGAGGGGGGCTAGATTTCCTGTGGGGCTGGCCTGAGCCTCTCACCCGAGCCCCCCTCCTCGTGCAGGGCTGGCCCATGCTGCTCCCCCCAAACATCCCGCTCCCCCCCCCCCAGGGCTGGCATCGCCGCCCACCCTCCTGCCCACCCCACTTGTCTGGGCCTTGTCTCACTGATCACTTGTCTCACTGATCAGGTCAGCAAAGCAAACAGCACAAAATCCTAAATCTGCCAGAACAATCGCAAGGACAGGGCTTAAAAAAAGCCACTCTGGTCCCAGCAGGGGGCACTGTGGGAAGTGGGGTGGGGGGTCGCTGGCTGTGGGGGGAGCTCCCGGCTATCTCAGGCCAGCCTCCCTGGCAGAGAGCGTTGAGGGGAGCAGAGTAGGGGTCACTGGCTGTGTTAGGGTTAGGGGGGGCTGTGGGGAGTGGGGTTGGGTCACTGGCTGGGTTAGGGTTCGGGGCGCTGTGGGGAGCAGGGTGGGGTCACTGGCTGGGTTAGGGTTAGGGGGCGCTGTGGGGAGCAGGGTGGGGTTACTGGCTATATTAGGGTTCAGGGGCGCTGTGGGGAGCGTGGCAGGGGTCGCTGTAAAGAGGCCTGTCATTCAGGAGGTGCAGAAAGGCATCCCTCACCCAGCACTGATGTGCAGCCACCTCTGGACTGGGACCCAGCAGCTGCTCAGCACCAGCAGCAGAGTTTAGGACCAGAAGTGCTGAAGGATCCAGCAAAGCTCGGTCGAGGACACTGGGGAGCGAGCGCTGGGAGGACACGGAGCCAATCCCTGCTCTGGCTGCCCTCACTGAACCTCCCCCCACTCTCTGCAGGGGGGCCGCGCCCGGGTCCTGACCCCATCAGCCGAGGGAGCCTGGCTGGGCCGGACAGTGTCCCTGCTCTGCCCCCTGCCGGCTCACCTGCCACCTCCACGGCCGTCACCATTCGGTCACTGACAGCGTCACAAACGTAGGAGCCGGAGTCGCTGGGCCGGGCCCCGAGGACGGTCAGCTGCCTGAGACATCCCCGGCCCTCGATCCGGACTCGTTCGCTGGCCACCAGCTCCTGGCCGGCCCTGAGCCAGCGGACGGCAGCGCTGGGCCGAGACACCTCGCAGGCCAGCACCAAGTCATCGCCGGCCACCAGGCACTGCTGCTCCCGGACCCCCTTGCTCCTCACAATGCGCACAGGGGGCTCTGGGGAGTCAGAGAGGGAGCGTCACGGCATGGGGAGAGGCCAGGCGCGCCCCACGGAGTATGGCAAGCAGCAGCCAGAGCGACCCACTGCGTGCACACCGGACAGCGTGCCAGAGGGCCTGACAGACCACACTGCCGGGACCAACAGACGTACCAGCTGTGCTCCGGAGGGGCCGACTGACACAGACAGGCAGACTGTACGCTAGACAGGCGCCTGACAGACGGACGTTACAGCCACAAAGGCCAGGCAGAGACCTGAGCCATGTCCCAGCGGGCAGGGAGGCTCACCCCTGCCTCAGCTGAGCACCCCCACCCGCTCCAGAAAGTACCTGGGACCACCCCAGCCGGCTGGGGTCAGCCCTGCTCCGGGGCATGGGGAGAGGGGCTTCTCCATGGGCTGCAGGGGGGTGTCTCAGCTGGGAGAGACCTTCCCCTGAATATTTCACCGGGCACGCCTGGAAAAGAGGTTTCCAAGAACTGTCCCCGCAGGGCTGCCTATACCCTCCCTGAACTGTACCCACCAGGGCCGCCTATACCCTCCCTGAACTGTACCCGCCAGGGCCGCCTATACCCTCCCTGAACTGTACCCGCCAGGGCCGCCTATACCCTCCCTGAACTGTACCCGCCAGGGCCGCCTACACCCTCCCTGAACTGTACCCGCCAGGGCCGCCTACACCCTCCCTGAACTGTACCCGCCAGGGCCGCCTATACCCTCCCTGAACTGTCCCCGCAGGGCCGCCTACACCCTCCCTGAACTGTACCCGCCAGGGCCGCCTACACCCTCCCTGAACTGTACCCGCCAGGGCCGCCTACACCCTCCCTGAACTGTACCCGCCAGGGCCGCCTACACCCTCCCTGAACTGTACCCGCCAGGGCCGCCTACACCCTCCCTGAACTGTCCCCGCCAGGGCCGCCTACACCCTCCCTGTGCTGTACCCGCCAGGGCCGCCTACACCCTCCCTGAGCTGTACCCGCCAGGGCCGCCTACACCCTCCCTGAACTGTACCCGCCAGGGCCGCCTACACCCTCCCTGAACTGTCCCCGCCAGGGCCGCCTACACCCTCCCTGAACTGTCCCCGCCAGGGCCGCCTACACCCTCCCTGAACTGTACCCGCCAGGGCCGCCTACACCCTCCCTGAACTGTACCCGGCAGGGCCGCCTACACCCTCCCTGAACTGTACCCGGCAGGGCCGCCTACACCCTCCCTGAACTGTACCCGGCAGGGCCGCCTACACCCTCCCTGAACTGTACCCGGCAGGGCCGCCTACACCCTCCCTGAACTGTCCCCGCAGGGCCGCCTACACCCTCCCTGAACTGTCCCCGCCAGGGCCGCCTACACCCTCCCTGAACTGTACCCGCAGGGCCGCCTACACCCTCCCTGAACTGTACCCGCCAGGGCCGCCTACACCCTCCCTGAACTGTACCCGCCAGGGCCGCCTACACCCTCCCTGAACTGTCCCCGCCAGGGCCGCCTACACCCTCCCTGAACTGTCCCCGCCAGGGCCGCCTATACCCTCCCTGAACTGTACCCGCCAGGGCCGCCTACACCCTCCCTGAACTGTACCCGCCAGGGCCGCCTATACCCTCCCTGAACTGTACCCGCCAGGGCCGCCTACACCCTCCCTGAACTGTACCTGCCAGGGCTGCCTATACCCTCCCTGTGCTGGTAAATACCCGCCAGGGACGCCTATGTAACCCCCCACACCCCTCACAGCAGAGCTGCCTTTATACCCCCGCATCCCCCACCACCCTATATCCCCCCATTCCCCCCCACCCGCAACCTAGAACCCTCCACCCCTCCCCCATGGCCCATATCCCCCCATTCCCCCACACCCACAGCCTAGAACCCCCCATCCCTACCCCACAGCCTATAACCCCTCACCCTTCCCCCACTCACCCTATATCCCCCCATTCCCCCACACCCACAGCCTAGAACCCCCCACCCCTCCCCCACTCACCCTATATCCCCCCATTCCCCCACACCCACAGCCTAGAACCCCCCACCCCTCCCCCACTCACCCTATATCCCCCCATTCCCCCACACCCACAGCCTAGAACCCCCCACCCCTCCCCCACTCACCCTATATCCCCCCATTCCCCCACACCCACAGCCTAGAACCCCCCACCCCTCCCCCACTCACCCTATATCCCCCCATTCCCCCACACCCACAGCCTAGAACCCCCCACCCCTCCCCCACTCACCCTATATCCCCCCATTCCCCCACACCCACAGCCTAGAACCCCCCACCCCTCCCCCACTCACCCTATATCCCCCCATTCCCCCACACCCACAGCCTAGAACCCCCCACCCCTCCCCCACTCACCCTATATCCCCCCATTCCCCCACACCCACAGCCTAGAAACACCCCCCCCCCAAATCTCCTGTGGCCTAGACCCCCCCCCCCCGTGACCTCCCAGCATCCCGCTGCCCAGCGGCTCTTGGCCCTGGCCCAGGCTCGTCGAGCCCCGTCGCCCCCTAGTGGCCTGTTCTGGAATAACCGGCCTGGAGTTCGATTCTCTCCCCACCTCCAGCCCTACATCAATCCTATGGCAGGCCACGAACACTCACGAAATTGGGGTGGGGGCTCCAAGGTGGGGCCAGAAATTAGGAGTTCAAGGTGTGGGAGGGTGCTCCAGGCTGGGGGTGAGGAGTTTGGGGTGTGGGAGGGGGCTCTGGGCTGGGACCGAGGGGTTCAGAGGTGTGGGGGGAATCAGGGCTGTGGCAGGGGATTGGGGTGTGGGAGGGGTGCAGGTTCCAGATGAGGGTCTGGGGTGGCGCTGGGGATGAGAGGTTGGGGTTCAGGGGAGTGCTCCAGGCTGGGGGTGAGGAGTTTGGGGTGTAGGAGGGGGCTCTGGGCTGGGACCGAGGGGTTCAGAGGTGTGGGGGGAATCAGGGCTGTGGCAGGGGATTGGGGTGTGGGAGGGGTGCAGGTTCCAGATGAGGGTCTGGGGTGGCGCTGGGGATGAGAGGTTGGGGTTCAGGGGAGTGCTCCAGGCTGGGGGTGAGGAGTTTGGGGTGTAGGAGGGGGCTCTGGGCTGGGACCGAGGGGTTCAGAGGTGTGGGGGGAATCAGGGCTGTGGCAGGGGATTGGGGTGTGGGAGGGGTGCAGGTTCCAGATGAGGGTCTGGGGTGGCGCTGGGGATGAGAGGTTGGGGTTCAGGGGAGTGCTCCAGGCTGGGATCACGGCCAGGCGGCTCTGCATGCTGGCCCGTCCGCAGGCACCACCCCCGAAGTTCCCATTAGCCGTGGTTTCTCCAGGAGCAGCTCTTGGGGTGGGGGCTGCCCCTATGCATAGGAGCTGGAGGAGGGCCAGGTTGCTGCGGCTGGGAGCCCCACGTGGAGTGGTCCCCGACCCTGCTCCCCAGCTGGAGCTCGGGGGCCAGATTAAAACAATTTTCCCACCCCTGCACTAGGGCTAGGATGAGACGCGTGGGCTGACAGCCCTTTCAGGGCTATTATGGCTCATATAACGGGATGTTCCCAGGATCCATGAGAAGATGGATCTCTGATTCCCACTGATCTTTTGGACTCAAGGATGTCATGTGGCAGGGAGTTCCACAGATTACAAGTGTATTGTCTAACATAAAACAGCATTTCCTGCTGCCGCTACTAAATCCACCGCTTTCCTGTTTCACTGAGCTCCCCATGTTCTGCTGTTACGGGAGGGGACACCAGCCACACCCAATCCCCCCTCTGTGCCGCTCACAGAGACACCTCGTCAGCCTCTGGTATGGGTCTCCTCTAACCGACTGCCCAGCCTCTGCAGTGTCTCTACGGGAGCTCACCCAGGCCCCTTCTCCCAGCCGGGACCTCCCCAGACCCTCTCTGAAGCTGGGAGACCAGAGCCCGGAACGGTACCCGAGGCTCGGCCTCGCAATGCGATCACAGCAGACGCTGCCGGTGCACTCTCCAGCCCTGCACATGAAGTGGGGTGTGCGGGGCTGCCAGGGCTCTCCCCTGAGGGGTGACAGGGAGTTCAGAGCCCAGGCCAGAGCGGGAGGGTCCAGGTTACTCCTTCCAGTGCGTGCGCCCAGCATTGCCCACGCTGTACGTCACCTGCAGCCCACTCCCCCGCCTGGGCCCTCTGCCCCCTTCTATGCCTGGCTGGGTGTGACGAAGTGGGAGTACTGTGTGTGTGTGCCTCAGTTTCCCCTATGCATTTCTTAAGTGTCTATGTGAAGGGATGGGGGCTAATGCTGGAAGCAAGGAGGCAACGCCCTCCCCTCTGTGCATCCCTGGAAGCTGTAACCTGACCCCAGGTGGGGGAGGGAGGTCAGCTGAACCTGTTGAAGGGAAGCCCGGGAAAACAGACAAAGGAACAAAGGAGCAGGAAGTGGCTAGAGAGGGGTTTTTGGGTCAGTCTGGGTCTGGGTCGAGCTGGGAGAGGCAGAGAAGCGAACTTGCTCTCTGGCCCAAGATGGATCCAGCTGAAGGCTCACGCTCACTGTATGGTCTGTGATTAGAAGTCATCGAATAAACCTGGGGGAGAAGCAGGAGCCCAGAATCTGGGTCTCACCTCCTGGCACACCCCAGAAAGTCCTGACTGAGGGACCCTGTTTGGACTGAGAAGCTGTGAGTTGGATGGTGTTCCTGACATCTCAAATAAACCGTCTATTCTGCTGGCTGGCTGAGAGTCACGTCTGACTGTGGATTTGGGGTGCAGAACCCATGGGCTCCCCCAGGACCCCACCCAGGCGGGCTTGCTGGGGGAAGCACACGGAGGGGCAGAAGGTGCTGAATGCTCCGAGGTCAGACCCAGGAAGGTGGAAGTGGGGACCCCTGAAGCTCCTGGCCTGGGACACAGGCTGTGTACGGAGAAGGGGCCCTTCACCCGGAGTCCGGTCTGGCTTCCTAGGGAGAGGTTCCAGACCATCGCCCGGGCGCTCCGTGACACTGGGCCCTTCTGGCCCCTCCCCCCACCTGCCTGGGCCCTCTGCCCCCTCCTATGCCTGCCTGGGCCCTCTGCCCCCTCCCCCACAACTGGCTGGGTCCTCTGCCCCCTCCTCCACATCTGGCTGGGTCCTCTGCCCCCTCCTCCACATCTGGCTGGGTCCTCTGCCCCCTCCTCCACATCTGGTCCCCTCTGATTTTAACTAGCCTAAAGTCACCCACCTTCCTATCGCCCTGCTCCCCGCTTCCCGTCGCAGACCATTAGCCCGTTGACTAAGGCTCCCCACACCCCCACTCTGTGAGGCCCGGCAGCAAAGGGCCCATCCCTCCATTGCTCCCCCGTGCCAGGCTCTCACCCACCCGGATAGGAAGCCGGTGGTGGGGTGCAGGGGTGTGGGGCCGGCTCAGCCCTACCTTCCACCGCAACGCAGAAGATGAGGCTGTCGTCGTGGCTGTCACACAGATACTCCCCCGCGTCCTTGCTCTCCACGCCCAGAATCACCAGCGCGCGCCGCGCCCCGTCCTCCTCCAGACGCACCCGCCCCGTGTCCTGCAGCTTCTCGCCATCCTTGTACCACTTCACCTCTCCGTGGGCACGGGAGAGCGTCACCTCCAGCACCACGTCCTCCCCGGCCGGGCAGCAGCGGTGGGTCTGCAGCTCACCCCGCCCCAGGATCCTCACCGGAGGCTCTGGCAGAACCAAGACAATCAGCAGGTAGGATTAACCACTTATGGAACTCCCTGCCACAAGGTTTTACTGCGGTCAAGAGCACAGAATTCAATATTTGCATGGCTGACAGTGACTAGAGCCCCCGTGACACTGCACGATATAGGAGGACGCTGAGCCCTCCTGCGCTGGCATTGGGGATAAGAAGGAGATTCCCCTGGGCCCATCGCTCACTGCAGAACTGCTGTACCTTCCCCTTCACTGTCAGAGACGCGCACCAGCCTACGGGGGACCTGCTCCTCTGCAGCCTGGGAGCTCCGACTCAGCCTGCCCTGAGCGCATGGACAGGCTAGCGCAGAAGGGCTGCGATTAGCCTGTTTCATGTCACACCTGATTTCTGTGCTGACAAGATCCGTTCTACGCTGTGCCCCTGTGAACTAATAACCCGTCTGTTTCCCCGGCTGGCTGAGAGTCACAGCTGACTGCGGAGGGGGGGTGCAGGGCCCTCTGGTGTCCCCAGGGGTCCCATCCAGATGGACCGGCAAAGGGGAAGTGTATGGTGTGAAGAGGGATGCTGAATGCTCCGAGGTCAGTCCCAGGAAGGCCTTAGCCAGAGGCTCCTGGCCCTGAACCCAGAGTCCTGCTGGCTTCGTCCAGAGCACCGGACCTGTGACTCCGCCAGAGATGGTGCAAGTCTCCCTCGGGGTGTCGCCGGGGGACTCGCTGCCTGGACCTCACCGGGCGGGGAGGGAGGGGGCTGCAGGCCCCAGGGGTCCAGCCCAGGAGGCGGTGAAGCCGCGTGGCTTCCCCTGGAGGCAGAGTGAGAACTCTTGGGGCCCTGGCCCAATGACAGGGCCTCCCAGAGCCTGTCCCCACGCAGGGGCCAGACCCCTCCTGAGGATCCATGACACCTTCCCACCCCATTGCTGACCCCCCTCCCCCCCCGACTCACCATGGCGCTCCCAGCGGGGCCTAGGCTGGGGCACAAGGCCTGAGAGTGCAGACACGGAACTGCCCTGGACGGAGCGGCCCCTGGAAACAGCCGACGGCAGAGCCCACAGGAGCACCAGGCCCCCGGTGCCCGCGGACGGCCACGCGGGCAGCGACAGGCATGCCCCCGCCTGGGACCTGGGTCTGGTTCTCAGGGGGGCAGCAGACCCGGCTTGGGGCAAGAGAGGGTTGTGGAGACATCACTTTATAGCCCAGATCTGGCTGCAAAGGCACCTCCTGCAGTGCCAACGTGCCCACCCAGGGGCCAGTTCCAGCTCATGCTGCTGGGAACTCGCTTCTCCCAGAGTCACCCCGCTGACAGGGGCCAGTCACCAGCCCACCCCCAGGCAGCTCCTCAGGTCTCCGGGCCCTCCCCAGCCTCTCACTCACCACACACGTGGACAACGAACGTCCTGGTGTCGTCAGCCGCGTCGCAGACGTATTTCCCAGAATGCTCCGCTCCAGCCGCAGGGATGACCAGCCGCCGATGGGCCCCCTCCTCCTCCAGGATCAGGCTGCCGCCAGCCTCCAGCCGGGTGCCATCCTTCACCCACTGCACCGGCACGTTCCCGCGCGAGAGCTCGCAGGCCAGAGTCACCGTCTCCCCCAGGGCGGCCTTCAGGGTGGGGGGAGCTCGCCGCGGCTGCAGGATCCTCACTGGGGGCTCTGAAAGGAGAGGCCGGCGCTGGCCAGGCGGCCTGGGGACAATGCTGCCCCCTCCCTGCCCTGTTGGTTCGAATCGATTTCTCCTTGTGACGAAGTGGGAGTACTGTGTGTGTGTGTGTGCCTCAGTTTCCCCTATGCATTCCTTAAGTGTCTATGTGAAGGGATAGGGGCTAATGCTGGAAGCAAGGAGGCAACGCCCTCCCCTCTGTGCATCCCTGGAAGCTGTAACCTGACCCCAGGTGGGGGAGGGAGGTCAGGTAACACCTGAAGCCCAGGAAAGGAACAAAGGAGCAGGAAGTGGCTAGAGGGGGTGGTCAGTCTGGGTCTGGGTTGAGCTGGGAAGGGAGAGAAGCCATCTCTTTCTCTGGTCCCAAGATGGATCCAGCGGAGGGCTCACGCTCTCTCGCTGCATGGTCTGTGTTGGACCAGATGAAAGTCATCGAATAAACCTGGGGAAGAAGCAGGAGCCCAGAATCTGGGTCTCACCTCCTGGCATCCCCCAGAAAGGCCTAACTGGATGGACCCTGTTTGGACTGAGAAGCTGTGAGTTGGATGGTTCCTGACATCTCAAATAAACCGTCTATTCTGCTGGCTGGCTGAGAGTCACGTTTGACTGTGGATTTGGGGTGCAGAACCCATGGGCTCCCCCAGGACCCCGCCCAGGCGGGCTTGCTGGGGGAAGCACATGGAGGGGCAGAAGGTGCTGAATGCTCCGAGGACAGACCCAGGAAGGTGGAAGTGGGTACCCCTGAAGCTCCTGGCCTGGGAAACAGGCTGTGTACGGAGAAGGGGCCCTTCACCCGGAGTCCGGTCTGGCTTCCTAGGGAGCAGTTCCAGTCCATCGCCCGGGCACTCCGTGACACTCCTTCACGCCATGGAGGGAGCCGGTGGCGGGACGGCTCCAGGGGTCTGAGGACGTGTCGGCCTGTGCCTCGGGGCACGTTGTGCCAGCAGATACTCGCCCCCGGCAAACGTCCGGCCCGCTCTCCCCAGCCACTCCCTGACCATGAGCAGAGCGGGAACCCAGGAGACACCACGGGCAGGCAGCGGGGAGTGGGAGCTGGACCCAGAGCGGGGGAGGAGCGTTGCTCAGTTTACGGAGGATGGGCAGAGACACGGAAGCTGTGCCCCACGTTACCTGGCCCCCCACGCTCACCTGACACCCTGATGTCAAAGGAGACGGACTCGTCCCTTGTCTCACAGATGTACTCGCCGGCATCCTCGGGCCGGGCCTGCGGGACAGTCAGCCAGCGCTGTGCCCCCTCTGCCCGCAGCAGCAGGTTCTCCGTCTCATCCACCTCCAGCCCGTCCTTGAACCAGCGCACCTGGGCCTCTGGTCTAGACAGCTCACACCTCAGCTCCAGCCGCTGCAGCGCCAGAGCCCGCAGCTCCAGGGAGCGCTCCTGGGGGTGCAGGATCCTCACTGGGGGCTCTGTCGGGCACATCCATGGGCTCAGGGAGACGTCATCTCTGCCCGCTGCAGGGCAGGGGGTCTGCTCTACCCAACCCCAGCCTGCCTGCTGCCATGGGCCCCACTCTGATCTAGCGGGACCCCTGGCCACTGCCAGTGCCCATCAGGAGGCCTGGGCTCCCTGCTGCTCTGGGGGATCTGGGTGGGTGCTGGGGCTGCAGCCTGATGGTCGTTCGGAAAAGTCTCTGCCACCTCGTGCTACATGTGGGGAAGCAGCTGCCCACGGAGCTCAGGAGTCACAGCCTCTGTCAGAGCCAGAGCCCAGTTCGTCCAGAGCCATCGCGGGCTGAGGGGCACCAGGCTCTTCCCTCGGGGGCTGAGGGGCACCAGGCTCTTCCCTCGGGGGCTGAGGGGCACCAGGCTCTTCCCTCGGGGGCTGACAGGGGCGCCGGGCTCTCCCCTCGGGGGCTGACAGGGGCGCTGGGCTCTCCCCTCGGGGGCTGACAGGGGCGCTGGGCTCTCCCCTCGGGGGCTGACGGTCGCTGGGCTCTCCCCTCGGGGGCTGACGGTCGCTGGGCTCTCCCCTCGGGGGCTGACAGGGGCGCTGGGCTCTCCCCTCGGGGGTTGACAGGGGCGCTGGGCTCTCCCCTCGGGGGCTGACAGGGGCGCTGGGCTCTCCCCTCGGGGGCTGACAGGGGTGCTGGGCTCTTCCCTCGGGGGCTGACAGGGGCGCTGGGCTCTCCCCTCGGGGGCTGACAGGGGCGCTGGGCTCTCCCCTCGGGGGCTGACAGGGGCGCTGGGCTCTCCCCTCGGGGGCTGACAGGGGCGCTGGGCTCTCCCCTCGGGGGCTGACGGTCGCTGGGCTCTCCCCTCGGGGGCTGACAGGGGCGCTGGGCTCTCCCCTCGGGGGCTGACAGGGGCACTGGGCTCTCCCCTCGGGGGCTGACAGGGGCGCTGGGCTCTCCCCTCGGGGGCTGACAGGGGCGCTGGGCTCTCCCCTCGGGGGCTGACAGGGGCGCTGAGCTCTCCCCTCGGGGGCTGACAGGGGCGCTGGGCTCTCCCCTCGGGGGCTGACGGTCGCTGGGCTCTCCCCTCGGGGGCTGACAGGGGCGCTGGGCTCTCCCCTCGGGGGTTGACAGGGGCGCTGGGCTCTCCCCTCGGGGGTTGACAGGGGCGCTGGGCTCTCCCCTCGGGGGCTGACAGGGGCGCTGGGCTCTCCCCTCGGGGGCTGACAGGGGCGCTGGGCTCTCCCCTCGGGGGCTGACAGGGGCGCTGGGCTCTCCCCTCGGGGGCTGACGGTCGCTGGGCTCTCCCCTCGGGGGCTGACAGGGGCGCTGGGCTCTCCCCTCGGGGGTTGACAGGGGCGCTGGGCTCTCCCCTCGGGGGCTGACAGGGGCGCTGGGCTCTTCCCTCGGGGGCTGACAGGGGCGCTGGGCTCTCCCCTCGGGGGCTGACAGGGGCGCTGGGCTCTCCCCTCGGGGGCTGACGGTCGCTGGGCTCTCCCCTCGGAGGCTGACAGGGGTGCTGGGCTCTCCCCTCGGGGGCTGACAGGGGTGCTGGGCTCTCCCCTCGGGGGCTGACAGGGGCACTGGGCTCTCCCCTCGGGGGCTGACAGGGGTGCTGGGCTCTCCCCTCGGGGGCCGGGGGTGTCACCGACCTGCCAGCTGGGGTAATGGGGGAGACCCGCTGACCCACCCCCCGGGGGGCCAGGGAACATCACCGACCTGTCACCGTGATGTTGTAGAAGACGGAGTCGCCGCCCGCGTCGCACACAAACTCCCCCGTGTCCTGCGGCCGGGCCGAGGGGATGACGAGCCTGCGATGGGGCCCCTCGCGCTCCAGGAGCAGGCGCTCACCCTCCTCCACCTCCACCCCGTCCTTGTACCACTGCACCGGGGCCTCGGCACGGGACAGCTCGCACGCCAGCACCACGCGCTCCGAGGCCAGGTAGGTGTGCGCGGCGTCCTCGTTAGAGCCGACGACCCTCACGGGCGGCTCTGGGCAGGGAGACAGGACGGGCTGAGAGGAGAGGCTGCCGGCGGCGTCACTCACAGCCAGCCGCCCATTCTCCAAGGCAGGATGCCCAGGAGGAGGGAGGGGAAGTGACCCCGGGGGCAGGGGGAGATGCGGAGCCTAGACTGGCCACCCCACGTGCGGGGGGATGTGGCTCATTCTGCGTTAGATGGAGCCGCACTGGCTTGCATGCCCCGTGTCTGGGGGGAGCTGCTGTTTCTCTCCCTAGGGCCCAGCTCCCTGCAGTCCCCATGTGCTTCCCGGCGGAGCGGTGTCTGCAGGGGCTGGCTGGGCAGCAGGCGGGTCCCAGCTAGCCGCACGGGCGACGGGGAGTCTGAGCCCAGGTCCTGCTGCGTCTGACGGCTCTGGTAATGCTCCGTCAAGCCGACACTTGTGACCCCTGTGCCCCAGCTGGGGGTCGAAGGCAAGGGCAGCGCTGGATACAGGATCAGCCCCACAGAGCGAGTGGCCACCTCAGGGCAGAGACCGGGGTTCCTATCGGAGTGTAAAGCACAGCCCCCCACCCCACCCCCGGCGCTGCCTGTGGGCGATCACCCTGCTCCCGGGGCGGGGCCGTCTCCCGGCCCCCAGCTCACCGCTCACGGTCACCGTGAAGCTCAGCGCATCCTCGCCCGCGTCACACGTGTACGTCCCGGCATCCGAGGGGCGGGCAGAGCGGATAAACAGCCTCCTGGCGCAGCCCTCTGCCTGCAGGGCGACCCCCTCGTCCGAGGACACAGCCGCCCCATCCTTGAGCCAGCGCACAGCGGCGTGGGGCGTGGAGACCTCGCACTCCAGGAGCAGGGGCAGCCCGGCCAGGAGCGCCCGGAGGCGCTGGGCCTCGGGCACCGGGGCGATGCTCACCTGTGGGGCTGAGAGCAGGTTCGTTAGCAGCGTGAGTGCGGCAGCCCCCTCAGAGGCAGGGCTACTTCGAAACCCAGAGGGGGCCGCGGTCCCAGCCCCACGGCGCTCACAGCTTCAGGAGCACTGCGGCTGGGGTGACCTCGCTACTCTCACTAACAGCCCGCAGGCCGCAGGCCCAGGCAGGAGAGGGCAGCAGCCGAGGCAGCCGTCCCAGGGTGAACTGAGGAGAGGAAGAGGTGGTCTGACAGACTGGCTGGAGTGGGGGGCAGAAAGCATGGGATTGGGCAGGACAGAGGGGGGCAGAGCTGGGCAGGGAGGGGGCTGAAGCGTGAGGAGACAGGTGAGGATCCTCCCAGGGGTTGTGGGGTGTCTGGGAGGCTGCAGAGCAGGAGGGGGCAGTAAGCTGGGGTGGGCGGACTGGGGGAAGCATTTGCCATGTGACCAGAGGATCTCGCCAATTTCTGCCAAGAGACATCCCCTCACAGCACAACGTGCCAATCGCACCCCACTGGCCTCTCCCGCTATGGCCCCATCTCCCTTCCTCCCCAAGCTCCCTGAACACACTGGCCGGAGTTCCCCTCCTCCTGTGCCGTCCTGGACCCCCCAACCCCACTCCCACCCCTGGCATGCCACAGAAACTGCTCCCGCCCAAGTCCCTCGTGACGCCTTCTAGCCAAAGCTCAGGACAGCACTCCATCATCACCCTCCCCACTTGCCAGCCGCCTTCATTCTGGGTCTCCCCCTCCCCCTCGAACCCCTCCTTCGGAGGAGCCTCCAGACTCCGGCAACAGCCGGGGGTCGCACCGTTCTGAGTCTGTGCCCAGGCACATGCCAGACCTTGCTGGCAGCCACGGCTATTGTGGGAGGGATGGACAGATGGATGGGTGGATGGATGGGTGGGTGGATGGATAGATGGATAGTGCTCCCAGAGTTATGTACCACAGACTATTGTGTTCCAAAGCTACTGGAGGCCAGACAGCCCCCGGGGCGGGGAGGTTCTCAGAGCTGAGTGAGAACAATTGATACCTTTCCCCCCAGCCCAGTCATGAGTTCACAGGCCAGACTAGGTGGGGTCTTGGGCCTTCACACAGCACTAAAGAGCCCATGAAAAAGACCTGGAACAATGTAGATATATCTCTGCATTAAGCATCTTCACATACCTGCCATATGACTTTGTATTATGCCTCTTCATATAACCTTGAATTAAACCTATCCATATCTAACCCCTAATCTCCTACAACTTTCTATCAGATCCTTATAGAGAAACTTTGTATTGAGCCTTGGTATAATGTTATAGCCCCTAAAGATAGTTAAGGTAGAAGAAAAATAATGTCTTTTCCCAAGTTGAATGAGATCTCCTTCCCCTCCCCCACACACCCCTTTTCATCAATTGCCCTGTTGAATGAATGAGGCGTGAATGAGGAAGGCTGGGTGGAGGGCAGGCTCCTCCAGATAGCTGCAACCCTTGGAGAGGGGATGGAAGCCAGACCCAAGAACAATAAAACTTGTCACCTGGGCTCATTAGAGAAGATCAGACATATTGACAGGCTTGGGGGTTAGCAGGGAGGACCTTCTTTTGAAAACACCCTCTTTGAAAATAAATGTGGCAGCATTAAGACAACACCCACAAAGGACCAACAGACAGACTCAGATTTTCAATCTGTGACAGATTTGCAGGAGAGGAAAGCTGCTATAAAAGTGAGGTGTCTCCAGAGGATCCCGGGTCTCGACTCATCAACATCGGAGCATCGATCCGGATCTACCCCTCCCCCATCTAACTCATCTGGCCAGTGAAGTTAAGGGCAACTAGCTGGTAACAGCAGCAAGATGGAGTGTGCTTGTGTGTGCAGGAGTGTAATATTTTGGCTAAGATCAAGTGTTATATCATATGCATATGCTACAGTGTTGATTGATACAGATATACCATAAATGCGTCGCTTTGCCTTCTTCCCTCTGAAAAGATCCTGTGAGTACTATAAGTACAACACCAAACGGGGCCAGCAGGAGAAAAAAGGCAAGAGACTGTACGCCAGGGGTCGGTAACCTTGGCACGCGGCACCGCAGGGTCAGCACCCTTAGCAGACCCCGCTGATTTGTTTACTTGCCGGTTTGCCGATCGCGGCTCCCACTGGCCGCGGTTCACAGTCCTGGTCCAATGGGGGCTGTGGCGTGAACCAGGAGTGCAGGCCTGGGCCCTGTGGGTGCGCAGGGGGTGCACAGACAGGCTATGCCAAGCTCAGGGGTAACGGCTCTCTCTGCGCTCCCCAAGGCCTCACTTGGGACCGAGGGCTGGGATGCAAAGCGCTGGCCTGCGGAGGGAAGAGAGGGGTTCGCGGAGCCCGGAGGGGGGAGCTCGTGTAGCCAGCAGTGGTCATTTGGGGCGAGTTTCCTCCGGTGGGCACAGCCAAGGCTCCCTCGCGCTGTGAGCAGGGGGTAGCGAGTCACCTTGAGTAACCCCAAAAGTGTCACACCCCTCCAGCTTCCTGGGGGAGTTCCACAGAGCTCTGACCTTGGTCCCCTCCCCACCGTGTCTCCTCACCTCCTGTGCTGACAGCTCACAGCCCCGCACCTCCCACGCCCCAGCCGAGTCCTTCCCTCCAAACTAAGGGAGGTGGGATCTGACCTCTCCGGGGGGGGGCTGTCCAGCCTCAGCTCCCATCCAACATGGCTACAATGGGTTCTTCCTGCCCCAAGCCAGCCCCTCCCCCACCTGACCTCTCAGTCTCGGAGGGAGACATCCAGGCCCGTAGCTTGGCATCAGTTTTGCCTTCGCTGGGTCGGGAGGCTCTGGAGAGTCCCGTGTCCAAACACGGCTGGTTCTGCCCGGATAGCATCTCTAGAGTGTGGTCTTTCCCACACACCCACCCAGAGAACCCGCGTGTCCAGGCCTCCTCCTCTCCTCTCTCTGTCACTGCAAACAGCCTGCTCCCTGGCCCTGACGCATGGGCTCCTGCCACGGTCAATTTGCAGCCGGTCACTGTGGCCATATCCCGCCCCTTTGATTCTCTCGGCTGGGTCCACCTTCCCCATCACACCAAACAGAAGCTGCTTGTCTCACTGCCAAGGCACTTCCTGGCCTGTCCCCACCTTCCCCTCACTGGCTGTCGACTCTTCCCTCCGACTGGCACATGGAGCCTCCACTGCCCACCGGTTACCTTTGCAAACAAGCCCCTTTGTGCTTCCTTCCCAGCCTCTCCTTCCGCCTGTGCGGCAACAGCCGCAAGGCACCCTCGTTATCCCCCCCCCCCCTCCAAACTCTCCTTTGCCGGGAGGCCTGCGAACAACGCCACTGCCCGTCATGCTTCCGTATGCTCCCCCGTCCGTCCGTCTCCTGGCTCATACTCAGACTGTGAGCCCCTTGGAAGGCAGGGCCTGTGATTGGTGTTTGGACCACACCTAGCACAGCGGGGGTCTGGGGGCTGCTGCCACTACAGGTGGGAGCAGTGCGAAAAGGGGGGACAGCTCAGTGCGGGCAGCCAGGGCAGGAAGGAGCCGACACCGACCTGTCACCGTGATGTTGTAGAAGACGGAGTCGCCGCCCGCGTCGCACACAAACTCCCCCGTGTCCTGCGGCCGGGCCGAGGGGATGACGAGCCTGCGATGGGGCCCCTCGCGCTCCAGGGACAGACGCTCGTCCTCCTCCACCTCCACCCCGTCCTTGTACCACTGCACCGGGGCCTCGGCACGGGACAGCTCGCACGCCAGCACCACGCGCTCCGAGGCCAGGTAGGTGTGCGCGGCGTCCTCGTTAGAGCTGACGACCCTCACGGGCGGCTCTGCGCAGGGAAACAGGACGGGCTGAGAGGAGAGGCTGCCGGCGGCGTCACTCACAGCCAGCCGCCCCGCCCATTCCCACGGGGAGGAGAGATGGGAGCCCAGGCAGGACATCAGGGAGGGTGTCGCTCCCCATGGCTCTCTCAGACCTGACCCTCTTCCCACAAAGCAGCACCATCCCACCCGGGACCAACAGGACACTAGGGGGCGCTGTGCTGCCAGGTGTCAGGTGGGGTCAGTAGGGGGCACTGTGCTGCCAGGTGGGGTCAGTAGGGGGCGCTGTGCTGCAGGGAGTGAGGGAGTCAGTAGGGGGCGCTCTCCCCTGCAGTCAGCGCTGACTCCAGCATGGCACTAGGGGGCGCTGTGCTGCAGGGAGTGGGGGGGTCAGTAGGGGGCGCTCTCCCCTGCAGTCAGTGCTGACCCCAGCATGGCACTAGGGGGCGCTGTGCTGCAGGGAGTGGGGGGGTCAGTAGGGGGCGCTCTCCCCTGCAGTCAGCGCTGACCCTAGCATGGCACTAGGGGGCGCTGTGCTGCAGGGAGTGGGGTGTAGTCAGTAGGGGGCGCTCTCCCCTGCAGTCAGCGCTGACCCCAGCATGGCACTAGGGGGCACTGTGCTGCAGGGAGTGGGGTGTAGTCAGTAGGGGGCGCTCTCCCCTGGCAGTCAGCGCTGACCCCAGCATGGCACTAGGGGGCGCTGTGCTGCAGGGAGTGGGGGGGTCAGTAGGGGGCGCTCTCCCCTGCAGTCAGCGCTGACCCCAGCATGGCACTAGGGGGCACTGTGCTGCAGGGAGTGGGGGGGTCAGTAGGGGGCGCTCTCCCCTGCAGTCAGTGCTGACCCCAGCATGGCACTAGGGGGCGCTGTGCTGCAGGGAGTGGGGTGTAGTCAGTAGGGGGCGCTCTCCCCTGGCAGTCAGTGCTGACCCCAGTGCCCCTCTGCAGTATGAGGGGGGCGCTGTGCTGGAGGAAACAGGGTGGGGGCTCCCTACAGGGGGCTCCATCTCTTTGCAGTCAGTGCTGACCCCAGTGACCATCTATCACCATCTTTCTTACGAGGCCCAAAGTCCTGGCCCTCTAAATACAATCAGAAAGAAACTATCAGAGGAGCCCTGCTGACCCACTCACCAGGGGTGTCACCGACCTGCCAGCTGGGGTAATGGGGGAGACCCACTGACCCACCCCCCGGGGGGCCAGGGAACATCACCGACCTGTCACCGTGATGTTGTAGAAGACGGAGTCGCCGCCCGCGTCGCACACAAACTCCCCCGTGTCCTGCGGCCGGGCCGAGGGGATGACGAGCCTGCGATGGGGCCCCTCGCGCTCCAGGAGCAGGCGCTCGCCCTCCTCCACCTCCACCCCGTCCTTGTACCACTGCACCGGGGCCTCGGCACGGGACAGCTCGCACGCCAGCACCACGCGCTCCGAGGCCAGGTAGGTGTGCGCGGCGTCCTCGTTAGAGCCGACGACCCTCACGGGCGGCTCTGGGCAGGGAGACAGGATGGACTCAGCAGAGATGTAAGTCACTGATCTCCAAATTCTGTTGAGTCCGTGCAGCAGCCAGCGGACCCCAGAGTTTGGGACTGGAAGTCGAAACCTTTATGCAATTGATAGGCTATAAGTCAGAAGGTGCCATTGTGATCATCTGCTCTGCCCCCACGTCACGCAGGTCATCGGACTCCGCTGAATTAATACCTGGTTGAACGAGGGCAGATCTAACCACGATTTAAAACTTGCCAGGGATGAAGAATCCACCCCAGCTTGCGGTAAATGGTTCCAATGGTTAATAACCCTCCCCGTTAAAAACTTGCACCTTATTTCTCATCTCAGTTGTCTAGCTTCAGCTTCCAGCCACTGGCTCCTGCTGTGCCTTTGTCTGTTAGGCTGAAGTGCCTGGTATCAAACTTCTGGTCCCCAGGCAGGTATGTCATCCTGTAACCTGAGCTCCTGAGTCTGTGACCACAAGGCAGGTTTTCCAATCCTTTAATCCTCCTTGTGGCTTTTCTCTGAACTCTCCCGTTTATTAACATCCCCCTTGAACTGTGAACACAGAACTGGGGGCAGGGTTCCAGCACCGGTCGGTGCCAAATACAGAGATAAAATAACCTCTCGGCTCTTACTTGAGAATTTCCTTTATGCATCCCAGGAGCTGATTACCCATCCAGACACCCACAGTCCTTCTCAGAGTCCCTGCTTCCCAGGGGAGAGTCCTGCCATTGGACGCATGCCCGACATTGTTTGTTCCTAGATGTACACACTTACACATTGTTTGCCTGAGTCCAATGTGCCAAGCAATCCCGATCGCTCTCTATCCCTGACCTACCCTCATGATTAGAAAGTGGAAGGCACTTGGGTGAAAGTGATCAGGAAACGAGAGAGTTCATGATTCTATCTAAGGAAGGGTAGGAGGGCAAACAGCAAAATAAAGACAATGGATTTCAAGAAAGCAGATTTTAACAAACTCAGGGAGTTGTAGGTAAGATCCCATGGGAAGCAAGTCAAGGGGGAAAAACAATAGAAGGTAGTTGGCAGTTTTTCAACAAGACATTATTAAGGGCACAGGATCAAACTATCCCACTGCATAGGAAAGATAGGAAGTCTGGCAAGAGACCACCCTGGTTTAACCAGATCTTCAATGATCTGAAACTCAAAAAAAGAGTCCTATAAAAAGTGGAAACTCGGTCAAATGACAAAGGATGAATATAAACAAATAACACAAGTACATAGGGACAAAATTGGAAAGGCCAAAGCACAAAATGAGATCAAACTAGCCGGAGACATAAAGGGGAACAAGAAAACATTCTACAAATACATTAGAAGCAAGAGGAAGACCAAGGACAGGGTCAGCCCATTACTCAATGAGAAGGGAGAAAAACAGTAACAGAAAATGTGGAAATGGCAGAGGTGCTTAGTGACTTTGTTGTTTCGGTTTTCACCAAGAAGGTTGGTGGTGATCAGACGTCTAACACAGTGAATGCCGGTGAAAAGGAGGTAGGATCAGAGGCTAAAATAGGGAAAGAACAAGTTAAAAATTACTTAAGACAAAGTAGAGGTCTTCAAATCACCAGGACCTGATGAAATGCATCCTAGAATACTCAAGGAGCCGACTGAGGAGATATCTGAGCCATTAGTGATTATCTATGAGAAGTCATGGAAGATGGGAGAGATTCCAGAAGACTGGAAAAGGGCAAATTTAGTGCCCAGCTATAAAAGGAAAATAAGGACAAATCAGGGAGTTACAGACCAGTCAGTTTAACTTCTGTACCCTAAAGATAATGGAGCAAATAATTAAGCAATCAATTTGCAAACATCTAGATGATAATAAGGTGATAAGTAACAGTCAGCATGGATTTGTCAAAAACAGACTGTGTCAAACCCACCTGATAGCTTTCTTTGACACGGTAACAAGCCTTGTGGCTAGAGAGGAAGCTGTAGACCTGGTATATTTTGATACTGTCTTGCATGACCATCTCATAAATAAACTAGGGAAATGCAACCTCGATGGAGCGACTATAAGGTGGGTGCAAAGCTGGTTGGAAAACTGTTCCCAGAGAGTCGTTGTGTGTGGTTCCCAGTCAGGCTGGAAGGGCTAACGAGGGGGGTCCCACAGGGGTCGGTTCTGTTCAATATCATCATCAGTGATTTAGACAATGGCACAGAGAGTTCACTGATAACATTTGTGGGCAATACCCAGCTGGGAGGGTTGCAAGTGCTTTTGAGGATGGGATGAAAATTCAAAGTGATCTGGACAAACTGGAGAAATGGTCTGAAGTCAACAGGATGCAATTCAAGAAGGACGAAAGCACAAAGTTCTCCACGTAGGAAGGAACAATCAGTTGCACACACAATGGGAAATGACCGCCTAGGAAGTTGAATGGCGGAAAGGAATCTGGGATCATAGCGGATCACAAGCTAAATATGAGTCAACAGTGTCACGCTTTTGCAAAAAAAGTGACCCTCCGTCTGGGCTGTATTAGCAGGAGTGTTGTAAGTGAGACACGGGCAGTAATTCCCCCGCTCTGCTCCATGTGGATTGGGCCTCCGCTGGAGTATTGTGTCCAATTCTGGGTGTCACATTTCGGGAAGGATGTGGACAAATTGGAGAGAGTCCAGAGGAGAGTAACAAAAGCGATAAAAGGTCTAGAAAACATGACCTATGAAGGAAGATTGAAAAAATTGGGTTTGTTTAGTCTGGAAAAGAGAGACAGAGAGGGGACATGATAACAGTTTTCAACTATGTAAAAGGTTGTTACAAGAAGGAGGAAGAAAAATGGTTTTTCTTAACTTCTGAGGATAGGACAAGAAGCAATGGGGTTAAATTGAGCAAGGGAGGTTAAGTGCCGGAATAAATTGCCTGGGGAGGTTGTGGAATCTCCATCACTGGAGTTTTTTAAGAGCAGGTTGGACAAACACCTCTTAGGGATGGTCTAGATAATTAGTCCCACCACAAGTGCAGGAGACTGGACTATATGACCCCACAAGGTCCCTTCCAGTCCTATGATTATAAGACCTGCCCCCATTTTTGTGTCATCTGCAAATTTTATAATTTTGTTTTCTTCCAGGTCACTGATAAAAGTTAAATTGTGTAGGGCCAAGAACCAGGCCCTGCAAGACCCCACTAGAAAAGCACATGCTCTGTGATGATTCCTTGTTTGCAGTTACTGTTTGAGACTTAACAGTGAGCCAGTCTCTAATCCACTGAATATGGGCCGTGTTGAATTTATATTGTTCTAGTTTATTACTCAAAATCTTGTGCAGTACCAGGTCAAGTGCCATACAGAAGTCATATATTACATCAACACTATTACCTTTATCAACCATGTTTCAGGATAATTAATTATTGGAACAACTTACCAAGAGCTCTGGTGGAGTCTCCATCACTGGAAGTTTTTAAATCAAGATTGAATGTCTTCTAAACGCTCTACTCTAGTTCAAACCGGAATTACCTCAGGGCACCCCTGTGGCTGATGTTATACAGGAGGTCAGACTACATGATCCCAATGGTCCCTTCTGCCCTTAGACTCTGTGCCCCATACCTGCCATTCTATTATGTTGTCCGGGATCAAAGTCAAGCTGACAGGCCTATAATTACCTGGATCATCCCGCAGACCCTTTTAAAATAATAGACCAATGTTAGCTTTCTGCCAGTCCTCTGGAACTTCCCAGTGTTCCAACAGTTATTGAAAATCAACATTAACTGTCCAGCGAGCTCCTCAGCCAGCTCTTTTAAAACTCTTTAATTGAAATTATCTGGACCTGTTGATTTTAAAATGTCTAGCTTTAGTAGCTGCTGTTTCACATCCTCCTGAGATACTAGTGGAATAGAAAGAGTGTCATTATCATATGATATGACTACATAGTCTGTTATTTTCCCAAATACAGAGCAGAAATATTTATTGAACACTTCTGCCTCATCTGAATTATTACTCTATCTCTATCACTTCTGTCTAACAATGGAGCAATAGCATTGTTAGGCTTCCTTGTGTTCCTAATATACTTTTAAAAAAACTCCTTATTGTCCTTAATTCTGCTGGCCATAGATTTTTTCCTTTTGTCCTGTTGCTTCCCTTATCAATGTTCTGAAAAAACGAGCTTATGTATATAATTTTTATAGCTACTTTCACTTCCCCTCCAAGCCAGATTGGTTTTTTAACTGCTGTAGCTGACTTTCTGGGACTGTGGCTTTTGGGGCATCTAGTAAAATCAGAAACTCCACCAGAGAAGTCCTTTGGGACCATCTGCCTGTCCCAAGTCAGGGTAAAGGAGGAGGGTTGGGCGTGGGGCTAGCAACTCCACCCCGTAAAAAATCAACTTGCTACAGAAACACCAACAACAGAAATAGAGATAACAGAGACTTTTAGCCTGGAAAAAGAAGGGTCTTCAGCTCGAAGACGCATGACGCTGAGTGGTGAAAGTTGCGAGGGAGCCACTAAGCCAATCACCCTTCTTGCAACCAGGAGGATCACCATCGGCACATGGAACGTGAGGATGCGACCTTCAGGCTGACACCACAAAAATGGGCTACACCTGGAACCAGCTAGAGAGAATGGCCCAAGATAGAGGACTCTGGAGATCTGTGGTTGGCGGCCCATACCCCGACTGGGGTGACGGGCATAAGTAAGTAAGTAAATAAAATCAGAGAATCACAGAAACATAGGACTGGAAGGGTCCTAGAGAGGTCATGTTCCTAAACAATTCCCAATGATTATTTACATTTTTCTGTTTAAACCTCCCAGTTGATTTGGCTCCCGTTTGTTTTCATGTTTCTGCAATGGGCCCTTTTAAAGCACTGAGTAGATATGTGACTGGTTTGGACTTTATTCTGTTTGCACATAACAAATGCAATCAAGTCATGATCACTTCTACCTAAAAAGTGTGTGTGACTAGGAGCTTTCTGATGGAACGGGAAGGGAGCGAAGACAAGAGACGCGGTGGCCAGGGAGGATGAGGGCAGGACAACAAAGCACAAAGAGGGGAAAGAGCTGGACAGACGGAGGGAAGGAGGGCAAAGGGGCTGAGCGTGGGACACCGCAGCGACAAAGCTATCGAAACCCCTTAGCCAGCCGGACAGAGACCTGCAGCACCTGTGCCAGTGAACTAGGATCAACTCACCTGTCACCGTGATGTTGTAGAAGACGGAGTCGCCGCCCGCGTCGCACACAAACTCCCCCGTGTCCTGCGGCCGGGCCGAGGGGATGACGAGCCTGCGATGGGGCCCCTCGCGCTCCAGGGACAGACGCTCGTCCTCCTCCACCTCCACCCCGTCCTTGTACCACTGCACCGGGGCCTCGGCACGGGACAGCTCGCACACCAGCACCACGCGCTCCGAGGCCAGGTAGGTGTGCGCGGCGTCCTCGTTAGAGCCGACGACCCTCACGGGCGGCTCTGGGCAGGGAGACAGGACGGGCTGAGAGGAGAGGCTGCCGGCGGGGTCACTCACAGCCAGCCGCCCCGCCCATTCCCCAGTACTGGGAAGTTATTGCTCATTATTACAAGGGGCTTCCAGTGCCCATCGACTGAGGGGAACCGGAGCACACTTGGGTCAGCCACACCCACGCTAGTGGGGCTGGGCAGCTCCGGCAGCTGGACAGGGCAGCCCATCTCTGCCCAGCCATGCCCAGGCAAGCAGACTGCACCATGCCTGAGCGGCGTAGCGAGAGTTCACCGGGTGGGTAGTCGTGCACGGTCCCTGCCGAACGTTAAGCACGAGCCACGTGTCACGATTCCTGCACGGGCACTATTTGAAGAGATGTGTACACTGTAGAATACGATGTTCCAGGCCTGCTGGAGATGCAGCAAGTCACCTGCGGTGGCTGGGCTCAGCTAACTGGGTCCAGAGGGAGAACGGCGAGCGTTCGACCCAGCCCAGCCCGGTTTACAGGCTGGGTCAGACGCAGGCCGAGCGTTTACAAAGACAAAAGAGCCGCAGGAAAAGCCTCTGAACGGGACCCTCGGGCCGAGCTGGAGTCAGGGAAACGCCTGGCTTATGAATGAGAGAAAAGGTCTGGGGCTGTATACGAGGAGACAGCTCAAAATCTCCCCCCTCCAGAGGCGATACCCTGCCAGCGGACGTGTCTCAGGAGAGGCAGATCCCAGCTCAGTGGACGGGCCCAGTGCTGGACGGACTGACCATCGGGTGAGACAGGAAAACATGGTCAGGAAGCCCAGGCTCTGAGTCTGTTTTTCTTTCCCTTGTAACCTGATGTTTCCAAACCCTTTTAGATGCTTGGATGTGAATTTTTATCTCAAGCTCTGTTAACTAATCTTCTGTTTGGTTTTAATAGAGACGCGACGAAGGGTTCATCTACACTGCAATTAGACGCTCATGGCGGGCCCAGGCTAAGGGTCTGTTTCACTGCAGTGTAGATTTCCCAGCTCGGCCTGGAGCCCAGGATCTCGGACCCTGTGGAGCGGGGAAGTCTACACCGTAAGGAACAGCCCTGGGAGCCCCGCTGCCTGGGTCCGCGAGCACAGGCCAGGGGTGGGTTTTTCTTTGCAGTGTAGCAAACAAACCCTGCAGCAGGTCTCAGAGCCTGGCCCACCTGACCTGCAGGACTCGCTACGGGGCTAGAAGGAGCAGTGAACACATTCCTGTTTGGGCTCAAGCTAGGCTGTGAAACCCGGCAGCGGGGCAGGGTTCAGAGCCCAGCTCCGAGAGGGGGCCCAGGGGAAACAGCTCCGGCTCCTCACAGCCAAGTAGCATCAGCCCCCGTCAGTGAGCTGGGCTTTGAGACTCACGGCTGTGGGGTTTGTTTGGGTTTCTTTGCACTATAAACAGATCCTAAGCGCTTTGCAATAAGGGGCCAGTGCTGAAGGGAGGTGAAGCCAGTAACTGGGGGCGCTGCGGGTGTCCAGACGAGGACCTGGGCGCTCCATGTAACAAGGTGGGGTGGGTAAGTCACTAGCCTGCAGCCCAGAGTGGGGCTTGTGTGGAGTGGAGCCATAGGCCTCCCCCCGGGCCAAGGACAGAATCCAGCCGTGGCAGCTCCAGAGGATTTGATTCCAGTGGCCAGAGGGAGGGAGGGAGGCTGAGGGAGGGTGGACGGGGCAGGAGGGGTGGATGGGGTCTCAGGGCCACACCTCTGCCCTGGGCCTGCTGGGATGTGATGGGACGTCTCCAGCTGTAATGCCCTGAGCCCATGTCTGCGAGGAACCGGAGGGGGTGGGGGTAGGGGAGGGTGCAGGGCTCCTGTGGGCGATCACCCTGCTCCCGGGGCGGGGCCGTCTCCCGGCCCCCAGCTCACCGCTCACGGTCACCGTGAAGCTCAGCGCATCCTCGCCCGCGTCACACGTGTACGTCCCGGCATCCGAGGGGCGGGCAGAGCGGATAAACAGCCTCCTGGCGCAGCCCTCTGCCTGCAGGGCGACCCCCTCGTCCGAGGACACAGCCGCCCCGTCCTTGAGCCAGCGCACAGCGGCGTGGGGCGTGGAGACCTCGCACTCCAGGAGCAGGGGCAGCCCGGCCAGGAGCGCCCGGAGGCGCTGGGCCTCGGGCACCGGGGCGATGCTCACCTGTGGGGCTGAGAGTCCCCGTGAACGAGTAGAGAATGGGGGCGAGTCCTCGCTCTCCCAGGGTGGACCCCATGCAGATTGTGTCTGCGGGATCAGGCCCTGCAGCCAGCGCAGGCCGCCAGGCACCGGTCCCAGGCCGACTCCCGGCCGCTCGGCCCCTCCCCTCCCAGGCCAGGCTGCCAGGTGGCCGGAGCCGCTCTCCCCTGCATCGGTCAGCAGTGCAGCCCCTGGAGATTGCAGCTCCCAGCATGCAACGCTCGACCCCTGCCCCAGAGCCCAGCCGGCTGCGGACACAGGGCTTGCTCTCTCTGCTGCACCTGCACGCTGGAGCCCAGGGAAGACGGCTCCCAGCCCCAGCAGGGCAGCTGAGAACCTGCTGCCAGCCCAGGGAGCCCAGTGCAGCCTCTCCCTGGCCAACCAGCGTTCGCTTGGGGCTTGGCGCAGGGAGACACCCTGGGCCTGTGCAAGCAGCATGTGCTCTGCAGGGAGCACAGGAAGGGAGAGCGCCCCCCCCCCCCGCCCGCCCCAGGCCAGGGCAGCCACTGGAGCGATGTCAGGTGCTCTGGGTGCTGAAGAGGCTGCAGTGAAGGAAGGTTTAGCACCCTCGGGGCAATGCAGGGAAAAGCTTTGGGATGCTAGCAGCCAGAGAGGAAAACCCCCGAGAAGCAGCCCGTGTCACGGTCCTGGCTCTGGCATCGAAAGAACCACTCCCTGCCCCTCTTGGCACTTCACAATCCCTGTGAGTCGGGGCACTATCCCGGTGTCCTAGCCAAATGTCCCAGAACAGCTGCCACCCCCCAGGCCAGAGGGGGCTGCATTATAGT
Source organism: Sternotherus odoratus (assembly GCA_032164245.1). Lineage (NCBI taxonomy): Eukaryota > Metazoa > Chordata > Testudines > Kinosternidae > Sternotherus > Sternotherus odoratus. The sequence goes on from JAVMKO010000011.1 coordinate 63,684,163, forward strand.
GCTGTGTGAAGTGGTCCCTGCCTGTCCCTCCCTCACCTTCCGCGGGCTGGGAAGATTATTTGGCCTTTGCCAAGGACTCTGAGCTGCTGGGAGGATGGGCGTGTGGGAAGGGCAGGCCCTTGTGGTAACGCTGGTGTTTATGCTGACTAGTTCATCTCCCAGGAGGGTGGCCTGGAGTCTGGAGGTAGTGCCCCCCCCTCCCGATTTGGGGCGGAGCTGCAGCCAGAGAGCACTTACCTTGCACCCGCAGGGTGGCGGAGTCCCGCACGCCACTGGACACGAACGTGACCTCAGCCCCGCTCTCCGCCAGCCGCACGCCGCGGAGCAGCAGGGAGTGCTCGCTCCCGCTGTGCTTTATGCAGTACCGCTGGCCTTCCTCTTCCTCCTCCAGCTTCACCCCGTCCAGGAACCAGCTCCCCGCCACGGCGGCCGAGAGCTCCAGGGAGAACTGGGCGTCCTGGCCCTCCTTCACCTGCACATCCTTCAGGGCTCTCCGCAGGCGGGCTACAGGGACTAGAGCACAGCACAGGGGCTCAGCCCGAGACGGACAACAGCTCGGGAACAGCTCGGGCCACTTCTTGGATGTGGCTGCCCTGGCTACCCACGGCCCCTCACCCCTTGGAGCTGGCCGTGCGGGTGCGGGACCAGGGGGCTGCCCTCCAGCCAGGGCTCCGCCCCCTTCTGGGTTGGGCTCAAGAGGTCACTGGGCCGGCGCTGGACTCAGTCAATCGGTGCTCGGCACAAGCCAACGCAGGCTGTAATTCCCAGGACCTGGGCACCCAGCCGTGTCTGGCAGGGCTCAGGCGGGAGCAGGGCCTGGAGGGAGCGAGCGGAGGAAGGGAACGGGCCCCAGTACCTACCGAGGTGCACAGAGCCAGGGAACTCCACGGGCCTGCTCCTCCCGTACTTGTTGATGGCACAGATGCGGAAGCAGTAGTCGGCCTCGGCGGGCACGCTGTCCCCGAGCACCTCCACCATGCTGGCCAGGTCGGTGGTCAGGCACTGCACCCACTCGGCCGTGCTGGCCTCCTGCCGCTCCAGGACGTAGCTGCTGGGGGGGCTCCGGTGCACATCGGGCCCGGGGCACCACGTCAGGAGGGCTGCGTTGCTGCGGTCCGTGCTCATCTCGGCCGCCACGGGCGCGCTCGGGGGAACCCGCCTTGCACCTGACACAAACCGCACAGCACTTCACACTCGTGTGTCACCGCCGAGCGCTGTGCCCGTCTGCCCTGAGGCTGGTGTTCACACTCGTGTGTCACCGCCGAGAGCTGTGCCCGTCTGCCCTGAGGCTGGTGTTCACACTCGTGTGTAACCGCCGAGAGCTGTACCCGTCTGCCCTGAGGCTGGTGTTCACACTCGTGTGTCACCGCCGAGAGCTGTGCCCGTCTGCCCTGAGGCTGGTGTTCACACTCGTGTGTCACCGCCGAGCGCTGTGCCCGTCTGCCCTGAGGCTGGTGTTCACACTCGTGTGTCACCGCCGAGCGCTGTGCCCGTCTGCCCTGAGGCTGGTGTTCACACTCGTGTGTCACCACGGAGAGCGTCTGCCCTGAGGCTGGTGTTCACACTCGTGTGTCACCGCTGAGAGCATCCCACGAGTTTCACAGATGTCATTGGGTCTAAGGCCAGAAGGGACCGGATCACCTATCACGGGCCCTTCGTTTTACCCCTACGTTAAACCCAGAGAGCTGAGAGCTGAGTTAGACTCAAGCATCTTGGCCCTGGCTGAGCTGTGACCACAGGGAGCGAACAGGGGAGCCCGAGGGGCCGCCGGCGGCCCACGTCCTGCAGTGGCAGGGAGCTGATCAGGGAGAGGTGCCCAGACGGTCCCAGCAGGGGAGCCACAGCCCAAGCTGCAGAGGAAGGCGAAAAGCCCCGAGGTCCCTAATGGGGTTTGGGCCTTTCCCCTCTAGCCCCAATCCAGCCCTAGAGCAGAGGGGCCCCGACCCACAGACCGATGGGCTCCGGGCTCCAGTGCATGCACCCCCGTGGTGGGGCTCTCACATTTGATGCGGAGCTGGGCGGACGTCTGTGACTCCCCCACGCTGAAGGAGATGACCCCAGCGTCCTCCCGCGTCACGTGCACTAGGACCAGCAGGTGGGTTTTGCCGAAGCTCTTCAGCACAGTGCAGGGCGTCTCCCGCAGCTCCAGCCCATTCCGGCGCCAGCGGATTCCCTCCACCGCCTCCCGGGTCTCCACACAGAAGGCAGCATTCTCCCCCTCCATGACGTCCAGCTTCCGCGGGAGCCGCTTCACGATCGCCCCTGGGAGAGTGTCCAGGAAAGGCCCAAGTCACACGCGAGCGAGCAGCATGGACCCTGGGGCCGAGGGAGCAGGAAATTCAGCAGCAAGAAAAGGGGGTGTCAGGACTGGGGCTGGCTGGAGGAGAAGAGGGGGGCAGGAATGGACAGACTGGGAGCCAGGGCAGAGCACTATGGGGCAGGTTGGGCAGCTGGGGCAGGCGTCGGCTGGTTGGGGGCAGGGACAGGGCAGGGGAAAGGCAGAGCCAGGCAGGGCAGCGGGTGACAGGCTGGGTGCCAGGGACAGGGCAGCAGGGATCGGGGCAGGGAAAGGCAGGAGCAAAGAGGGACAGGGCAGCAAGAGGCAGGACCAGGCAGGGGAGGGGACTGCAGCAGCAAGCGGCACAGGGAGGAGGGTCTCCGTGCCCGTCTGCTCCGGCTCCGTGCACCCCGGGCCCGTCCCTCTCACCTCGGACTGAGACCTCAGCAATGCTGCGCCCTTTGTCCTTCATCTCGCAGAGGTAGACGCCGTCGTCGTCGGCGCGGGCGTCCCGGATGGTCAGGCGTCGCACCGGGCCCTGCTCCTCGATCACGTACTTGTGGCTTGGCTGCAGCTGCTTGTCCTCCAGGTACCAGGCCGTGGGGATGGTCTCCAGGGGCACCTTGCACTCCAGCACGGCGTCCTCACACTCCTGCACCTCCACGTCCTCCAGCTGCGTCTGGAACCGCACCCGGTGCTCTGGTGCCAGCAAGAGAGAGACGGGAACTGCAGGGAGCAGGCGCGGCCCAGGACGGGCCCAGCCTGGCGGGGCCACCACCACAGCACGCCCGGGCCCCAGAGGAAAGCAAACCCCCCAGAACGCAGCAAGGGGCAACTCCAGGAAGACCTGGAAAGAGTTAAACCTGCTCCTGCAGCCAGGCGAGAGCCAGTCCGCGAGGCCACCTCCTGCCCCATGACTGAGTGCAGACCCCTCACCCTCCACCTCCTGGGCCCCCACCCTTCATTCTCCTTCCCGGGGCCCCCCGAGGGTGCGTGCCGGCCTGGCCGGTCCCCTGGGCGCCCAGCTCAGGAGTCAGCCTGGCCCAGGCCCTGCCCAGAGCGTCTGTTCAGGGAGGGGCAGCCGAACGCTCATTCCCAGCGGGTTATTTCGGGAGGTGGCAGGAGACGCAGCGGGTGGCACTTGGTATGTTCAGCGCTAACCCCCGCTCTTCCTGCTCTCACCAGCCCTCCAAACTCCCTGGGACCCTCTCTGCCTCCACAGGGCTGAGCCCCACCAGCCAGGGGGCTAGGCCCCCCCTCCCCTACACCCCACCGGGCAGGCCAGGGTGCCTCTGGGGCTTGATTTGGCCAGGGTGCCTCTGGGGCATGACACTTGCTAAACCCCAGTGCAGAGGGGCAGACCCTGGGCCCAGGAAACGCATCCCCCAGAGTGGCGGGGAAGCTCCTTTCCTGGAGGCTGGGCAGCTGTCGGGCTGGACTGGACCGAGCGGATCCCGGCAGGGGGCCGGCCTACCAGACCCCAGGACGCTAAGAAATACAAACCATCCAGGCACAGGTCAAGGGAGGCCCAAACCAGCCCATCCTGCCAGTGCCTCACGGTGACTGGGCAGCACCCGGCACAACGGGACCCGGAGCCCCACTGGGGCCCACACCTGCCCCAGCAACACACCTGTAGGGCCGGGTCTGCCCTGGGGAATGAGGTCGGTGGAACTCATCGCTCAGGGGGTGATTCACACCGCCGACGGCCGCAGTTCTATCCACCTCACCCTGGTGTAGACAGCGCTAGGTTGCTGTCGTCAGGAGAGGTTCTAGACAAATTGAGGGGGGGGGGGGCATCTGGGTCTGTGGCAGAGCGTGTCTCGCTGCCGCACCTTTAAGAGCTGAAAGACGCGGGTGGGACTAGACACAGCCTGTGCCCAGGAGGGAGCCAGGGCTGGCGGGTGCCCACCCGCTGGGCGCACTGTTAGCTGGGCAGTAAAGCCAGGTCGCTGCAGTTCAATTGACGACTGATGGGATTCGGGAAGGGGGAGCAGTGACGGGGGGATTCCGTGGGAGGAGCTGATGTCCCTCAAAGACCAGCCCTGTGCCCTGAGCTCCCTTCATCTCCAGCTGGCACGCAGTGCCGCCCTCACCAGCCGGGCCGCGTGGCACAGGGAACAAGGTGTTTAATGCTGACCTCAGCTCCCGCTCCCCTGTCCTGCCCGACCCCAATCCTGGACCAGGTCCACAGGCCTGGCATGAGACCATAGGACCCCAGACAGCCCCCTCCCCTGCATCACAGACACTCACGCCCCAGAGGAACTAAGCGTCCGTCCCCCCCCCCCCCACACACACACACACTCCAGCTTTGTCTCCTTGGCCTTTACAAACACAACTCCCCCCAGGCTTTACAGCCAACTTTCAGGGGAGCTTAGTGTGTTCCCCCGGGTGCAGCACCCGCCTCCCAGTCCCCCCCTCACAGCCTCGAGCACCCTCCCTCAGGGTCTGCCGAGGAGTGAGTGCTCCCCATCTCCGGCTGCCTTCTTGGGGGCTCAGCACAGGAGGGGCAGGGAGGGAGGGAAACTCTTACAGCACAGATCCCCCCCCCCCACTCCCCCCCCCCCCCCCCGCAGCTCAGGGCCAAACCCACTTAGCACTTCCCTGGGAGATTGTCACTAACAGCTCACAGCCCCTCCTGCCCCCCCATCGACCACCTCCCACCCAACCTGGCTCAGCGCCAGACGGGATACATGGCCGGGTGTGACGAAGTGGGGGATGTTCTTAGGGTGCATGAACCCTGGTTGTGCCTCAGTTTCCCTGTGTGCTGCATGTGTAACGAGGCGGTGGGGGGGATCGCTGCACTCGACCAGGTGTGACCTCACCTAGCATAACAGCCTGGAGATTGGGGGCCCCACAACTGGTGACCGGGAGGCCCAGCCCAGTCGGTTCTGGCCAGTGGGGGGACAATGGGCTGTGGGGAGAGGACCCCTCTGACCAGACCAGCCGGTTCCAGCAGGGTGGGAAGAGAGGAGGCCGAGGTGACCTGTTTATCTGGGACTGCAGACAATGGAGGGGGAGGAGCTGTGGGGGGAGCTGATGAGCTGGAAGGAGGTGGGGCTGGACTCAGGAGAGAGCAGCCAGAGCCCCCAGGGTGTGGGACAGACCTAGATTTGCTGGGCTGAGGGTTGCTCGGCCTGACTGAGGGATCAGCGAGTTTCCGGTGCTTGGTTCAGATGCGCAATACACCTGCTTTGTGCTGGCTGAGAGTCTCTCTGGGCTAGAGAACAGGGCGGGGGTGGGGGGCATTATTCCCTCTGGGGGTGGAGGCCCCGGGGGTCCCAGGCGAGGGGACTCCCTGAGGGGGCCCATGGCAGAGACAGGCGTGCTAGGCTCAGAGAGGTGCAGCTGTCACACTGAAGGGGGCTCCTCCCAAGGACCCTATGGAGCCGCAGTCCCGGGAGCCTGTGACACCAGGACCTCTCTGTCCTGCCCCCGTGTGAGCCTCAGACAGCAGCAGCACCAAGCCAGGGTGAAGGCAGGACAGCCAGAGAGACAAGCCCTGATCCGTGACTGCCGGCAGGCCTGGGCTGGCCAGAGCAGTCCTAGGTCACTGTGGGATCCCAGCCTACGTCCTAGGGCTGGTGACTCTGTGTGGAGAGTCCCCCCCCTTCCTGTGCCCAGAGACCCCCACTGCCGCCACCGAACAGCCTTCTGCATCCCCAAACCCAACCTCCTGCCTGGCAATATCCTACCCAGAACCGGTGCTGGGGTGAAGCAGGACTGGCTGTAATACGGTTAGGGTAATAACCCTAAGGGCCGTAATACGGGACCTCAGGAGGTTCTAGTCCAACCCCTGCTCAAAGCAGGACCAACCTCAACTAAATCATCCCAGCCAGGGCTTTGTCAAACCGGGCCTCAGAAACCTTTTCATGAAGGCTATGTGTGCCTCAGTTTCCCATATGTACTGCAGTGACCTGCAGGATAGAACGGCCTGTTCGCTCTGGGCAGACTAGCACAGGTGTGAAGGGCTCCCAGCTGTCTGGGGCCTGAGGTCCTGTATCAGTGGAGCTCTGGAGAAGACAATGGCAAATCCAGCTGCCCAGACTCCTGGCAACCAACGACCCAGAGAGCTCTGGACTCCCCACCTCTCCCCGCATCCCCCAGCTTGGGAACAAAGGGCTGGGGGGGTAGGGAGGGGAGAGTTAAATGCGGGCTGCTGGCAGCAGTCCATGCACCCGGCCTGGGACAAGGTCAGAGGGACGGGACTTTGGGCTCCGGACTCTCTGTGCTGGTGCAGGGGAGTAATAACCCAGCTGTCGGCCCGCACTGCCTGCGGGTCCCTGCAGACGCTTGGTGCTGCCGCCCAAGATGGTACAAGTCTCCCATGGAGTCTGTCTGCAAGGGACCGGAGCTCACGGGGCTGCGGGGAGGGGGGCTGCAGGCCCAGGGGTCCAGCCCCAGGAGGCGGTGAAGCTGCGTGGCTTCCCTTGGAGAAGAAGCAAGACCCCTCGGGGGCCTGTCCCAGTGACGGGGCCTCCCAGAGCCTGTCCCCATGCTGGGACCGTGGCCCCGATCCTGATCCCACCGCCTGCTCCAGACCCCCACGGCCCACCCACCCGGCCCCAGAGCCCTGGCTTCTCGCCAGGCGTCCCAGGAATTTTTAGAAACATTGGCAAACCAGGATCCCATTTTCGCTTCCCCCCGGGGAACCCGGGCCCCTGGGGAACCAGTGCGAGCGGGTCAGGCTAGCCCCTCCGGCCTCCGGGGCTAAAGCCCTTGAACAGCAGCAGCCTGCTCTGACGCCCCCCCCCCCCCCCCCCCGCCCAGCGTCTCTGCACCCCCTGGGCCCTACCTCTCACATGGAGCTGCACGGCGCTGAGGGTTTGGCCAGCAGCGTTGGAGGCGGTGCAGAGGTACCGCCCCTGGTCCCGGGCCGTGCAGTACAGCACTTTCAGGATGAAGTAGCCTTCCCTGTCCTCATAGACCAGGTGCCTCCTGCCTGGCCCAACGACCTTCCCGTCCTTCTTCCACACGATCTCGGGCTTGGGCTTGCCGGTCACGTAGCAGCGGAACTTGGCGTGCTTCCCCTCGCTCACCGCGAAGGCCTTGGCTTTGGGTGCGCCGGGAGCCACCTGCCCATGGGGCCAGGGCGTGGAGCGCTGCCCGTGGCCCTGTCTCCGGTCACCGCGCTGAGCCGGCTGCTGACTGAACTGGCTCAGGGGCCAGCAGGTCCGGGGGGAGTCCGGGAAGGGGCCGTCTGGCAGCCCACGCGCCGTGGGGTCCACCAGGAGCACAGCCGCTGCCAGGGCCTCCCCGGCGCGGTTCCGGGCCCTGCACACATAGACACCTCCGTCCGGGGGCCGGGCGCTAACGATCTTCAGGAAGTGCCAGTCTCCCGGCTCCTTCCCCACAGCGAAATGGCTGCTCTCAAAGAGATCCCACAGCTGGCGCCCATCCTTCTCCCACCGCAGCACCGGGCACGGCTGCCCCGAAACCCGGCAGGTGAACTCCACATCCTCCCCCCGGCAGACCTGCCAGGACAGAGGCTTGCTCAGAAAGACGGGGGGCGCGTCCTCAGGGTCCCCCTCCTGCTGCAGCTCCCCCGCCTCCACCTTGAGAGTGGCAGCGGCGTAGGTCTCCCCGATGGCGTTCTTGGCCTTGCAGACGTACTGCCCGCTGTCCGCTGGGGTCACCTGGGCGATCGACAGGCTGTACACGTTCCCCTCGGCCTCAACCTGGAAGCGTCCCAGCAGCGCGATGGGGGATTTATCCTTCTCCCAGACGATGCTGGGGCGCGGCTCGCCCGCGATCTGGCACTTCAGGACGGCATCAGCCCCTCTCTGCACTGAGAAAGTGCGGGGGTAGGCAAGGAACCGGGGGGCCCCCCCAAACACATCCATCTCAGGACTCAGCCAAGACAGCAGCTGGGCCCAGACACCTGGAGGGACAGACAGACAGACAGCGCTGGGAGGAGGCCATGGTCTGGTTGGTCACCTGCAACTGGTGTGCTAAATATAATGGTTCACCCCATTGTGGTAACTATCCGGCTTTTCTGTAGCCAGACTGGAGGCCTGAACCAAAGCGCCTTCTGCAGCCAGACTGAAGAAGCAGCCGCCATTAGCTGGAGGCCTGGAGTCCCATCCTCACCTTCCAGCTAAAAGGTATTGAAAAGATTCACCGCAGGCTGTGAGGAGGGGACTCTCCACTGGCACCAGATAAAGAAACACATCCCCAGATGGGTGAAGAAAACTTCAGTAACATCATTGTGTCTGGCAAGAAACTGCTCATCACTAGAGAATGTGGAATCCTCATTGGATGCTCATGGTCAGGACACTTTCCTATTGTTTGACCTGTGATCTCTGTCTGGTTTGTGATGGTTTGTGTCTGGTCTGCGGTATAATTAATTGTGCTAGGTGTCAATCAGTGAAGGTGGTGGGGTAGGATTGGTTAGGTAATTTTGTTAGGATTGGTTAGTAAAATTCTACTAAGATCATTGGTTAAGGTATAATTAAGCGAGACTCAAATTTCATTATAAAAACTGGGGTCCAAGAAGGAGATCAGGAAAGAAAAAAGATCAAAAGTAACAAAAGCAGAAGGGGAAAAAAGGGCTGGAAGGAGACCAAAGGAGACAAGGAACCCTGAGGAGAAGAACTCATCTCCCAGACCCAGCCTGAGAGAAGAGCTGCCAGGACTTTTCTGCATGACTGTGAGGTGCAGCAGCTAAGATCCAGAGACTGACCTGGCCTGTCCTAGACAGGGGAACCGGCCGGCCTGTCCCAGGACTGGGGAGCAGGACACAGGGTGTTTAGCGTGTGTATTCTGCGTGTTTGGGAATTGTCAATAGAGGAGAAAAATATTACTGTGTGAGGCTCTTTCAGTGGCTAAAGATCCTGCCGACCCTCAGGAAGATGTGCCCTGAGCCCTAGGAATTGGGGAAGGGGGGCTGTATAAATTAACAGGGTTTCACCTTGAGCCCTAGGAACTGGGTAGAGGTGTGTGTCCCTAGAGTGTGGAAGGGAGAGAGAAATCTGTGCAGGTAACAATGGGGCAAGCAGAGGAATGCACTGTATGGACTGAGAGTCACACGGCACCCCCCCAGCCTCCCCTCAACAAGGCCACGGCAGGGTCAGCTCTGGGGCCTGCCTCTTTCAAAGCAGAGCCCCCGGACCCCTCAGCCCAGTTCCACGTGGGGCGCAGGCCCCTGGCCAAGCGAAGGAGCCGCCAAGACCTTTGGGAGCTGGAAGCTCAGAAGAATCTTGTGCCGAGTCCTGTGGCCAAAGCCGGGGGTCGCCCGCGGACAGGTGGGCCCTGGACATGTTTTGTCTCCAGCCCCCTGGGTTCCACCCCAGCCCCAGTGCATCAGGTTTCCCTGCAGGCCGCCAGCCCAGCCTATTGTTAGATGGTTATTTCGAGGTCACTGGAGACTCCGCTCACCTCCCGGAGCCCCTGACGGTGCCAACACAACCAGGCCGCACTGCCGGGGCCCAGCCTCGGCACAGAGCCACCCAGCCCCAGAGCCTGTGCATGGCCCATCCAGTCTCTCCCCCTCTCCAAAGCCCCCCAGGTCTCCTATGCCTGGCAGGCACCCAGAGGCCTCCCTACCCCCTGGGCTCTCACAGGACTCCGCTGCCCCTTGACATTACGTCACTGCTGAGGCCAGGCTGGCTCCAGGAGTGGGGGTGGGACACGGGGCCCCTCCCGTCTCGGGGACAGCAGCTCTCATCTGGCCCCAGGGCAGGGTCCCGGCTGGCTCAGGGGAACTGGGCCGGTCCCCTCGAGGGCACCAGTCCCGATCCAGCCAGCTGGCAGTGACTCCCGGTTGGTGGCCTCCTTCCTGCACGTGACTTGATTTGGGGGTGGGATGCAGCAGAGGGAGAAGCAGGAGCCCATCCAAGGGCCCAGCACTATGGCACTAACCAGCCCCCTTCAGGGGGGGTCTCGGCCCTTGGGGAGCCTGGAGCCATCCTGCCCCAACTCGTCTGCCTTGGGTAGCCAGCAGAGACAGGCTCGAGCCCCCGACTGGGGTCCCGGCCTTCCCTCCCCCACAGGAGACAGAGACACCCTCCTGGGCCTGTGGAGCAGAGGGGAGCAGAGATGCTCTCTTCTTCCTGTGGGTGTGGGACAGAGGGGGGAGGGGACAAAGGCAATTCCCTGGGGGGGGGGCAGAGGCTGTAAGGGGCAGAGGCAGTTCCCTGTGGGGTGTGGGGCAGAGGCAGTCACCCCATGGGGGTGTGGGGCAGAGGGTGTGAGGAGCAGAGGAAGCTTACTGCTGGATGTGTGGGGCAGAAGGGGGAGGGGGCTGAGGCACCTCCCTCCTGGATGTGTGGGGCAGATGGGATGAGGGAACAGAGGCAGCTCCCTGCTGAATGTGGGGGGCAGAGTGGGAAGGGGGGCTGAGGCAGCTCTCTGTGGGGTTGTGGGGAAGAGGGTGGGGGTGGGGCAGAGAGGGTTTGTGGGGCAGAGGCAGCTCTCTGTGGGGGTGTGGGGTAGAGGGGGGGTCTAAGGAAGAGGGGTGTGTGGGGCAGAGGGGGTGAAGGGGTGTGACGGAGTAGGAATGCTGTGTGTGCCTCGGTTTCCCCTATGCATTTCTTGAGCATCTGTGTGAAAGGATAAGGATGTGTAGCTGATGCAAAGCAGAGCTTCTCTGCAGGTGTCCCTACCTGAAGCTGTAATCTGACCCCAAGTGGGGGAGGGAGGTCACCTGACCTGGCTGAGCCAGGGGGGAGGAGGGGCTGGAGAGAGGTTTGGGAGTCTGAAGCTAGCTGGAATCAGGCAGGGAGGGCAGAGAAACTATCTCACTCTCTGGCCCCCAAAATGGATTCAGCCGAGGGCTCACGCTCTCTATATGGTCTGGGTTACACCAGATACCGGTCAGCGAATAAACCTGTTTTACTGGTTGGCTGAGAGTCACGTCTGACTGTGGATTTGGGGTGCAGAACCCATGGGCTCCCTCAGGACCCCGCCCAGGCGGGCTCTCTGGGGGGGGCACACGGAGGGGCAGAAGGTGCTGAATGCTCCAAGGTCACACCCAGGAAAGTTGAAGTGGGTACCCGTGAAGCTCCTGGCCTTGGAAACAGGCTGTGTACAGAGAGGGGACGTTTTCCCTCGGAGTCCCAACTGGCTTCATAGGGAGCAAGTTCCAGACCATCGCCGGGGCACTGCGTGACACGGGGACAAGGGGGCAGTGATACCACAGGACAGGGAACCTCTGGCTCCTTCCCTCCATTCCTGCAGGATCACGTGCCGTGGGAGCCGCATTCCTGCAGCATCTGGCCTGGCTCACCCGAGGGGCTGATAAGGGGCTGTCACTCCCGGCAGCAGAATCCAGGCTGGCAGGAGGCAGCCATGGGCAGTACCCCCCCACCCCCCACAACGGGCCCACTCCACTCACCAGCCCACGGGGCAAGCGCCTGGGGAGACACTCCCAGAAGCCGGACTGGCAGACCAGGTGCCCGATCCCCCTGGGGACAGAGCGGCACCCCCCTTCCGGCGCCTGGTGGTCTGCAGGGGAGAGAAGAGGTCACACTGTGAGTGGGAAGCAGAATTACCACCACCCCCCCCATGGGAGGAACAGGCAGCCCCTCCCCCCACCCCGCTGGCACTGGGGCAGGCAGGGCTCCGGAGGGGGGGAGGGGTAGGCAGCCCCCCCCGCCCCCCCACTGGCACTGGGGCAGGCAGGGCTCCGGAGGGGGGGAGGGCAGACCAGCCCCTCTGGGCTGCGGCATGGAGGGCTCTGCTGGGAGGGGGGTCCCCTCCCGTACCAGGCAGACCCAGCGCTGGGGGGAAGGGCCCTCAGCCCCCATTGCTCCCAGGCAGTTAATTCTGCTGGCATCAGGATCCCCCGGGGTGAACCCAGGACCCATCTCCAACAGGCCCCTCTGCTGCTCAGGCTCCATAGGGCGCCCCCCTACATGGCCCCCATGCCCTGACCTAGAGCCTCCTCCCACATCCGTCACAAGAACCGGGGGAAGGGCATCGCCCACGGCCTGCGAATTCCCCCAGCCGGCAGAGCAGGCGGCTGAAATACTCACGGTGCCAGGCACAGAGCTGAGGACAGAGTCAGAACCAGGCCAGCGGGGCCGGACCCGCCTGGGCGCAGGCAGGCTCTACCCGCAAGCCCGCAAGTCCTTCCCGCTCGGAGAGCCGCTTCCCCGTCCGTCTGTCCGTCCGACCGCGCGACTCTGCTGCCCCGTCTGTCACACACGCTCCATCCGTCCGTCCAACTCGGTCGCTGCGCCCCACACCTGCCGCCGGCCCAGCTGTGCCCTGGCACCTCCTCCCAGCACACACGCCCCAGGCCCGACACCCTGCTCCCACTGCCTCTGCCTGCACAGCGCCAGGGTGTCAACATGCAGGGACCAAATGTTACGAATGCCTGCAGCTGCTGTCCCCAAAAATACCCTCCGATGACACGCGGGGCTGATAACGCGGGGCTGGGCAGGGAGCTATCTATAGCACCCCAGCAGGAGTGCAGCCCTCCAGGCCCTGCCCCGCCGCTCTCCTTGGGCCTGCTCAGGACCCAGGGGGTCAGCACAGCCTCCAGGGACACTGGACCGGCCCCGGAGGCCAGCAGCTCCCTGCTAGCAAGCAGCCGGGAAGTCGGGAATGGGTCCCAGCAGGAGCTGCTAGCCCAGGGCGGGGGCTGAATCCTGCAGGAAGGGGGGATGGGGAGGCAGGGGGGCTGGAATGCAGCAGGGCTGGGATGGAGCGCAGGGGATGGTGGCCTGCAGCAGGGATGTGGGGCCCGAGACGCCAGGCTGCAGCGGGGGTGGGATGGGGCACGGGACATGGGATGTGGGGCACAGGGGAGGCCAGGCTGCAGTAGGGGGTGGGAAAGGGCACAGGGATGTGGGGTGATCGAGAGGCCAGGCCGCAGGAGGGGTGGGATGGGGTGCAGAGACGTGGGGTGCAAGGACATGGGGTGCAAGGACATGGGGTGCAAGGATGTGGGGCACAAGGATTGGGGTGCGGGAGATGCCAGGCTGCAGCAGCTGAAGGCAGAACGTGCAGGAAGGAAGCAGAGGCCTTTCCAATATCAAGAGAAGCTGCGGAAACAGTATCCACCCCCATCCCCACCCCGCCTGGCACAGTCCCGGCCAGACCCGGCTTGGCCTGACTCAGCCCCGCAACCCCAGTCCCGGCCCAGCCCGGCCCATCATCACACCCCTAGTCCCGGCCCGGCCAGCCTGGCCTGACTCAGCACCGTGCCCCCAATCCTGGCCCAACCCAGCCCCGCGACCCCAGTCCCGGCCCATCCACCCCCAGTCCCGGCCCAGCCTGGCCCATCCACCCCCAGTCCCGGCCCAGCCTGGCCCATCCACCCCCAGTCCCGCTTGCCCTACCGCTCAGCTCTCGGGCCCAACCCGGCCAGGGACAGAGGCGGCCCCAGCCCCTGGTGAGTTGTGCCACCAGCAACAAACTGCACCCGATTGCCCCAGCCTGGGGCTGGCTCCGTCCAGCTGCACGGGTGTGATGGCTGCTCCTGCATGCCTGGGCTATCCCTGGGAGCAGGAGACGTGGGCCAGAGAACCCAGGAATGATCCTAGGAAGCCAGGCAGGGCCCCGCCCCAAGCGCCACCCCACAGCTCCCAGTGGCTCCCCCACCCCAGTCTGCAGCCCCCTGCTGCACCCCAAACCCCTCATCCCTGGTCCCACACCAGCGCCCGCACCCCTAGCCAGAGCCTCCACCACCCCTGCACCCCAATCCCCTGCCCCAGTCTGCAGCCCCCTCCGGCACCATGAACCCCTCATTTCTGGCCCCACCCCAGAACCTGCACCCACAGCCAGTACCCCTCTCACACCTGCCTCAGCCAGGAGCCCCCTCCCATACTCCGAACCACCTGGCTCCACCCTCCAGCCCGGACCCCCTCCTGTAACCCAAACTCCTCATCCCTGGCTGCACCCCAGAGCCCTCACCCAACCCTCTGCCCAGCCAATGAAAATGAGCGAGTGAGTGGGGGTGGGGAGAGCAAGCGACAGGGAGGAGGGATAGAGTGAGCAGGGGCGGGGCCTCAGGGCAGGGGCGGAGCCTCAGATAAGGGGAGAGGGGGGGGTATTTGGTTTTACGCAAGTAGAAAGTTGGCCCCCTCGTAGAGGGTATGTCTACCCTGCAGTCGGGAGTGCTGATGGCACCACCTGATCTAGCTAGAAAACATTTTCAGCCCCCGCCCCGCAGACTGGATGAGCCGCTAAACAAAACGGTAACAAAGCGGCCGAGGAACGAAACTTCAGTCATATTTTAGGAAGGCAAACGGGCCCAGGCGAGCCACGGATGACTTTTACAGCCTGTGCCAGGGCAACTGCCCTGCTTGCTCGCCCCGGGCCAAACTCCAGTGGAAACCTGAGAAACCAACCCTCTTTGGCCAGAAACCCCAGGACTGCCAGCTGCTGAGCAGAACCCGGTCAGTTCCCCACACTGCAGACAAGAGCACACCAGCCGGGGCCACCGAGCCCAGCCACTGGCCCCGCAGCAGCAGGGTCATTGGTACAGCTAATTTGTACAGCTGTGGAACCAGGGGTGGCTAGGAGCAGTAGTGTCAGGCGGACTGCAGACCCAGGCACTGGGTACAGGCGGGCACACACAGTGGTAGTGTCAGGCGGACTGCAGACCCAGGCACTGGGTACAGGCGGGCACACACAGTGGTAGTGTCAGGCGGACTGCAGACCCAGGCACTAACAACAGGCGGGCACACACAGCAGTAGTGTCAGGCGGACTGCAGACCCAGGCACTGGGTACAGACGGGCACACACAGCAGTAGTGTCAGGCGGGTTGCAGCCCCAGGCACGGGGTACAAGCGGGCACACACAGCAGTAGTGTCAGGCGGACTGCAGACCTAGGCACTGGGTACAGGCGGGCACACACAGCAGTAGTGTCAGGCGGGCTGCAGACTCAGACACTGAGTACAGGCGGGCACACACAGCAGTAGTGTCAGGCGGGCTGCAGACTCAGACACTGAGTACAGGCGGGCACGCACAGCAGTAGTGTCAGGCGGGTTGCAGCCCCAGGCACGGGGTACAAGCGGGCACACACAGCAGTAGTGTCAGGCGGACTGCAGACCCAGGCACTGAGTACAGGCGGGCACACACAGCGGTAGTGTCAGGCGGGCTGCAGACTCAGGCACTGAGTACAGGCGGGCACACACAGCAGTAGTGTCAGGCGGGGTGCAGACCCAGGCACTGGGTACAGGCGGGCACGCACAGCAGTAGTGTCAGGCGGGCTGCAGACCCAGGCACTGGGTACAGGCGGGCACACACAGCAGGCTTGTTACAAGCAGAAGCCCTAGAGACAGGCACCGTGTCTGTGCTGTCACTCAGCAGCACTTGGCTCAGGATGAGGTGGGCAACCTTACACTGTTTGCAGGTCCTGGCGGTACCTTCACTCTCCCAGCCGGGGAATCCCCCAGGCTGCACCATCCTTGTCCCCCTCCCCCAGCGCCCCGTGACCTCCCCCTGCCCGGGGCTGCGTCCCCCTGCGCTCCGTTCTCCTTCACGTCCTTGCATTCCAGACGTCTCGCTGTTTCCATCGCCCAGAGATAATATTCATGGCTAGCAGACGTTTGCGTCAGTGTCCGACAAGTCTCAATGCCACCGTGCCCAGGCAGAGCCCAGCGGGGCGGGACCGCGAGCGGCGCTGGCCCTGCAGACAGAGGCTCACGGCTCACAACCCTGCATGTGCCAGAGCCATGTGGCTGCTGCACCTGTTGCTGGCCCTGCTGGCGCCGCTCTCTGCGGCCGGCTGCCAGGGTGCTGAGCTCGACAGGCAGCTGGTGCTGGCCAAGCTCCGGGCCCAGGTCCTGGAGTATCTGAGTCCCAGCGGCCCCCGCGGCAGGGCCCAGCAGGAGCGGAGGGGGATGCACAGGAGGCACATCCCAGGGACTCCAGCCCGCCGGGGCCAGGAGCAAGAGGACACGTCCCAGGTGATACTTTTCCCCACCACAGGTGAGAAGGGGGAGGAGTCAGGCTGGGCGGGGGCAGGGGGGAGAGCGGGGGGGCCCAGGCTGGGCGGGGGCAGGGGGGAGAGCGGGGGGGCCCAGGCTGGGCGGGGGCAGGAGGGAGAGCGGGGGGGCTCAGGCTGGGCGGGGGCAGTGGGGAGAGCGGGGGCCCAGGCTGGGCGGGGGCAGGGGGAGAGCGGGGGGGCTCAGGCTGGGCGGGGGCAGGGGGAGAGCGGGGGCCCAGGCTGGGTGGGGGCAGGGGGGAGAGCGGGGGGGCCCAGGCTGGGTGGGGGCAGGGGGGAGAGCGGGGGGGCTCAGGCTGGGCGGGGGCAGGGGGGAGAGCGGGGGGGCTCAGGCTGGGTGGGGGCAGTGGGGAGAGTGGGGGGCCCAGGCTGGGTGGGGGCAGTGGGGAGAGCGGGGGGGCTCAGGCTGGGTGGGGGCAGTGGGGAGAGTGGGGGGCTCAGGCTGGGTGGGGGCAGGGGAGAGAGCGGGGGGGCCCAGGCTGGGTGGGGGCAGGGGGGAGAGCGGGGGGGCCCAGGCTGGGTGGGGGCAGTGGGGAGCTCAGGCTGGGTGGGGGCAGGGGAGAGAGCGGGGGGGCCCAGGCTGGGTGGGGGCAGGGGGGAGAGCGGGGGGGCTCAGGCTGGGTGGGGGCAGGGGGGAGAGCGGGGGGGCTCAGGCTGGGTGGGGGCAGGGGGGAGAGCGGGGGGGCCCAGGCTGGGCGGGGGCAGTGGGGAGAGCGGGGGCCCAGGCTGGGCGGGGGCAGTGGGGAGAGCTGACGGGGCTGTTCCTGGTGGGACCCAACTGAGAGGCCAAGTCAGGACAAATTGCTCAGAGCAGGACAGTCACAGCCCAGAGCTGGGGTTTCTCCACCTCGAAGGCACCAAACCAGCCCCCCAGAAAAGACTTTGGTCTCACCCCACTGGCTAACCACAAGTCACACAAGCAATTCCCTTAGACACTCCAGGTTCCCAGTATCACCAGCAGCCACCTGTCCTGGGGACCAATGGTTATGAAAACCAATCCCCCAAATAAAGAAAACGGTTCTCCCCAATTCCAAAGAATCAGGCCCCAGACCCAGGTCAATCTACAAATCAGATCTTCCTACAAATCAGATCTTCCCACAAATCACGCTGTTGCCAATACTTTAGAATCTAAAATATAAAGGTTTATTATACAAGGAAAAGATCTCGGCGGGAGCTAGAATTGGGTCAGTGGAATCAATGACAGGCAGTGATGACAAAGTTCTTGGTTCAGGCTTGTCGCAGGGATGGACTAAACTGCAGGTTCAGATCCAGTCTCTGGAGAACAAACATCCCCAGCTGGGACGGGTCCTTCAGTCCCTCGTTCAGAGCTTCAGTTTCTAGCACAGTCCCCCCCCCCCGCCGAGGGCCGAAGACTGAAGAGGAGATGGGGGTTGGGGGGGGGGGGCTGCAGCCGCCTGTTACAGCCTTTCCCAGGTGGATGAACTCGTCTGTTCTTACTGTGGGAAATTCCAACAAAATGGCGTTTTGGGGTCACATGGGCAGGTCACATGACCTTGCCTGACTCAGGACTTGCAGGAAGCAGCCATTACCCACCGGCTACCTGGACCATCCTCAGGTGACTTCCCATGTGGATTGGGGCCTCCCACGCTCCCCATGGGTCCATTGTGTAGCTGATGATCCTTGATGGGCCGTCAAACCGGCCAGGCAGAGGGAAGAGGAACTTGTCTGGGGTGTCACCAGAGGCAGAGCGTAACTTTGAGATACAGACAGTAGAGAGCCAAGACTCATAACTTCACACACAATAATGATCCCCACATCACGATAGATTACTCATAACCAGCAACCAGACCCTGGTCATAGACACCTCATATAACCCCTTTACAGAAGATTTGGGGCCACTACAGGACCTGGGTTGGCACAATGATCTATAGTTCTACAGTCCCAGGATACACCGGGAACATCACAGGGGGACTCAGGTTGGGCGGGGGGTGGGGGAGTGGATTGAAGGGGGGGGGGGAGAGATCCGGGTGGGGGGATCGGAGGGGGGGGGGCGATTCGGGCGGGGGGATCGGAGGGATGGGGTGATCTGGGCGGGGGAATCAAGAGCACGCGGGGGGAGATCCAGGGGGCTGGGTCAGCACTGGGCCCAGGGAGCAGGGGGAAGTGACTCACCCGGCCCGGGTGGGGGAATCAGAGAGGTGGGGGAGATCCGGGGGCTGGGTCAGGGGGCGTGGGGGAAATCCCGGCGGGGGGATCAGAGGGAGTGGGAGAGATCCAGGCGGGGGGATCAGAGGGGTGGGAGGATCAGAGGGCTGGGGGTGATCCCGGGGGGGAGGGGTCGGAGGGTGTGGGGAAAATCCGGGCGGGGGGATTGGAGGGATGGGGGGGGGGATCAGAGGTGGCAGGGGAGATCCGGGAGGGAGATCGGGGGGCGCGGGAGAAATCCGGGCAGCGGGGTGTCAGAGGAAGTGGGAGAGATCCGGGTGGGGGGGATCGGAGGGCTGGGGGTGATCCCGGGGGGGATCGGAGGGCTGGGGAGATCTGGGGGGGGGGATCAGAGCACGCGGGGGAGATCCGGGGGGCTGGGTCAGCACTGGGCCCAGGGAGCAGGGGGAAGTGACTCAGCCGGGCTGACACCCGGGTGGGGGAATCAGAGGGGTGGGGGAGATCCGGGCAGGGGGATCAGAGGGGTTGGGGGGATCACAGGGAGTGGGAGAGATCTGGGTGGGGGGATCAGAGGGGTGGGGGTGATCCCAGGGGGGGATCGGAGGGTGCGGGGAAAATCCGGGCGGGGGGATTGGAGAGATGGGGGGGATCAGAGGTGGCGGGGGAGATCCGGGGGTGGGAGGATCGGAGGGCGCGGGAGAGATCCGGGGGGCTGGGTCAGCACTGGGCCCGGGGAGCAGGGGGAAGTGACCCAGTCGGGAGGAGTCCTGGCCGGGGGGGATCAGAGGGGTGGGAGCATCGGAGAGCATGGGGGAGATCCGGGGGTGGGGGGATCAGAGGTGGCGGGTGAGATCCGGGAGGGGGATCGGAGGGTGCGGGAGAAATCCGGACGGGGTAGATCTGGGTGGGGGGATCAGAGGTGGCGGGCGAGATCCAGGGTTGGGAGGATCGGAGGGCGCGGGGGAGATCCGGGGGGAGGGGGATTGGAGGGCGCGGGGGAGATCCGGGGGGCTGGGTCAGCACTGGGCCCGGGGAGCAGGGGGAAGTGACTCAGTCGGGAGGAGTCCTGGCTGGGGGGATCAGAGGGGTGGGAGCATCGGAGGGCGCAGGGGAGATCCAGGGGGCTGGGTCAGCACTGGGCCTGGGGAGCAGGGGGAAGTGACTCAGCCGGGCGAGGTTTCCTGCGGTTGCCCTGTGGCCTGCACGTCCGGCTCTGGCTCTCTAGGCGCGTGGTCCCGCAGGGATGGATACGGGCGGGAGGGTAAGGGGTGGGGGACGAGGGCAGAGGCAGGGTCGGTGCCGCGGTGGGACCAGATCTAGGGCAGCCTCCCCTCTGTGCTGGGGCCAATGTCCTGCAGCACACGGCCCCATGGCTCAGAGCTGCTGCTGGAAGCCAGGCTACGCCTGTCAATGGCCAGCGCCTTGTCCCCCTTCAGCCCCGGCCCCCAGTGGGTGTGACCCCCGCCCCAAACGAGCCCTGCCCCAGGCCACGCTGCGGGGGGGCACCGCAAAGGGGTCTGGTCCCTGCCCAAGGTCCCGTGTCACACCGAGCCGGGCCGATGCTCTGGTCTGCAAGAGGGGTCAGGCCCGTCTTGTTCTGCCGGGCACCTCCCCCGGCGCGGGCTGGGACGGGGCGTCCAGCTCTGGGGGAACGCGAGACCCCTGGCGCCGGGTGTAACTGACACTGGGGCCTTGAGCTGCCATAGCAAAGCTCCCACCCACCCCCTGCTGCTGCCCCACAGGCCCCTGCTCGGCCAGCCTAGGTTCCCCCCAGTCCCGACCCACAGCCCCTTGCTCCCCTCCCAGTTCTGCTGGTGCCCCTCCATCCTGACCCCGGCAGTCCCCCGAGTCCCCCCGGCACCCAGTGGTGAACGCTGCAGACCCGAGCTCCTGACCGGCTCTTCTGAAGAGTGACCGGGTGTAGCCAAGAGCCCTGGTCCCCAGGTCCCACCTTCCCCCCGTTCCCGCAGGCTCCTCCTGTACGGGGCGCGCTGGGCAGGCCCAGGCCTCGGCGTGGGGCTCCCGGCGGCTCCACTGACCCGCGCTGCCCCCTTTGCAGATGTGCCGTGTGAACCCCCCCAGGCGGACGAGCTCCCCGAGGACGAGAGCGTCTTCACCTACCTCTTCCAGCCCTCGCCTCACACCCTGAGCCGCCTGGTGACGTCCGCCCAGCTCTGGTTCCACACGGGGCCCGTCCCCGAGCCCCCGGGCCCCTCAGCCGCTGCCAACCGCTCGGCGGGGGGCGCCGACGTGCTGATCCTGTCGGGGCAGGGCCGGGTGACCGTGGCAGCCACCGTGGTGCCGGCGGCGGAGCAGTGGACGGTCTTCCACTTCGCGGCGCCCTTCCTGCCCTACGTCTCCCAGAAACTCTTCGTGCTGCTGGTGCGCTGCCCGGGCTGCCCCTGCACGGCCGACGCCGACAAGATGCCCTTCCTCATGGCCACCACCGCGCCCAAAGGGCCGGAGCGCGCCCGCCGCTCCTCCGTGCCCTGGTCCCCGGCCGCCCTCAACCTGCTGCAGCGCCCGTCGGAGGACGCGGCGGCCCACGCCGACTGCCACCGGGCCGCCCTCAACATCTCCTTCGAGGAGCTGGGCTGGGACAAGTGGATCGTTCACCCCCGCAGCTTCGTCTTCCACTACTGCCACGGCAGCTGCTCCGACGCCCACACCCTGAGCCACGCGCTGGGCTTCCGGCTGTGCTGCGCCGCCCTGCCCAGCACCATGCGCTCCCTGCGGGTCCGCACCACCTCCGACGGGGGCTACTCCTTCAAGTACGAGACCGTGCCCAACATCCTCACCCAGGACTGCGCCTGCATCTAGGGCCGGCCCGTGTCCCGGAGCTCCCCGCCCCAGGCCCGGCCCGAGTCCCGGAGCTCCCCGGCCCACGCCCGGCCCGAGTGCCGGAGCTCCCCGGCCCACGCCCGGCCCGAGTCCCGGAGCTCCCCGCCCCACGCCCGGCCCGAGTCTCGGAGCTCCCCGCCCCAGGCCCGGCCCACGCCCGGCCCGAGTGCCGGAGATCCCCACTCCCTGCCCGGCCTGAGTCTCGGAGCTCCCCGCCCCAGGCCCGGCCCGAGTCCCGGAGCTCCCCGCCCCACGCCCGGCCCGAGTCCCGGAGCTCCCCGCCCCACGCCCGGCCCGAGTGCCGGAGCTCCCCAGCCCAGGCCCGGCCCGAGTGCCGGAGCTCCCCGGCCCACGCCCGGCCCGAGTCCCGGAGCTCCCCGGCCCACGCCCGGCCCGAGTCCCGGAGCTCCCCGGCCCGAGTCCCGGAGCTCCCCAGCCCGAGTCCCGGAGCTCCCCGGCCCACGCCCGGCCCGAGTCCCGGAGCTCCCCGCCCCATGCCTGGCTCCTGTTCTCCTGCCAGGCACAAGGGGCCAGGCCCGCACTGGGGTGCCCCAGCCCGATGGAGCTGCAGGGCTGGCTGGTCGTCCGGACTGGATCCCAGCTCGGGGGCGGGCGGGGGGGTCATTGCACTCAGCCAACCCAGAGGGCTCCCCCCCATCCCAGAGCAAGCCAGGGGATTGGGGGGGGGGGGGAGTTGTTCAGGCTGGATCTGCCCCCCCCCCCCCCGGCTTGGCAGCCCCTTGAGCCAGCCGCCTGGGGTGGGGCAAAGGGAAGGATGTGGGTCAACCGGCCAAACCTGCTTTGGGGTCAGTCCCTGCCGCAGCACGTGGCACCCGCCCCCTCCAACCCAGGCTGTTCCCTCAACCGCCCCTCCCTCCCCAAATACCCAACTTCTCCCCCTCCATCCCCCGCCCCGCCCGGCTGAGGACTGAGCAGGGAGAGGGCTGGGGAAGACTCTGAGCCCCCAGCCGGAGCAGGGGGAGGGAGGCGCTGAGCACTGGGACCAGCAGGATGGCAGCGGAGCAGGAAGGAAGCTCCCCCCCCCCCTCAGGAAATCACAGGACTGGGGCTAAGGGGACTGAGCCCTGGCAGAGCCTGGAAATACCAGGGGAGCCGCCCCCCTGGCTCTGAGGGGACAGCTGCCCTCTAGGACGGGACAGGGGCAGACACATGCAGCTGCCTCCACCTGCATCAGCCCGTGGAGGGCTGGGGGGCACCCGCCCTGGGGGCAGGCTGCACTCACATCAGCAGTGGGTTAGTAGCTATGAAGGTGGTTTTCTCACGGGGTACATAAAATAAATCCTTGTTTCAAGGGAGTGGAAATGCAAACGCTAATCACATGCACCCCCAAAATTCCCCTCCGCGGGGAAGTGGGAGGATTTGAACTTGGGCTCAGCTCAGTTCTGGAGCTAGCACCCAAGAGAGCCCTGGGACGGGGAACTGGCTGCCTCGGGAGCAGGGGGTGGGTGACAGCCTTTCTCCTCCAGATGGCCCAGGTTCCCATCCAGCCTCAGGGTGGAGCAGGCTTCACATGCTGCTCCGGGACAGCGGGTCTCTGACGAACCCCCGTGAGCTGGACGAGGGCCCCCATGTGTCCGTGCCCCGTATTTTCAAACCACGCTGGGAGTGAGATCTGGGGCAGCATTCTGCTTTTCTCTGCAGCTCCCCCCAGGCCGCCCCGCTGAAGAACCAGCTGCAGGGCTCTGTACAAAACATCTCCAGGTTTTACTAAAATATAAAAACTTCATCATTTGAGTAAAAAAAGCAAAGACACAAAATAATCCCGTGCCCCAGGCTGAGATGATCAGACACACCCGGCATTCCCAGCTGGTTCTGGACAGTCCGCAGGCCGGCTGGCCCCTTGCCTGGATACAGGAACCCGCGTTAGCCGGGCCGATGCCTCCGGGATGCCCGGGTCTTGGAATGTAACCGAATCTGCTTTGGCCCAAGCACCAGCCAGCCAGATGCAAAGCTGCCAGCAGGGGAAGTGAGGGGGAGAGGCTGGGCCAGGGCCCGGAGGTGCCAGCCCCTCTGCCCCGCGCACAGCAGAGCCCCAAGTCTGGCGGTTCGTACCTGTGTGTGCAGCATGCAGGGGGCTTCCACACCCTGCTTTACAATCAATGCGGGTCTTTGGCCCTGGGGGCTGTTTGCAGCACAACTGCCCCCGCTGGGTAACATAAACCCTCACCCCCAGTGCCATATTCAGACACACACCCCGCCCCAGAGACCTGCTCAGCCTCGTGCTAATCTACAACCCCGACACCAGCCCATCCAGAGAGCATGAGCATTGGGTGGCGGCGCACCCAAGGGCCCTGTCTGGAGCAGAACCACCCTGCAGGCCCCCTGACAAACACCCAGGGCTCTCCCGTGCAGAGACTGGCCATTCCTACTGGCAGCTCAGCTGGGAACCAGCTCCCCACACCCCACAGGGAATGGACACCCCATATTTAAAGCTCAATGCAACCCAGTCTGCCTACAACTCTGGGTAGGCATCTCCACCAGCTCGGCTCCCCCAGGCCGGGTGCAGCCACGAGATCGAGGTGAAGCCGTCAGACCCAGCTGGGAGGAGGGACCCCAAGGGAATGGTGCACCTAGGTCCTGCCCTGCTGGATCCCAGGGGATTCCTCCTCTGAGACAGCTCCCTGCCACCTGGGGAGGGACCCCAAGGGAATGGTGCGCCTAGGTCCTGCCCTGCTGGATCCCAGGGGATTCCTCCTGAGACAGCTCCCTGCTGCCTGGGGAGGGACCCCAAGGGAATGGTGCACCTAGGTCCTGCCCTGCTGGATCCCAGGGGATTCCTCCTCTGAGACAGCTCCCTGCCGCCTGGGGAGGGACCCCAAGGGAATGGTGCACCTAGGTCCTGCCCTGCTGGATCCCAGGGGATTCCTCCTGAGACAGCTCCCTGCCGCCTGGGGAAGTACCTGAGCATCAACCTGTCCATGGGACTGCACACACGCCCTTTCCCATGACAGCGCAGCCCCCTTACTGCTGGGGGGGTCGCAGGGCTGGCTGACGGTCCCAGTGGGGAGGAGGCTGCAGGTCTTTGGGGCAGGGGATGTGCACTGACAAGTTTATAAAAAGTACAAAAATAAAAGATTCCCTTTCCTAGAAAAGTGAGAAAAGTGAAGGAATGTTCCTCCCCCCATGCCGGAGCCCCACAGGAGGGGGAGGGCTTCCCAGCCCAGCCCTCCTTGGAAGCTTGGCCCCCCAACCCTCCCCCCACCCCCCAGCAGGTTCCAGTGGTCTCCTCAGGAGCATGTTGCCAGTCCCGGGCAGTCCCTGTTGCCGGCTCTGCAGCCGCCCTGAGGGGCCCAGCCGCTCACAACCCTGTGGGGAGGAGAAGACGCTCGTTAGGGTCCGGCTGCAGCACCCCAGAGGAGCCAGAGAGCCCCCTAGGCGGGGGGACAGCTGGGGGCACGGCCCAGGCAAGGCCCAGCCCTTCCTCACCTGTGGGTCTCTCGCAAGCAGCCCCTTCCTTCTCGTGGGCCAGGTTGAGGCGGTTCTGCTCGGCTGCGAGGCCGTTGGCCTCGGGGCTGCTGCTGCGCGAGGGGCTGGCGGTCTCCAGCGGGGGGTTCAGCTGGAAAGCCATCTCCAGGTGCTCCTGGGCCATGCGGAGGTGCTTGCGCAGCCGGTCCAGCTCGGGTCCCCGGGCGCGCTCGGCCGCGGAGCCGGCCAGGTTCCCGCCGTAGGCCAGCTGGTCCTTCGGGGGCGCTTTCTTCAGCGAGTGGTAGGTGGGAGGCGCGCTGGGGGCCTTCTTGGCATAGTGCGGCCCAGGGGGGCTGTCGGGGGGGCTGTCGCTGCCCTGGTCCAGCAGGTCCCGGATGCGCCCGACCCCCAGGTGACAGAGCTCCAGGAGGTTGAGGAAGAGGCAGAGCCCGCTGACCGCGTACATGATGAGCAGGAAGATGGTCTTCTCGGTGGGCCGGGAGACGAAGCAGTCGACGGTGTGCGGGCAGGGGCTGCGGGTGCACACGTAGGAGGGGCTCACCTCGAAGTGGTACAGCAGGTACTGCCCGAAGAGGAAGGCCACCTCCAGCACCGAGCGGCACAAGAGCTGCAGCACGTAGGCCTTCATCAGCCCATCCTGGCGGATCCGCTGGCGCCCGTCGTGTTTCTCGCCCCCCTCCCCCTTCTCCTTCTCCACCTCGATCTCCTCGAAGATCATGGGATCCTCCTCGTTCTCCTCCTCTGCCTCCTCGTAGTCCCGCCCGGCGCCCCGCCGCACCACGGGCATGCGCCGGCCCCCGCCCCCCCGCCGGCGGCCCTCCGGCCCGCGGGCCAGGCGGTGCATGGCGAAACCCAGGTACATGACCGAGGGCGTGGCCACCATGATGATCTGGAAGATCCAGAAGCGGACGTGGGAGAGGGGCGCGAAGGCGTCGTAGCAGACGTTCTCGCAGCCCGGCTGGTGCGTGTTGCACACGAACTTGCTCTGCTCGTCGTAGTAGATGGACTCGCCGCCCACGGCGGTCAGCACAATGCGGAAGACCACGAGGACGCTCAGCCAGACCTTGCCCACGAAGGTGGAGTGGTTGTTGATCTCCTCCAGGAGCCGGGTCAGGAAACTCCAGCTCATCCTGGCCCCCCGCTGGCTCACACCCTACAGGAGGCAAGGGAAGGGGGCAGGTGATCGTATGGGTCTAGCACAGGAGGCAGAGGGACCTGTCCCTTGGCGGGTCCCTGCGTTAGCCCCCCGTGCTGTGTCCCTGCCCCACTGGCTGCAGCCCCAGCCCCTGCTCGCTCGTCCACCCGAAGGGCTCCAGGCACCTCACGGGGGCAGAGGGAGCCAACGGCTCAAAGACTGGGTGCCCCCCCTTTCCCCACCTGCCTATTCAGTACGACCCCCCCAGCACGTCCGCCATGAAACGGCTGCCTCCCCCACTGGACGTTCCCCCCCCACTCAGTGCATCCCCCCCAAACACAGGCCACAAGGCCCCGCCCTCACCCCACATTCACCCTCCATTCGCAGGCCCACAGGGACCAGACATCCTGTTTGCCAACAGGTAGATAGGTGCGCACGCAGGCTCCCCCCTCCACCCCCCCGCGACCTGCTGTTGGCTACTGAGAGCCAAACTGCCCACAGGGCACAAACACACCCACAGGACAGGACAGTGCAGCCCCCGCCCCCACTCGAATCCACCCTGTGACATTCCCTGCTCCACCCTGTCCCACAAAGCACCTGCCAGGCACTGTGGGAACATGGCGACCCCCAGCCAGAGGGCAGGTGAGACCCCTCCCAGCACAGCATGCAGCCCCCCAGTCCACACGCTGCTCCTGCCTCCTGCTTGGGGGGAGTGCGGAAAAGAGCCACAGGACGGATCGGAGGCCTGGAGAAATGGCTCGGGGTGGGGGATGCAGGGAGCTGTTTATTTCACCAAACCAGAGAGGGAGGAATGCCTGGATTGCAGTGTGTCAACACCTGGAGGGGGACACAGGACAGGGCTCCCAACCAGCTGGAGCCAGGCAAATCCCAATGAGAAACTGGGCACAAATGAAGAGCGAGGCTCGTTCGCCATGGGAATGGGCCAGGGACCAGGTGGATTCTCCACCCCAGCCCTCACAAACCCAGGGGAGTGGGCTCCATCCAGGGGTCACGGGGGGGGGGGGGGGGGGAAGGACGTGGAAAGTCAGACTAGGTGATGTAATGGTCTCCTGGGCCTGTCTCTGGGACTCTGGCAAAGGAGCAGGGCAGGGAAGCCTGGGGCGGAGGGGATGGGCACCCGACGTACGGGGGAGATGGGAGGCCCTGGGACATGGCACGGATATGAAATGGGACAGGCAGCCAGACAGCCCCCTCCGGCGCGGGTCCCTGCAGAGCTCTCCTGTTTGTCCTTGTCACAGGGACTCCCGCAGCAGGCCCTGGACCACTGCCACATCCTGGAACAAGGGCAGGTGCTTTGTGAAGGGAACGCCGCCCGGGGCCGGTGCCCACACACAACCAACGCCTGGGGGAGGGACCCGGCTCTGTCCCAGCATCGCCACGTGGCAGCGAGAACTCCCGCCTGGGGCAGCTGCCTGCACAGCCGGGAGTGGGACCCTGCAGGCAGGGATCAGGGGTGCCCACCAGGCTGGGCAGTAGCACATGCACACACGCACGTGTGCACACACACACACACCCCTTCAGAGATCTGGAGCTGCCCCTCCGCGCACACAGCACCCAGGCAGGCAGGGACACCCCTGCACTACCCCTCACGCCCCAGGAGGGCTCAGCTTCTCCAGAGCCAAGGGGAAACCAATTCCTTCTGCACCGAGATCACTCCTCCCCTGCTGCAACCAGCCAGCATGCCAGGCAGAGCCTCCCTGCTGTCCCCAAGCCCCCCACTGCACTGGGAGAGGCACCAAGACACCCCCCCCACACACACACTGCACTGGGAGAGGCACCAATACACACACACCCTGGCATGGGGAGAGGCGCCAAGACCCCCCCACAGGGAGAGGCACTGAGCTCCCGCTGCCCATTTTGAGTGCCCCCCCCCGGGCAGGGACTGCAGCTTCCGGGGTGCTCACAAAGGCTCTGGGGCCCACTGGGGCCCAGGAAAGGAGGGTCCAGGCCATTGGCCCCCCAGCCCAGCCGGGACCAGCACCTGGCCCAGCGGGGCCCAGGCAGATGCTTCAAGGACACGGAAACAAGGGCCGGGGCTTCCCCTGGGGGCCCATGAGAGACGCCAGCCGGGGCACCCGCCTGGGCTGGGGGGCCTCAAGTGACTTTGCTTTAGTCTCACAAACCTCCCCACAGATTGTGGGCGCTAAGCGACCCTCCCCCCCACCGACCCGCCCCCTCCCCCCTCGGACCCCGGGGCCGACCCACAGACCACGGGTACTAACCAACCCACCCCTCCCCACCCCACGGACCCCAGGGCACTAACCGACCCGACCCACCCCTCCCCTCTCTTCCCCATGGACCCCAGGGCACTAACCGACCCACCCCTCCCCTCAGACCCCTGGCCGACCCACCCCTCCCCACCCCACAGACCCTGGGGCACTAACTGACCCACCCCTCCCAATCCCACAGACCCCGGGTACTAACAAACTCACCCCTCCCCACCCCACGGACCCTGGTACAAACAAACATGTACGCCCCCAAGTTCACCAGAGCCAGCCAGTGCCCACTCCCCGGACACCCCCCATTCCACACGCGGCAGTGGGGTGGATACACAGAGGGAGGAGTTGAAGAGGCAGGTCAGCGGGCGGGGGAGGGGCTGCAAGGGGGGGGTTGGAGGCCAAGGAATTGCAGGGGGTCACCGAGGCAGCTGGCCCCAAAGGTCCTTTAGAGTAGGGATCAGAGGATGGGGGGGCACTCTGAGCAGTGGGAGACCCAAGAAGGGGAGGTTTTGAAGGGGCAGAGGAGGACACCCCCCCCCCTTCCTCTGACTATCCTCACTGGGGCTTGGGGAGAGCCAGGGTGGGGTTGGGGCTTAGCTCTCCCCCCCCCCCCAATGGAAAACCTCTGCAGCCCCTCTCAGCACTTCTGGCCTTGTCCACACGGCCCCTCCTCCAGCCCCAGAGGGCTGGGCCCCCTGGCCAGCTCTCAGCCCCCAAATCCCGTGTCCTAGGCAAGGGCCCGCCCAGCAGAGCCGTGTTGCGTGGGCCCCGCCCCAGCGCGCCCGGGCGCTGCCCCGTGTAGACGCGCTCCGGCGCCGGCCAAGCACGGCCCGGGGCCCGCCGGATCTCGGGTCGCTTCGCGGCCGGGGCTGGGCCCGCGGGGCGCTGGACGCGGCTTAGCGCCGCAGCGCGGAGAGTTTAAACCGCCCAACGCCCCGGCCCGAGAGCGCGGGGCTCTATGGGGCGGGCAGCCGGGACAGGTCGCAGGGGGGCGAGGATCCGTGGGGCCGGCGGGACGCCCCCCGCCCCCGTTCCCCCAGCGCGCCCAGGCCACGGTTCCCAGCTTCTCACAACAAAGCCCCTTTTTCCTGCACACACACCCCTCCCCCCGGTAACAGGGGCCGGCTCGGCTCAGCGCCACACAAACCTGAGACCCCCCCCCCGACCCACCTGCCTGGCCACTGCCCCCCCGGCCTGTGTCTGCCCCCCCCCGGCTGAGCCCCCAGGCCACCCTTGCAGTAGCCCGGGGGAGGGCGGGGCGGGGGAGTTGGGGGCTCCCCCCGCCCCGAGTCAACTGTAAGGCGAGAGCCAGTCGCGGTCCCCCAGTCCCCCCCCCCCCCGGGACCCCCACCGCCCCCCCGGTCCCCTTACCAGAGCCGGACACGCTCCCGGCGGGACAAAGCGCTGCGCCTGGCTCCCGGCCGCCGAACAAAGCGTGGCCCGGCCGCCCCAGCTGTCCCCGCCCCACGCCCGCCCCCAGCCCCACGGGCCGGGCCCCAGACCCCTCCCCCGGCCGCAGTGAACCACAGGGCCCCACGTGTTGCAATGTTCCGGGAGCCGCCAGCTGCCGCCCCCCTCCCTGCCCCCAATCAACGTCCGGGACACCCCCTCTCCCTGCCCCCAGTCAGCCCCGGGACCCCCTCTCCCTGCCCCCAGTCAGCCCCGGGACCCCCTCTCCCTGCTCCCAGACAGCCCCGGGACCCCCTCTCCCTGCTCCAAGACAGCCACCCTTCCTGTCCCCCAGCACCCATGACAACCCTGCAATCATCCCCCTGGGATACCCCCTTCCTGCCCCCCAGGACTGTCCCCTTTCCTTCCCCCTATCAGCCCTGGGACACCCCCTCTTCCTGCCCCCCAGCACCCAAAACACCCCCTCTCCCTGTCCCCCATCAGCCTCTGGGATACTCCCTCCCTGCTCAGCCCCTGGGACACCCCCTCTCTGCCCCCCATCAGCACTTGACCACTCCTGAGACACCTACTCTACCTGCCCCGTCCAGCTCCTGGGACACCCCATCCTCCCCCCCCCCCCCCCCCCGGCTCCCTCGATGCCTCTGGTCTCCCCCTAGTCGCTTCCCCACCCCGCTGCAGCCCCTTGCTTCCCTTCCTGCTCATCTCACCCGGACTGATGCCTGGGGCTGTGGGAGACCCACACTGCCCCCCCCCAAGCCCCCCCAAATCCCTCTGGACAAGGTGCCTCTGCCCATGTGGGACCAAGCTTTTCCAGCTATGGGCTGCTGGAGAGCTGGGAGCCCTGCCCATCTTCCGGGTTCCCTCATGCTCCCCGGCTGGCTGGGGTCTCTTGCCCTGTGAGCTGTGGGGGGGGGGGGGCAGGTTGGGCCTTTGCCTTGGGTCTGAGTTGGGCACCGGTAATGCCCACGAGGAACAATAACACTAACACCATTGGCATGAGAGAGAGACCTCATGGGTCTCTGCCAGGTGAGGGACGCCGCCCCTCCAGGATAGGGCTGGAGGGCGAGTGTGCAAGGTGTGTGCGAGAGCATGTGTGTCAGCATGTGCCTTTGGGGCCTGTGCGTCTGGACGAGTGTATTCTGAGTGTGTCTGGTGGGTGTGCTGGGTACGGTTTGTGTGTTTGGGGTTGCCATGGTTCCTGTGATGGAATGCCTGCAATGGCGGCTGTGCAGCTGGGGTTGGTTGACTCAGGACGGGGTGTAAAGGTGACCGGTAGATGTTTGTGTCACCGGGGGTGGTGGGTGTGGTTACAGTTGTCACTAGATGGCAGAAAAGGCAGCTGAGGGGGCGGGGGGCATCCAGGGACTTGGGGCAAACGGAGGCCCTGGGGCTGGGCAGGAAGTCCTGGGTAGCAGGGAAGGGGGTGCTGGGTTGGGGCATTCAAGGCAGTGTAAGGATCCCTAAAAACGCTGCTGTCCCCGCACACACCTAGCCGTCGTGCTCCTTGCCTGCTCCGGTGCCGGGGGGGACTGGGGGGGGAGGGCAGAAGCGTAAGAGCGCCTGTGAACTTGTGGGTCTGGAGCCCTACACGTCAACCCCAGCCAGCTAGTTCCTTGGGCCCATCACCAGACTCGCTGCACAATTAAACCCCCTTTAAAACGCTCCGTCGTCACAAACACACGCGGCACCTTGCTGAGCCTGCTGCCCGGTCTCCCTGTTTCCTTGGGCACCTCCCTCTGGCTGCCAGTAGCTGAGAGTGTTTTGGGGCAGGGGCCATTCTCCTGTTCAGTGTTTGTACGGCACCTGGTGTCACGGGGCCTTGGGCCAGGGTGGGACTCCTAGACTCTACCGCTAAACCAACCCTCATAGACAGGTGCCAGCCCTCACTACACAGCGTTACAAGCAGCAGCTGGGCAGAACTGGTGACATGGGTTTTGGCTGGGACTTGCAGGGCTGTTATGGACCCACAGACTTGGTGTTATAACCCCCTGCGTGGGGACAGGCTCTGGGAGGCCCCGTCAGTGGGCCAGACGTCCAAGGGGTCTTGCTCTCCCTCCAGGGGAAGCCACGCGGCTTCATTGCTTCCTGGGGCTGGACCCCTGGGCCTGCAGCTGCCCTGCTCCTCCCTGTGAGTGCCAGGCCGCGAGTCCCCCTGAGGGAGCCTTGTACCACCTTGGGGGGCAGCCCCCCCCCCAGCATCTGCAGGGACAACAGGCGCGTTATTAGTCACTGGACCAGCCCAGGGAGCCTGGAGAACAGAAAATTTCAGCCACGACCATCCTGGTCAGCCCACAGCCCCGTCCCTCTGGCCTCCCTTTGTCCCGGGCCAGGTGTGCCCAGAGCCCTGGGCAGCCAGCACTTCACTTCCTCCCGCCCCACCCAGCCGGGATGCGGCTCGGCCCCCTGCCCAGTGGCGGGTAGTGTAGATCTCTCTGCTCGTTGGGTGCCAGGGTCCGTGTAGAGCTCTCTGGTCATTGGGTGCCAGGGTCCGTGTCTGGGCAGCTGGACTGGAGCTCCAGATCTCCACTGATGTGAGACCTCAGGCCCCAGACATCTGGGAACCCGTCACACCTGTGTGAACCCGTCCACAGAGCAAACAGTCCTCCCCCCCCCCCCAGGTGACAATGATACATAGGGGAAACCAAGGCACACACAGGCTTCATAAAAATATTACCCAAAATTCCCAGGTTGTCACAGGGTCATCATCACAATAGGCTCTGCCTCCCTGTATCCCACATTAAGACTTCGGCCATTTACACCTGGCATTCAGCTAGGGAAGGAGACAGGCCAGCGGACATGGGGGTGGTGAGTAGCAGAGCTTTGGATCCCTGGAAACTTCTCTGGTGTCTCTGAGGGCTCCGGAGAGCAGAGACTCAGCACTCGTATTCCAGCCTGTCCCCGTGGGCATCAGCCTGGGGGACCAGGGGAGGACCCAGGAACTGATGGAAGAAGGGGGGGCTGTTGGTGATTTAGGGTGTGCCAGGTACGGCCCCTGCTCACCAGTCATCCTGTCCTGAGGCTTTCAGAAGGCACAAAACAGGATCAAAGGAGACTTTGAGCCACTTTGCCACCCTCTGCCCCAGGCTCAGCCTCTCCCTCACCCCAACCCCCTGGTTCCCATCCTCTCCCTCACCCCAACCCCCTGGTTCCCATCCCCTCCCACACCCCAACTCCCTGCCCTAGCCCGGTTAAAGTGAAGAGGGAGGGAGGGGGGCTGGGGTGAGGCCTCAGGGCCGGGGCAGGGTAATAGTGTTTGAGTTTGTTCGACAGTTCAGCCACCCTACCCTGGCCCCAGCCCTGTATATCCCGAAGGCAGCCGCCTGCTGGTAAGGCAGCCTGGAGACCAGGAGCCCCCAGGCCGGCGGGCCGGACACACCCACCCACCCACACACACACACATCTACCTACCTACCTACCTCTCCTCTGAACGGGCTGAGCCAGCTCCACCCCTGCTCAGCCAAACATGCTCAGCCAGGGCCAGACAGGCAGCGTGGGGGTGGCTGCAGCCTGAGCCAGAGAGCTGGGCCTTGGCTGGAGCTTCGGCCCTACATGCTGCTAGAACAGGGGTTCTCAATCTATTGAGAACCGCGACCCCTTTTTAGTTTTTCCCTCGGCGCGGCGGACCCGAATAAATCACCTTCACATTCGGCGGCTATTTTCGGCGGACATGCTGAGCGCTCCCGAAAGCACTTGGCATGTCCGCCGAAAATAGCCGCCGGATGCGGAAGCGATCGCAGCGGTGGCTTTTCGGCGGCAGAAGCAGCTCGCGGCCCCTTGGGAGGCGGCCGGCGACCCCCCGAGGGGTCGCGACCCACAGTTTGAGAACCCCGGTGCTAGACCATGGGCCACTGAGCAGCCTCCTTGCCCCACACCCCTTGAATGTCCCCTGTCAGCCCCCTGGAGAGGGACTCCACATCAAGCTAGAGGGGGCAGTGGGATCCCGGTGCGAAGGGGAGCCCCCATTGAATGTGCCCAGGGCAGGACAGACCGGGGGAGGGGGGAGTTGTAAGAAGTGGGAACCTGGGTGTGTGCACGGGTGTGTGTGTGTGTGTGTACACACCCACATGTAGAGAGGAAGGGGGGGACTGTGTGTGAGAGAGCACCCGTGTGTGTGCAGGGGGAGGGGGGATACAAGCTGTAGTTAGGGGCACTGGTGGGGAGGGGCTTGGCTCAAATTCCCTCTCCCCCCTCCCCCCCCCCGGGGGCCCTGCCTGGCAGCCTCAGCAGAGAGGCTAAGGTCCCGGCTGAATGGGCCTCACCTTTGCCTCCCAGGGGGGTTCCTGCAGAGCAGCCCTGGGCCACAAGAACTCTGGGTGCCCGGCCATGGCAGGCGCCTGCGGTTCTACGTTCAGAGGTGGCATGGTATGATGTGGGTCCCAGCCACCCACCCCGCTCAGCCCCTGCCGGCCTGGGTGAGCCTGGGGTACTGGCAGCCAGCCCAGGGCTCTGCTCCTGTCCTCCGCCCAGCGCTCTTCAGCCGCCCGCTGCTGTGGCCCACATTGGATAACTCAGGGCAAGGCTCACACTACACTGATCAGATCTGCATTTAAATGAAGATTCTGAGAAGTAAATAAGGTTTTTAAATATTAAATACAACCCTAGTTTAATTCTTTATTAAAGACTTCCAGGAAGAGACCGTCTAGAAACGTTAACATGTGTGAGTGGCACGCGAGACCTTCACTGACAGTGAACTTGGCAGACCCCTTCGGACACGGTGCCGACCCGGGTTTATCCACATCCAACTCCAACGAGCAGGACCCGCTGTGCAGGAGGGTGCTGCTGGGAGAGATTCAGAACCTAACCCTGCAGGGAAGGTGATAGGAGCTGCCTGCTCCTGCCCTAAGTCCTGGCCCCACGGCCCTTCCAGCTGGGGGAGGGGACAGGCCCAGGGTAGATTTTTGGGGACCTGGGGCAGGCATCGGAGGCAAGGGAGCCGGTGACGATGATTGTCACATGCTTTGAGGGGTAGGGGAAGAGTCAGGCCGCGGCTACGCGCAGGGAGCGAGCCACGCAGGGGCCCGTGGAACGCCAGGAAAGGAAGGGAGAGGTGCAAGGGGCAGTAGTTGTGTGTGGGATGGTGAAGCAGGCAGAAGCCCTGGGGCAAAAACCCCTACTGCCAACTGCTTTTAAACACACACCACGTGCTGGGGCCCCTTCCCAGCCCACCGCTTCAGACACACGGGATCCCATTTTCACCCCCTGGCTGCGCGGCTGAGCTGTCTCTGTCCTGAGGGCCAGGCCGTCCTGGCCCGCAAAGGGACTGTGCGTCGGCGCCTTTCCCCAGGAGCAGGGGAACTGAGGAACCAGAAGGTGAAACCTACGGTACTACTGCCTGGACAGAGCTGCCGGTGCCCTGCCCTGAGAGAGTCACTCACCTGATGCAACAGTGACTGTGGTCGTTCGAGATGTTGCCCTTAGGCCTGCGTGTGCCTCTCGGGCCCTGGTCAGAGATTTCCCGTTGGCAGCGTCCTTCGGCCCACACGGGCGCCGTACGAGCTCCTGCCACCTCCGAGGGAGCACAGTGCAGCATGGGCGAACCGTCCTGTTCCTCCTCCTTCGCTGTTCAGCTAGAGAACAGGCCAGAGAGAGGGGAAGGGGGGCAGTAGGGTAGCCAGACCAGAAGTCCCAATTTTATAGGGGCCGTCCTGATTTTGGGGTCTTTTTCTTATATTTCCCCCCTCCCCCCATCCTAATTTTTTACATTTGCTGTCTGGTCCCCCCAGAGGCAGGTGATGGAGCCCCGCAGGGGGACACATCTCTGTACGGGATCGTGATCTGCAGAGAGACGTGAGGGGTCTCTTACAGGGTGGATGGGGGGGGGGTCGCTCTGGGGCCTGTGATCTGTGGGAGGTCAGATGAGAGGATTGTGACCTGACCGTAGAGTCCACACAAGGTGAGTAACCTCTCAGACAGCATCCCCCCCCCCCCCTCCACTCGGGTGACAGATTCTTCTTTGTGGACGGGATGAGACCCCGTCCCCACCCCACAGCCAAGCCAGCTCGTTTCCGCAGGGCCTCGGGAGTGGGGTGGGTAAAGAGCCACATCCGGGTCATTGTGAACCCCCCCATCTGTCCTGGGGCGGGAGGCGCAAGGACACAGCCTGGGGGCTTCCCTCAGGCTCCCTCACCCAGGGCAGGTGCAGGGTCCACAGCTCCCCAGGTCTTTCTTACCCAACTAGTCTCCAGCTTCTGGCCTGGATGGAGATCTCGGGGGGAGAGGAGGACCAGGGGGCTGGACCCATGGTAAAAAGTGGATGGGCCACAGCCCTTTGCCCCCATACCAGCACTGCAGGGGACTCCAGGCAGGGAGCCCCGGAAACAAGTCCAGCCTGTAGACAGTACAGCAGAACCAGGGTGCAGCGTTTAGACCAGGGTCACACGGAGGCCATGTGCCGGCTCAGGCATCTTTCTGAGTGACGCTGTGGAAGTTGCTGGTGATCTGGTACAGTGAACCACAGTGGCAAAGCACTAGTGGTGTCACAGCAAGAAGTGTCCCCACAGGGAGCCGTCCCAGCAGGCTCTGGGAGGTGGTCATGGGCCCCTCTGATCTTCCTGCAATGCAGAGTCGATGTGGTTTGTGAAACTGCTCGGTCCTATCCGGGTAAAAGGCCAATGCCCAGTGTACGTCGAACCTCTGAAGGGAAGCCGCCTACTGAACTTTATGTGGTTTGGCAAAAAAATACTGGTAGGGGAGTAGACTGGGCCAGATGGAAATCGGACAGCACCTTCGGGGAGACCTTTGGGTGAGGCTGGAGGCAGACCTTGTCCTTGAAAAAGATCATAAATGGGGGGTCTGCTACTCAGGCTCCAAGCTCCCCACCTTGCTGGCTGGTACGAGAGCTACTAGGTCAGTTTCATAAGTAAGTGAGGTACAGCAGCTTCAACCAGAGGCTCATAAAGGTATCCAAGAATCGGGGTGAGATCCCAGGTTGGGGTGGGATCCTTAACCTGAGGGTAAAGATTCTCCTGACTCTCAAAGCCAGAGGTCGTACTTTGTGCCAAAGCAGATGGAATGCTTGATGGGATGAGATGGATGAGGCTTTCTTCCAGCAACTAAGAGAAGTTACTAGATCACAAGCCCTGGTTCTCATGGGAGATTTCAATCACCCTGATATCTGCTGGGAGAGCAATACAGCGGTGCACAGACAAGCCAGGAAGTTTTTGGAAAGTGTAGGGGGCAATTTCTTAGTACAAGTGCTGGAGGAACCAACTAGGGGCAGAGCTTTTCTTGACCTGCTGCTCACAAACCGTGAAGAATTAGTAGGGGATGCAAAAGTGGATGGGAACCTGGGAGGCAGTGACCATGAGATGGTCGAGTTCAGGATCCTGACACAGGGAAAAAAGGAGAGCAGTAGAATATGGACCCTGGACTTCAGAAAAGCAGACTTTGACTGCCTCAGGGAACTCATGGGCAGGATCCCCTGGGAGATGAACATGAAGGGGAAAGGAGTCCAGGAGAGCTGGCTGTATTTTAAAGAATCCTTATTGAGGTTGCAGGAACAAATCATTCTGATGTGTAGAAAGAATAGTAAATATGGCAGGCGACCAGCTTGGTTGAACAGTGAAATCCTTGCTGATCTTAAATGCAAAAAAAGAAGCTTACAAGAAGTGGAAGATACGGCAAATGACCAGGGAGGAATATGAAAATATTGCTCAGGCATGCAGGAGTGAAATCAGGAAGGTTAAATCACTCTTGGACTTGCAGCTAGCAAGGGATCTTAAGGGTAACAAGAAGGGTTTCTTTAGGTATGTTAGCAACAAGAAAAAAGTCAAGGAAAGTGTGGGGCCCTTACTGAATGAGGGAGGCAATTTAGTGACAGAGGATGTGGAAAAAGCAAAATGTACTCAATGATTTTTTTGCCTCTGTCTTCACGAACAAGGTCAGCTCCCAGACTACTGCACTGGGCAGCACAACATGGGGAGGAGGTGACCAGCCCTCTGGGGAGAAAGAAGTGGTTCAGGACTATTTAGAAAAGCTGGACGAGCCACAAGTCCATGGGGCCAGATGCACTGCATCAAGGGTGCTAAAGGAGTTGGCTGATGTAACTGCAGAGCCATTGGCCATTATCTTTGAAAACTCATGGCGATCGGGGGAGGTCCCGGATGACTGGAAAAAGGCTAATGTAGTGCCCATCTTTAAAAAAGGGAAGGAGGAGGATCCAGGGAACTACAGGCCAGTCAGCCGCTCCTCAGTCCCTGGAAAAATCATGGAGCAGGTCCTCAAGGAATCAATCCTGAAGCACTTAGAGGAGAGGAAAGTGATCAGGAACAGTCAACATGGATTCACCGAGGGCAAATCATGCCTGAATAACCTAATTGCCTTCTACGATGAGATAACTGGCTCTATGGATGAGGGGAAAGCAGTGAACTTTGACTTTAGCAAAGCTTTTGATACGGTCTCCCACAATATTCTTGCCAGCAAGTTAAAGAAGTATGGGCTGGATGAATGGACCATAAGGTGGATAGAAAGCTGGCTGGATCGTCGGGCTCAACTGGTAGTGATCAATGACTCCATGTCTAGTTGGCAGCCGGTATCAAGCGGAGTGTCCCAAGTGTAGGTCCTGGGGCTGGTTTTATTCAATATCTTTATCAATGATCTGGAGGATGGTGTGGACTGCACCCTCAGCAAGTTTGCAAGTGACACTAAACTAGGAGGAGTGGTAGATACACTGGAGGGTAGGGATAGGATACAGAGGGACCTAGACGAATTAGAGGACTGGGCCAAAAGAAATTTGATGAGGTTCAACAAGGAGAAGTGCAGAGTCCTGCACTTAGGACGGAAGAATCCCATGCACTGCTACAGACTAGGGACCGAATGGCTAGGCAGCAGATCTGCAGAAAAGGACCTAGGGGTTACAGTGGATGAGCAGCTGGATATGAGTCAACAGTGTGCCCTTGTTGCCAAGAATGCTAATGACATTTTGGGCTGTATAAGTAGGGGCATTGCCAGCAGATCGAGGGATGTGATCGTTCACCTCTATTCGACATTGGTGAGGCCTCATCTGGAGTGGTGTGTCCAATTTTGGGGCCCACAGTACAAGAAGGATGTGGAAAAATTGGAAAGAGTCCAGAGAAGGGTAAGAAAAATTATTAGGGGCCTGGAGCACATGACTTATGAGGAGAGGTTGAGAGAACTGGGATTGTTTAGTCTACAGAAGAGAAGACTGAGGGGAGATTTGATAGCTGCTTTCAACTACCTGAAAGGGGGTTCTAAAGAGGATGGATCTAGACTGTTCTCAGTGGTACCAGATGACAGAACAAGGAGTAATGGTCTCAAGTTGCAGTTGGGAAGGTTTAGATTGCATATTAGGAAAAACATTTTCCCTAGTAGGGTGGTGAAGCATTGGAATGAGTTACCTAGGGAGGTGGTGGAATCTCCTTCCTTAGAGGTTTTTAAGGTCAGGCTTGATAAAGCCCTGACTGGAATGATTTAGTTGGGGATTGGTCCTGCTTTGAACAGGGGGTTGGATTAGATGACCTCCAGAGGCCCCTTCCAACCCTAATATTCTATGATTCTATTGAAGCTGGAGCCCCGTTTGGACACATAAGTGAAGCAGGTAAGGATACTAACTTTGTTGGGGGGGGGGGGGGGGGAAAGAACTGACCAAGCCTCAAACTCTGGTCACTCGTGTCAAGCTAAAGCTAGCTGAATTTTAAACAGACTAACCGTGAGTGCGTGCCACTAAGACAGGGAGGGGATGATGAGGGGTCTTTCTTAGTAATGCAATTTCAACACACAAATCAAATAGCTAACCATTTGGCAACTACTAATGCAAACCACAAAGAAAAACATGTTTTGCTGTGATATTGGAAAAGTACAAATGGGGAACTCCCCTACATAAACCTCTGATTGTTGGTATTTCTATAGCTGTCTCTCCCTGCCTGCTTGTATTGGTACCTTTAATAAAGAGCCTACAGCCACCTGATTCAAACAGCCTACGGGGTTAATTTTTCCACCATAGCACTGATAACCCCAGCTTTGTCCTGCCTGATATTGTCCATCCCTTCTAGAATTAGAGGCCCTTTGTCCAAGCCAGGAGAGGTGGCCTAGTCCTCCTCTGGAGCAGAACAAGGGGCACTTTCACAATGGCCCTATTTGCCACATTCAGCTGTAGGAAGCTCCCACCTCTGGAGTATAAAATTTGTCCAACTCCCACTTCTAGTCCTGGGGAAGTGCCTACTGAGCATGCCGCCTGGGATGTAAGAACATAAGGCCGTACTGGGTCAGAACAACGGTCCATCTAGCCCAGTATCCTGTCTACTGACAGTGGCCAATGCCAGGTGCCCTGGAGTGAGTGAACCTAACAGGTAATGATCAAGTGATCTCTCTCCTGCCATCCATCACCACCTTCTGACAAACAGAGGCTAGGGACACCATTCCTTACCCATCCTGGCTAAGAGCCATTAATGGACTTAACCTCCATGAATTTATCCAGTTCTCTTTTAAACCCTGTTATAGTCCTAGCCTTCACAGCCTCCTCAGGCACGGAGTTCCACAGATTGACTGTGCGCTGTGTGAAGAACTTCCTTTCATTTGTTTTAAACCTGCTGTCCACTAATTTCATTGGGTGGCCCCTAGTTCTTATATTATGGGAACAAGTAAATAACTTTTCCTTATTCACTTTCTCCACACCACTCATACTTTTATATACCTCTATCATCCCCCCTTAGTCTCTTCCTTTCCAAGCTAAAAAGTCCTAACCTCTTTAATCTCTCCTCATATGGGACCCGTTCCCAAACCCTAATCATTTTAGGTGCCCTTCTCTGAACCTTTTCTACTGCCAGTATATCCTTTTTGAGATGAGGAGACCACATTTGTACACATTATTCAAGATGTGGGCACACCATGGATTTGAATAAGGGCAATAAGATATTCTCCGTCTTATTCTCTATCCCTTTTTAAATGATTCCTAACATCCTGTTTTCTTCTTTGACTTCCGCTGCACACTGCATGGATGTCTTTAGAGAACTATCCATGATGACTCCAAGATCTTTTTCCTGATTAGTTCTTATGTCCATCACGATTCTGACTGAGGTGCCCTGTTTGGGGTTGGGGGAGAACTGCATTGCTGACAGCCCTCAGTTCGAACAAGGGGATATGGAAATCAGTTTCCTGAGGTGACCCTTTGCCCTGGGTTGTGGGGGGTGTTTGGGTGGGGAGCACCCCTCAGAGATGTGTCATTGTTCGAGCAAGGAAGGCTGCATGGACGCTGCACTGATGTTCCCACCACTCCAGGAAGCTCTTCACCTGGAGGGGAATCGAGAGGTGTTTGGCCAAGTTCTCTCTGGCTGAGGACTAGTTCCTCCAGAGGAGTCATCTGCAGGTCCGGTCACCAAGGTGCAGGCTGCCCTGAGCCTAGCAGGCCCTTCCTTACTCTAGGACGGGGGCTTCCCTGACCCGATTCGACGACGTTACGGCTGCCAAGGGCTCCCACGCTGCCCCTGTGCTCCCGGTACAGCGGCTCACTGGGGCTTCTTACATTTAGCTGCAAACCCAACTCCTGGAAGAGGGTGAGAAGTTCTTGGCAGATGTTAGCCAGCTTCATAACATGGGCCTCGGAGGAGACAGGGGTCAGGCAGCAGGAAGACTAAAGCACAGCCCTGGAGTGGAGGAGAGGCCCAAGGGAAGTACGTGGCATTGACCGTGAGCCTGTCTCGTGGGCGGGGGATGTATCGCTATATGGACCAAGCTCCTGCCTCAACAGACAGGAGTAGAGCTGCCAGAATCCATATCCACAACTTTGGCACTACAACTTTGTGCAGTTGTCTTAGATCTAAAAATCGGTCTCCACCAAGAAAATACTTTGATTACCCCCCCCACCCCCGCCATGAGGGTCTGGGCCTGGCTCTATTGCTCTGAAACAAAGAAGGGAGCATACCTCTTGAGTCCGTGTTTAGTCCAGGGGTAGGCAACCTGTGGCACCGGTGCCAAAGGTGGCACAAGCTGACTTTCAGTGGCACTCACACTGCCTGGGTCCTTGCCCCTAGTCCAGGGGGTTCTGCATTTTAATTTAATTTTAAATGAAGCTTCTTAAACATTTTAAAAACCTTATGTTACATATAATAGTTTAGTTCTATATTATATCAGCAGGCCCCAGCATAAATTCAATGCTAGCCCTACGTGTAGTTTTGAATTTTTCTTATTAGCCACATTATAAAAAAGGCACATGTGGCTAGTGATGACTGCATTGGACACCACTGTATTATAGACTTCTAGAAAGAGACCTTCTAAAAACGTTAACATGTATGACTGGCATGAGAAACCTTAAATGAGAGTGACTAAATGAAGACTCGGCCCAGCACTTCTGAAAAGTTGCCGACCCCTGGTCTAGTCTCACGAGAAGGGTCCCTGAAGAGGGATGGGGGAGGGGTGTGAAAAAGATGGCGTAGCCAGGGTGCTCCAACGTCACTGCAACCCCCTTTAGACAACAAAAATTACTACCTGACCCCAGGAGACCAAAGCTGGAATCCCAGGGCTTCAGCCCCAGGCAGGGGCCTGCAGCCTGGTCCTTGCTCCCTAGAGCTGAAGCCGTCAGGCCTTGGGCCCGGGTGACAGCAAGTCTAATGCCAGTCCTGGCACCCCCATTAAAACAGGGTCCCAAGCCAGAGCTTGAGACCCACTGGCATAGCCCCACATTATGGGCTCTGTGCCCCACTGGCTCCTGCAGTAAGCCAGCAGGCCTGTGGGAAATGCAGTCTCCAGGAACGGGGAGGTTGACAAAAGGTGCCACTTATAAATTTGAGGTGAGGGAGAAGTCGATCCCTCAATTGTCAGAATTGCTGTTCTTCTGCCTGGGTACTTCCCTTTTCTAGGTCAAGGAGTTCCAGAGAACTGAGCCAGGCGTGGTCTCGGGGCAGTTGGAGACCTGCTAAATCTCCTCTGTTTTTCAGGGGTGTTTGTTCATCCAGACAAGGCCTGGAGTCCTTCACCGCGTGCAGGGACTTGTCTGTGGTCCTTGAGAAAAGCTTCTGCCGATCCAAGAGATCCTCAGCCCTGCTGTGAATGGACATGGGAGACGCAGCCTATTGGAACTAGCCCTCTCCAGTGAGCGCTAGGCCAGGCCTGTGAGGCCCCTGGCTAGAGCAGGGGGTGTTGCCTGCTGGCTGCAGTTTTCCTGGCTTGTCCTTCCCCTGCTCTTGCACCAGTCTAGGGAGGCCACAGAGCAGCCTGAGCGTGTACTGGGGCAGCAAGCTCCTGCCTCTATTTGCACCGGAGCAGACCCAGGGCTTGAAATGTGTGTGTGTGGGGGGGGGGGGGGGGTAGAGCAATCCCA
Source organism: Sternotherus odoratus (assembly GCA_032164245.1). NCBI lineage: Eukaryota > Metazoa > Chordata > Testudines > Kinosternidae > Sternotherus > Sternotherus odoratus. The sequence continues at coordinate 63,726,808 of JAVMKO010000011.1, forward strand.
GGGCTGGCAGGTGTGGGGGGCAGGGAATTCCCACTGGCTGCAAGGGGCCCAGAGGAGCAGGAGAGAGGCAAGAACTCCCCCTGCAAACCCCTTCCTCCTGCTGGCTCTCAGGGACTCAGGCTGCAGCAGCAATTGCCCTGACAACACAGTGCCAGGCAGGCTCCTCCCACTGACACTGTGCAAGGCCCCCAACCCAGATGTCCGTTTCCCTGGCTAAGGCCTGGGGAGACAAGGGGAGGTTAGGGTGCCAAAGGGGCGTGCACGGGCCAGGGGCCGGAGCCTGTCTGCAGGTATCAATCCACCCAGTAACCTCCCCTTGCCCCTCTCCTGTGGGGGATGGTCAGCACAGAAATGAGGGGGCAGCAGGGGGAGGCCAGGGGCTCCAAGTTCAGGCTGACAGCTGGAACCTTTCGGCACAAGATGCTGCAGGAAGTGCCTCATGTCCACACAAGAGCGATCCCCCGGGCAGGGGGCAGTGCCCATGAGAGGGCATGGAATTGAGAACTGAACTGCTCCCTTGCCTGCACTCTTGGGATCTCCTGGGCTAAGGCATGGGTGCTGGCCCTTGCAGGACTACAGCCACCCCTGCCTGGCTATGGAGGACAGAGGTGCTTTTCTGCCCACACAGAGCTCATAATGAGTCCCAGTAGACCGGTCTGATTTGCACGCTGGTTTTAACAGCCCCCAGCCAGGCAGGGCGTTAGCAAGTCCTGGGTATCCGAGAGGGGAAGACACAGGCACCCGTGTGTCAGGGCCTACCCATGGTAATGCCAGAGGACAAGGACCTGCTGCAGCCCTGCCCCTTGGGACAAGGTGTCTAAGGCCCTGGGTTTCTGAAAGGTGCAGCTGGAAGGGAGACTGGCAGAGCTGGGAGTGGAACCTGGCAGGGGGGATGCAGGCCCCATCCCATCCCACAAACCCCAAACTGCAAGGTGCATGAGCCCAGAGTTTGGTCTCTTGCCTGAGGGCAGAGAGAATGAGGCCCTCCCTCTGGGGCTGCTGTTACTGGTGATACCAGCTCTGCCAAGTGATCCGCGAGACCCCTTGTTAATGTATGTGCATGCAGGGGGCATGGCTCATCGCAGGCCTATGGGCCCGGACACAGCTCCTCTCCCAGCAGCCTACAACTTACCAACTAAGCAGGAGGCAGAGAGGAGGCCGCAGTGGCCTGGGGGCTCCTTCAAGGCTGCGCTGCAGCATGGTGGGAAGAACCCAGGTCAGTAGCACTCAGCCCCAGACCTCTTCCTGCAGCTTGGGAGGCAGCCATGGTCCCAGCTGAGCCAGGGCTGCTCAGATGGTGCTGGGAGAGACGGGTTGTTCAGGCTGGAGAAGAGAAGACTGAGGGGGACATGGAAACAGTTTCAAGTACATAAAAGGTTGTTACAAGGTTCTCCTTAACCTCGGAGGATAGGACAAGAAGCAATGGGCTTGAATTGCAGAGTGGTTTAGGTTGGACATTAGGAAAGACTGTCAGGGTGGTTCAGCACCAGAATAAGTTGCCCGGGGAGGTTGTGGAATCTCCATCATTGGGGATTTTGAAGAGCAGGTTGGACAAACGCCTGTCAGGGCTGGGCTGGAACTAGATAATCCTTAGTCCTGCCAGGAGTGCAGGGGACTGGACTAGCTGACCTGGCAAGGTCCCCTCCAGTCCTACGGTTCTAGGACTCAGAGCAGCAGGGGCTGAATGCAATAGTCCGGACTGGCGCTTGATCGGGACAGCAAACAAAACCCCTCGTCTATGAAACTGCAGCCCTGAGGAGCAGAGATCTCGGCTGTATGACCCACCTGAGAGGCATGTCCAGGAGCACAGCCTCCTAGTGCCACCCTGGGGAGGACCCCCAGTGAGCCCCCAGTCCACTCACTGCAGGATCCTGGGGTCCTAGTCGAGTACTGAAGGGGCCTGTCCCAGCCGGGTTCACAAGCCCCAGGAGGAGGACACGGGGGGGGAGGGGGGGGAGGGCATAGGCTGCAGCATGCAGGAGACAGAACTCAATAAATAGAAGCTTTTATTACAATAGAAAATAGTAAAACTGTCCTGTTAAAAGAGACTCGCTGCGCCCCTCCCCCCCCCAGGGCCCCAAGCTGCTGCCCAACCCCACTGAGGGAGACTTACAAGCAGCAGGCACAGATCCTGCTCAGCAGGGCAGTCCCAGTTAACTCTGCCCAGGGCCACCTGGCCCCCCTCGGCCGTCAGCCCCTGGCTCCAGGCAGGAGACATCAGGGAAGCCACAAAGGGCCAGACAAATAAATACGGGTTTCAGCAGCACAGAATGGGCAACCGCCCGGAGAGCAAGTGGAGGTGTGGGGTGTAAGGGCTGCCCCAGATGCCTGCCCGTGACCTGTGTGAGCCCCCCACCGGCCCTAGATCCCAGGATAACTAGGAAGTGACCTCGGCATGGTCACTACTCCCCTTAGTGAGACTGTTAGGAACCACCGGGCTACAGCTCCGTGCAGCTTCCTGGAGGTTGTGTCAGTGTCTGCCCAACGTGTCGCCCCCCGGCGCCTGCCCTCATTCAGTGCTCCCCTCCTCCCCACCAGCAAAGGCCCTGGGTCCAGACCACAGGAGACGGCAGAGTCACCATCAGGCTGCCCCTCCGCAGCCGCACACCCAGCCAGGTGGCCAGCTCTGCCAGTCAGCACCTCCCAGGCTCAGTCCAGGACCTCCTGCACGATCTTCCGCAGGTCGATGGAGAACATCCCCTCCCAGGGACCACGGATCCACTCAACCAGCTGGGCCAGCAGCTCGGGACATTCTGTGTGGATGTGCCAGGTGCTCTCCACCTTCAGCACCTATGTGGGGAGGAGGAGGAGGAGGGAGTCAGGACAGATCCAGCTCACACTGGCTGCTCCCGTCTCACAGGCCCCGTGTCCTTGTGTCTCCGGAGCTGGCTACACCTACGGACCCCAGCAGCTGGTGCAGTCGCCCAGGCCCCAAAGCAGGCCCCGATTCTGGCCAGGATCCATCTCCCAGCACAGGAACAGGGTCTCCTTGTGCCTCTCTCCCAGGACACGGCTGTGCTGGTGCAGGTGCGGCAGGCGTTCACACACGCTGGTGAACAAGAGTGGTTGCTGGCTGCGGGAGACACCCCGTGCAGCAGCATCGTGGCACGCCTCACCTGCCCCCCAGCCAGAGACCCTCGGGTCCAGGACAGGAGGAAGAGGTTGGGACAGGACAGAGGGTCCCTCACTAGGGTGGCTCCAAGTCAGAGCCCAGAGCAGCAACCCCTGCCCCGGGCACTGGGGACCCCGTGCGCCACAGGATGCCCCGTCCGGTTACCTCGTCATAGAACATCAGCTTGACATCGCAGGGAGAGAAGCGGTAAGTGATGACGCTGCTGATGCTGCTGATTGGCTGCTTCTCCTTCAGCTGGACACTGCTCTCGGGGGGCACCTCCCTCTCCCCAGCTGGCGTGGGCTGGACCCGCTGCCACTGGTGATTCTCCTCCAGCAGGAAGAGAGTGCTGCAGGTGCTCAGCAGAGTCACAGGGAAGGCAGAGGCACCTAAGGGGGAGTGGGACAGGGAGTTGGTCACTGGGATGGACTCTGCTCTCCTTACTCAGGCCCTGGATTCCTCATGGGGCTGGCTTCCGTGCCCCCCAGGTCCAGCCACACCAGCCCCAGAGGGGAGCCCCCCACTGCCCAGGAGTGGGTGGTCAGGAGTCCTGACCAGTCTCCCCATGGCTGAAGGGGGACAGGGAAGCAGCTCCCCTGGTGAAGGACCAGCCGGAGCCTTGATTCCTGGATCTCATGGCCAGATGGGCCCATTAGATCTAATCTGACCTCCCATGAGACAGGCCAGAGCGCCAGCAGCTCCCCCTGCACTGAGCCAGGGATGCATCTGAGCAAAGCTCCGCCAGGAAGGTACCAGGCTGGATATGCAGAGTCAAGATGGAGAATCCACCACGTCCCTTGGGAGTTTGTCGCAGTGGTTAATCGCCCGCACTGGGACAAAGCATGTGGCGTATGTCTAACTGGAATTTGTCTGACCTGTTCTGCCAGTCTCCACTCGAGTCTGGAGCCCTGCCGCAGGCAGGATCTCCCCGGAAGGGACAAACAGGCTAATCAACTCATTTCCCTGTCCTCTTTGGTAAGGTACAGAGACAGCTCCTTCAGCCCCACTCCCGGGCGCTTTCTCTGGCCCTCAGATTTGTGTGTCTTCCCCATCCCCCCCTCTGGCTTTTCAGACACTTTTCCAAGAGCTGACACCCAAACTGGGCTGCCTGAGCTATTGCAGCTCCCGCCTGGAACCAGAGAGGTGGAAATGCTGCTGCGCTCCACGCCCCCAGCTCTGAAGGAACAGGAACCCTGTGGTCTGTTCCCACCCATGGGCCGGCTGTGCCCTTCTCCCGGGTCTGCAGCCGCTGCCACAGCTGCAGGTGGAGCAGGGCCCAACACAGGACAAGTCCCCTGTACCTTGGATCAAATACGCCAGCAGGTAGAAGAAGGGGCTGGATGTGCCATCTACAGCCACTGAGCCCAGGGCCTTTTCCAGGAGAGGCCTGGAAGAGGAGACAGCAGAGAGTTACTGCACAGACACCACCTGCATCGCTATGGCCTGCTCCAGGGCAGTGTTCTCTTCCACCACATCCTGCCCTGCAGTTCCCCTGGCCTGTCCAAGAACATTCCTGCTGCCTTCCCAGTTCAGATTCAAACCCCTCCCTCCTGGGCTCCATGCTGCCCTGCGCCTGCCCAGATCAGGTCCCGCCTTCTCCTGTTCGGTCCACCCCTCTCCTGCTCCCAGCTGCCCTCTCCGGCCTGTGCGCTCCCCAGCCAGCCTGCTGCCCCAGCTCTAAATCCAGTGCCTGAGGGCAGGCCCCAGGGTAGGTGTTCAGAGTGGGTGTCCAGTGGGGCAGGCTGGGAACACGCTGCACACCCCACAAGGGGCGGGCAGGTGCTGCCCCCCGGCTGCTCTTACCAGAGCCGATGCTGGGGATTCATCTCAGCAGTGCGGATCTCCTTCACTCCACTCCTGTGCTTGCCTGGCAGCTCTTGCAGGAGATCTAGGCAGGAGCAGCAAGGCAGAGTGTTACCCAGGAGTCCCTGGGGCAGCGCATCCAGGATCAGGGATCGTTGGCGTTTCCATGTTAGAGTGAGCACTGAAAGCACGCGGGGCTGGTTCTCACCAGGGAAGGGTTTTCCAAACCTATGGCCAGGTGCAGCCTCTTGCCAGATTCCCTGCTCTAGAGGACAGCGGACAAAGACCCCCCAGCTCCACAACTCTTACACGTCAAGCACTGTAGGAACTGGTCACAGCGGCTCTGGTTCCGGATTAGCAGGTTGTAGGAGGCCTTGGGATTTTCAAACTCCATCTGCAGGCTCTGGTGGCCCAGCCCCATCTCCAGGCAGCAGAGATCGGACAGGTAATAAGAGTCATTTTTCTTCAGCCAGTCCGCTGGCTGCCCCCTAAACAGAGAGCAGAGTTCTCCACAACCATAGCAGGCTGCAGCCACCCCACGGCCCTCCACTTCCCCCTCCCTAGGCTCCCATGCAGGCCTCTACCAGGAGAGCTAAGCACAGGGAGACTATCAGGAGAGCTAAGCACAGGGAGAACCACCAGCTGCCTGTTCCTGTTGAACGTTCCAGGGAGAACCCACAGCATGGAGCTCTGAATGAACCTCAGCACAGCAGGAACGCACGAACAGTGCCACTGGGTCAGACCAAAGGTCCACCCAGCCCAGTGTCCTGTCTGCCAACAGTGGCCAGTGCCAGGTGCCCCAGAAGGAACGAACAGAACAGGGAACCATCAAGTGATGCCCCCTCCCCCCCATCCACTCCCAGCTTCTGGAAAACAGAGGCTGGGGCACTCCAGAGCATGGCTTTGCATCCCTGCCCATCCAGGCTAAGTCACTGACAGAGCTATTCTCCAGGAACTTATCTAGTTCTTTTTTTAACCCTGTCAGTCTTGGCCTTCCCAACATCCCCTGGAGAAGAGTTCCACAGACGGACTGTGTGTAATGTGAAGAAACACTTCCTCTTGTTTCAAACCTGGTGCCTATTTTCATTGGGTGACCCCTAGTTCTCCATCATATCCCCCCCCTTACTTGTCTTTCCCAAGCCAAACAATTTGTCTTTTTAATTTCTCCTCCTATGGAAGCTGTTCCATTCCCCTAATAATTTTGTTCCCCGTTTTGGAACCTTTTCCAATTCCAATACATCTTTTCTGAGATGGGGCAACTACAACTGCATGCAGTATTCAAGATGTGGGTGCACCATGGATTTATATAGAGGCAATATGATATTGTCGGTCTTATTATCTATCCCTTTCCTAGCTGTGTTTGCTTTTTTGATGGCCGCTGCACATTGAATGGATGTTTTCAGAGAACTATCCACAATTACTCAGAGATCTTGCTCTTGAGTGGTAACAGCTAATTCGGGTCCATCATTTGAAATGTATAGTTGGGTTTATGTTTTACAACGTGCATTGCTTTGCATTTATCAACATTGAATTTCATTTGCCATTTTGTTGCTCAGTCACCCTGTTTTGTGAGATCCTTTTGTAACTCTTTGCAGTCTGCTCTGCATTTATCTTGAGTAGTTTTGTATCATCTGCAAACTACCTCCTCATTATTCACCCCTTGTTCCAAATCAGTCATGAATAAGTTGACTAGGGCTGGTCCCAGTGCAGACCCTGGAGGGACACCACTGCAACTACCCCAGTCCTCTCAGCTTTGCTCCTCACCTGATCTCCCCGGTGATTTCCAGGACATGAATCCGGAGATCTGAGGCCACCAGGAGCGCAGGAAACTCCCCGTACCGGCCAAACTTCACCATGGCCACCTGGGAAAGCAGAGTGTGGAGTAGGTCACAACTCAACAGCCTCTCTCTTGCCTGGGGCTTTAGTAAGCATCTGAGCCACTCCTGCCCCAGGCATTCACCCAGCTCACCCATGCAGGCAGCTGAGTGCAGAGGATCTTGCACTCGCTAGGGCCTGCCCGCCGGGTGTGTGGGGAGCCCTCACCTTGAGGAAGTACTGGAACTCCTCCACGTTCTCCTCAAACACCTCCATGTCCAGGTAGAGCCTGAGGCGATGGTCCACGGAGCGGAAGTCCCACACGTCCAGGGGGCCGTTTGTGGCTGCAGAGAGCACAACAGGCAGATCAGCAATCCTATGCTCTGCAGCGAGGCTGCCCCAGTGAGCAATCCCTCCCTCAGACCCCAGCTGGGTCAGCAGCCAGGTAGTGATGCTCTGGAGTCATTGGGCATGTGCACATACAGGGGGAAGCCAGTCCGTGGGGTCCCACCCCCTTCAATCCCCCGGCCGGCACAGGGCTCTTGGCCACAGCATCACCCCTCGGGCTCGGCTCGACAAAACGGTGGGGATCCTCTCCTAAAAGCATTCTCCATCTGCAGATGCTCTCACCCTGCTCTGGCGTTGACACCCCTGGTAGCTAGACCACTCCTGGCTTCTCTAGAACCACGTTTCCACCAAGCCCCTCAACCAGCCCAAGGTCGCTTTGCAGTTAGGTGCTAATCCAGCCAATGGCTTATCCTGGAGCCGGCCTCCTTCCTGCACCAGCCTGGGATCCTTTTGCTCTGCACTGGGGGCGAGAACAGCTGCCAAGGCTTCAAGAAGGACCGCAAGGCAGCTGGAGGGGAGCCCAACTCAGACACCGGATGTGTGCCCACTAACCACAGGCGTGCACCCTAATCGCAGCTTGACCCTAAAGCACCTGCCAGCCTGGCCTCAGAGAGGAGAGCTTCCCCCAGGGGTCAAGAGTGGACAGCTTCCCCCAAGAATGCTGCTTTACTGGACCCGATTTCCCTCACCTGAAACTTCCACCAGAGGCCACGGGGCTTAGCCAAGGGCTGAGTCAGATTCAGCCTCTTGCTAGTGCCCTTGTGGCTATTTCAGCCCACGTGAATCGGTCTTAGTCCCATGGGCGGAGTCGGGCACCCCCTTGCTAAATGAGCCAGCACGTACCTCTGAGATCACCATGGGCAGGAGCACCCAGAGACCAACAGCAGCTCCTGTTCAATGCCACACACTTATGCTGGTACCAGAGAGCAGACGCTGCTACGCATGCCAGCCCCATCCAATCGGGACAGCAATTAGCAAAGAACGCCCAGGAGAGAGCTGCCCAATGTCCCCTAGCCCTGCAGCTCTGCTCTACTCACGGGGACTGAGGTTCCAGGTCTCCTCGGGCTCCGAGTTGAGCGAGAGCTGGGAGGGCGTGGGCACACGGGAGGTGCTGTAGTGGTAACTCCCCATCAGGCTCCCCGCACTGGTGTCCGTGCGGCTGAGGGACGAGTAGCAGCTCTTCAGGCCCAGCTCCTTCCTCCTGCCGTCCCCGTCGGAGCTGGAGTGGACGGTGCTGCCATGGTCACCACTGAGCTCCTGGGTCCTGGGCTCGGTCTCGGAGCTGTCGTCCTCCCCCCCAATATAGAACTGCCCGCTCTGGCTGCCCAGGACAGACGCTGCCTCCAGACTCCCCGGGGGCCCCGGCTCAGACGGCGCTTTGTCCACATGAGGCTGCGAGGGCAACGGGGTGCTGGAGAGCCTCTCGCAGGGCAGGAAGATGACGTGGTCGCTGGAGCAGCTGGGGCAGACCATGGCCTCACCAGGGGCAGTAGCCTCTAAGGGGGCAAGGGGGAGAGGTGTCAGGACTAGACAGACATAGCTCTTCCCAGCCCAGCAACTCAGACTGAAAAAACACCACACTTCTTAAAAGGATCCAGCCCGGCCCAGCCCCCAGGGCCCTCACGTGGGGGGGAGGGGGGGAAGGCCCAGCCCCCACGGGGGTGAGGGGGGAGGGGGGGGGAAGGCCCAGCCCCCCCAGGGCCCTCACAGGGGTGGGGGGGGGGGGGGGGAGGCCCAGCCAACAGCAGCCTGGTCTGCTGGTTGAGTCCCTGCTACGCCAGGTTCAAGAACAATCTCATTAAAGTCTGCGTCCTCAGGACCCACCAGCTCACTCCAATCAGCAACACTGGACTGACTCCCGACATCCACCTGCAGCCTCCCAGTTCCCTCACCCCAAGGAGCCATCTGCCTTAGCACACTGAACAGCCGCTGTTTAATTCTTCCTGCTGGAGAGGGCAGGCTCCGTCCCACCCGTGCCCTATCTGTCCTGTTAGCACAGTGCCCCTCAGCACGGCCAGCTGATCGCACGTCTCGTGCACCCGGGACTCTTGCCAACGCGTAAGCCAACTGCCCTGGGCACCAGGCTGTCTGCCGTGTGCATTCGGTCTGGCCTAGCCCCGTACCGTGGTTTGGCAGAGCTGAGGTCTCCATGCCTTTGCCACCTGCAGCCTCCACAGGATAGGCACTCTGCTGCCATGGTGCTAGGGGCTGGGCAAACTCCTGCTTGCATTTCAGGCACTGGAGCTTCACGGACCCCTCTCCTCCCTGACACCGGCGATTCTCCTCCAGAGCAGGGGACAGCACTCCCAGCACACCCTGAAAACAGCAGCACAGCGAGAGGTGGAGAGAGGCTGCCAGGGGGCTGCGTGTCGGGGTGAGACCAGGGTCTGGATGTGAGCTGGGCACACCTGGCACAGCACAACCTGAGCTCAGTTCTCAAGCACAAGCCCGGACAGAGCCTGGGGGCGGGGAGAACCATCTATCAGGGTCAGACTTGGCCAGTGTAGCCTCAGCCTCACCGCTGGTTCATGAGCAGAGACAGCTGTTGCACGCCAGCCTCTGTTAAACACCCCACCCTCCCAACACCCAGAATCCCGGATGGGAGATCAGCACCGGTGCCTCCAGCAGGCTTTTAAAGGCCTGGGTTCTAACTGACTAGCTAGGACTCTATGCCCTCCTTAAAGCCCAGGTGTATTTCTTAGCCCCAGGCCACGGCACCAGGAGCCCTGCTCCTTCCTCATCCTCACACATCAGGGGGTAGTTGTTGCTCCCCACGCCTGCGGGCCCTGTGCAAGCCATTCAGCAGGTCCTCTGAGGCTTGTGGATCTTGGGAGCCCTCCCGGGGCTTTTAGACTGACACACCCAGCTGAAGTTGCAGACCCTAAGTGTCACCTAGCGCCAGTACCTATGCCAGTGTACAGACGCACTCATGCAAAACGCCAACAGAGCCCGGTCGCTGGAGTCAGGATCGAACCTGGGATCTCTGGAGCTAAACGCAGGAGCCTCTATTGCTTGAGCGAAAGGCCACATGGCCCTCAGCTAGGGCTGTAGCAGACCCGGTCTCTAGCTGGGCTAGGTGCACTGGAGGGGGACAGAGCCACACCCAGCAGGCCTGGGCCCAGAACAGAAGGCCAGGTCGGCTGTGGAGCCTGCAGCATGGCTCATGCCACTGGTCTCAGCTCCGCACACGGAGCCCACGCCTTCCCGCACCTGCACGCAGAGCTCTGGGTGATCATCCAGCACCACGTATCTGCGCTTCCGACGGTCCTTGCGGATGTAGCCAAAATAGAGTGTGAGAACAGGGAACACGCGCTCCAGGTCCTGCAAGGAGACGACAGCATAAAGCCCAGATCCCCGTCAGGAGAGGCCAGCCCGGGCAACGTGCTCCTGGGATTTAGCAGAGTACTGCACAGCACACCCGGCAGGACTCTTTTTGGAGGCAACCTTTAAAGGGAATGGGTGAGCCCATAAGCACCAAAGAGTCCTGTGGCACCTTAAAGACTAACTAAAGTATTGAAGCAGAAGCTTTCATGGGCTAATACCACTGCTTGCATCCGATGAAGTGGGTATTAGCCCATGAAAGCTTCTGCTTCAATCCTTTAGTTAGTCTTTAAGGTGCCACAGGACTCTTACCTCTGCTATTCCAGACTAACACTGCTCCCTCTCTGATTCATAAGCACCAGAAATGTTCCAAGGCCCAGATGGAGGCCCTGTTCAAAGAACGAGGTCTGTGCCATGCAGTGCCTCTGCCCAGAGATCGGGGTCAGGGAAGACCAAATGAGTCAGTGCTGCCAGAAGGGCTAAGGAGGGGATGAGGAGAAAGCAAGAGGCACATGAGCACATCACCAATTCTAAGCCTATGTGGACTAATCCAGCGAGACTGTCTGGACACAGTTAACGCAGTGGTGGTGTAGTCACGTCGGTCCCAGGTTATCAGAGACAAGGTGGGTGAGGCAATCTCTTATTGGACCAGCTTCTGTTCGGAGCTCAGAGCTAGTCTCTTTCACCAACAGAAGTTGGTCCAGTAAAAGATATTTCCTCCCCCACCGGGTCTGGACAGAAAAGTTACTTTAGAGTCTAACTTGATCAGCAGCTACAACGGGAGGCTGTGGTCAGCAGAGCAGAGCGGTTTGCATGCTAGAAGGGAAGGGAACAGGCTCACCCGTTTACTGAGCTGCCAGCAGTTTTGCAGAGCCATGCGGAAGCAGGACTGTACTGGACGATTAGGGAGATTTGCTGGACCGATCTCAAAGGAACCTGGTAAGTACTGCCCAGGCCAGGGAGCGAAGTCCAGTGTTCTGCTGGGTTGCAGTGTGGTCGAGTACAAAGCCCAGCGATGTGTTAAGAGCTAAACCAGCTCTATTTCCGGAACCCTCTGCCCTGAGAGCAATTTGTTCTACGGCCTACACAGAGGAGCACGTCCTGCCCTCGGCTCTGACCATTGTAGCATTGCCCTGGGCGTCCTTCAGCAACATGGAGCTAGGTAGGTCTAGGCACATGCAGAAGGGAGAGGCCGGCTTTAGGCTTTGCATTCTGGAGCGATGACCCCTTCTCTAACCCAGGCTTTTCCACCCCTCAAGCCAGTGTCTGAGATGCTGGCCCATATGAAACATCTCAACAGAGCCCAACTCACCATCCTTCTCCAGGTCATTTCAGAAGTCTCCACTTTCTGCAGGCTTCTCAGTTCCAGTTTATGGAGGACTCTGGCTGCCTTCAGCTCCACCTCAATCACATGTCGGGCTGTGACCCGCAGGAAGATCCAGTCTGGCTCTGGGTCACCATCACCTTCTATCTGGCTCACTAACACAGGCCCGCAAAGGTCCACTGCCAAGTCAGACGTCCAGAGGTTAGTACACCGCACCCTAATCCTAACCCTCAGTGCCTTGCAGGGGGCCGCAGCTCCCCTGGAGCCAGGGGGGATGGAGGGGGGATGGAGGGGGCTCCTACATGCAGATGGGCCGAAAAGCTTCCCCCAGGCAGAACCTATTTACCTTCGGCCTTCTCCTCTTCCTCCTGGGCCGCGAGCTCATCCGCATCCATCTCGCCTTTCGGGCTTTCTGCCAAGGACTCCTCCAGCTGTGTCTCCTTTTCCTCCTCCTCCCTCATGCTGTCCAAGGGGAGGACGGCGTCCCTCGCTGACCCGGGGGGCATCTCTTGATCCTGGGGGGTGCTCTCGCTCGGCGTGTCGGTGCCGGGAAGGCTGCCTGCAACCTCCTTTGCAGGACAGCAAAAGGAAGGGACAGGCCCCTCCCGGTCATGCTCCTCCAGTTGCCGCTTGTACTGGAGCCAGTCAGCACCAAAGTGATCTCGGAAGGCGTCCATGCGCTCCATCTCCTTCTGGTGCCGCAGGACCATCTCTGAAGAGAGAAAACATCCTGGGGGCCCGGGGAGAGTCACCGCCCAGAGTCCCCAAGCCAGACCCCCCCCCGGGGGCGGGGCAGTTACTGTGTTACGGACAAGGGGAGTCTCACCAGCTGAGGAGGGCAGTGCTTGGTACTCGTGCTCCGTGTCACTGGGCTCCGAGATGCTCGCACGGCGGACTCGAATGTTTCCCTGGAAGGGACAGAAGGAGCAGGGCTGAGTGGCAGAACTACCCAGGTGACTAGACAGAGGCCGGGATGGATCCTTCAATTCCAAAAAGCCTGAGGAGGCCAGAGCACCCCCACCACACGGCACAACCCCCCACCACATGGCACACCCCACCCAGAGCATTTGCTCCAGTAGGTCTGTGACGAAGTAGGAATATGGTGTGTGCGTGCCTCAGTTTCCCCTATGCATTTCTTAAGTGTCTATGTGACGGAATGGGGGCTGGCAGTGGAAGCAAGCAGGCAACACCCCCTCCCCTCTCTACATGTGTCCATACCTGAGCTGTAATCTGACCCCAAGTGGGGGAGGGAGGTCACCTGACCTGGCTGAGCCGGGGGGGGGGGGGAGAGTGGCTGGAGAGAGTTTTTTTGGAGTTTGGAGTTGGCAGCTGGCTGGAAAGATGTTTTAGAATCTGAAGCTGGGTGGGCAGAAGGGAGGCAGGCCCAGGCAGGGTCTGGCCTCCCTTGAACCCCCAAAATGGATCCAGTTGAGGGCTCACGCTCGCTGTATGGTCTGGGTTAGACCAGATAGAAGTCATCGAATAAACCTGTTTTACTGGCTGGTTGAGAGTCACGTTTGACTGTGGATTTGGGGTGCAGAATCCATGGGCTCCCCCAGGACCCCGCCCAGGCAGGTTCGCTGGGGGAAGCACTCGGAGGGGCAGAAGGTGCTGAATGCTCAGAGGTCAGACCCAGGAAGGTGGAAGTGGGTACCCGTGAAGCTCCTAGCCTTGGAAACAGGTTGTGTACGGAGAAGGGGCCCTTCGCCTGAAGTCCTGTCTGGCTTCCTAGGGAGCGGTTCCAGACCATCGCCCGGGCGCTCCGTGACAAGGTCCGGGTCAACCTTTTGACCCAAGTCTTTTCCTCATGCTAGCTAAGCCCCTGTATACAGCCAGGCCACGATCCCCACTCTGCCAGCGGAGGAATGGATCAGACGGGGTCCTGCTGTATTTCACAGGACAGAGGAGCCAGTAACGCTGGGTAGCGAGTGACTCAGTCACAGGCAGCCTTGGATCAGCCCCTTCACCCAAAGCCCCAGCTATGGAGCGAAAGAACCAGTGGCAGACCTTGGATTTTCTCTGCGGGACCCTGGCAGCTCCACTCTCCCCCGGTGACTGGCTGTCGCTGAGGTCTGCACCGCAGGAGCTGTCCAGAGCACTATGGTCCAGCAGGGTCTTCTCCGAGGTCGAAGAGCGGATTGACTGGGCAAGGACCTGCCCAGATTTCGGAAGGTGCTGAAGCCAACAGGAGAGAGCGATATTAGCGGAGCATGGAGGGGAGGCCAAGGAGGGTGGGGGAGTGAGAGGCAAACCAAGCCAAAGCATCCAGGGGCCAGGGACTTCCCCAAGGAGATTGCCTGTTTTCCCCAGAGCAGGTGGCAGGTCATTAACCCAATCCCTGCACTTCCTATGGACATTGACAGAGATCTGACTGGTTAACTGGCATCCCAGAAGTGCCAAGTGTCCCACGGCACCTTGCTGGGGAGATGGAGGTCTCTAGGAGTTTGGTCTGGAGCAGACTAGCACTGCACCTCACCTGCTGCCCTGCTGCTCATGTCTGGAGCACAGTGGATGGTCCATAAGAACGGCCAGTTACAGTAAGAACAGAGCAGAGATGAGCCTCTTTCAGGAGGCAGAGCAGCTGATGGAAAGAAACTCCAGCATAAGGGGCATCAGGAGCAAAGCCACTGGTCTCATCCCCACCCCAGAGCAAGCTGCAGTTTATCACCCCAGACTCACCATCAGGTCCGAGGAAGTCAGCAGCTCTCCATCCAAGAGGAGCTGTAATGACAAAAACCCACCTGCAGTCAGCTGAGCTCGGCGCAGCCCCCGATGGCCCCCTACATTCTGTCTGGCTGGGACCCCCAGCCCCCACCCTCAGTCCTAGGACACCCCTGTTATACAGCCAGACACCAGCCTGCCAGGACCCAGATTTCCTTCTGCATTCCCGGCGCCAGAGTCACTGTATAGTGTCCTGGTGAACGGGACTCAGATTAAGGTTCAGAAGGGACCATTGGGATGGTCTAGACAAGCCGGGGACCTTCCCAAATGACTCCTGGTAGAACTAGAGCAGATCTTCAGAGAAACATCCTGTTCAATAAGCTCCACCTAGTGACGGAGCTCAGTCCAAGTCATGGTTTCCAGTAGGTGAGAGCAAAAAGGGCCGAGAAACAGGGATAGTTCCTGTACTCTGCAGGCAGGGGAGGTGTTAGACCTGCATTGATGAGAGTTTTTGGTACTATCTAATCATTTTTAATGTGTGCGATTCTCTTCTTCTGCCCAGCCCCAGAACTGCCACAGACTGATCCTGGAGCCCCAAGGGCAGAATGTGTATAGCAATGGCTATCAGTCCAGATTAGGGATTAAACCCCCTGCCTTGGCCATCTGCAAACCCAACCACCAGAAGCTGGAACTGAATTTGATAAACTGCCCTGTTCAGTTCATTCCCTCTGGGGCACCCAGCACCAGCCACTGACCCAGCCTGGCCATTCTCCAGGCTGCACATGGAGTATGTGGCTCCAATACTCACGCTGAAGGAAGCTGCCCTGGGAGACAAGTGTACGATGGTTGCAGATCGGTGGTTCTGGTGAAACCATAATGGGTTTCCCTCCAAGTGAAGCTGGAAGAGAGCACCACAGTAGGTGTCACTCATTTGCATTCCAGACTCCCACTCACCCTGCCTGCAACCAGTCCCCTCCCCCAACAGACGGAGCCACTTCCTCTAGCTGAGATGGCGATGAAGTGGCCCATCCAGGAAGGAGCTAAGCCTAGCAGTGCCACCTCTCATGGTCCTTTAGACCTGCTGTTTGAATTCAAATACAGAATGAGGTCAAAGGATCTCCGGGTCGTGTTCCTAAATCCCAGAGCGCCATTCCAATACGAATGCCCTGATGCGTCATTCATAGAATCACACTATCAGGGTGGGAAGGGACCTCAGGAGGTTCTAGTCCAACCCCCTGCTCAAAGCGGGATCAACCCCAACTAAATCATCCCAGCCAGGGCTTTGTCAAGCCTGACCTTAAAAACCTCTAAGGAAGGAGATTCCACCACCTCCCTACGGAACCCATTCCAGTGCTTCACCGCCCTCCTAGGGAAAAAGTTTTTCCTAATATCCAACCTAAACCTTCCCCTCTACAACTTGAGACCATTACTCCTTGTTCGGTCATCTGGTACCACTGAGAACAGTGTAGAGCCATCCTCTCTGGAACCCCCTCTCAGGTTTTACTCTGCAATAGGCTGTAAAGCTAGTTCTTAACCTCCAGCTGTGCCGTGTGCAACAGACTCAGTGACTAGAATTTGAGCAATTCATGCTCTCCACGCGCCAGAGACTGCCCAGCGGAGCGGGCAGCTGTAGTCTACTCCTATTGGTGTATTAGGACGGTCTCAGATCTAGCCAGTGACAGAGGCGAGCCCTCTGAAATACAGGCAAGTGCACAAGAGTAACCAAGGGCAAGGTTTTCCCTGCATAACCTATGTGGGGCAACGGATGAGGGAGAAGGAAACATTCCAGCTTGACCTGGAAATAGGGTGAGGCTGCAGGGCTGGGAGTTCTGGAAGACATCCCTGCTGGATTCATTGAGAAAGTGAACACAGAGGTTGCAGAGGACCCTGGCCAGAGAGTGATGCCAGCCTCCTCCCCCCACAGCCTTCCTCACTGAAATCAGAGTCTGCATTGAACTCAGACACTCCTCTTCTCCCCTGCACCTCAAGACCCAGAGGTCTCCCCTGGCACTTTGCTCACTTTTCTCATGTTGTGCAGCAGGGACAGTGGTGCTAACTGGGCATGTTCCAACAGCAGGTTATAGGCTACATCCAGGTGCTGCAGGTTTAGCAGTTGCTCCGCCCCTGCAGACAAAGAGATGCCAGCGATAAACCAGGAAATCAACACAAAGGAGCTCTCTCTCCCGAGGAGCACTGCCTGAACGGATCCCAGAGCTCTCCTTCTGGGCTGGGGAAGGGAGGGAGGGAAGGAATGGCCCCAGGCTGCTCCCAGTTCTGGGACCAAAGTGCCTACGACACTCCCCAAGCCATCCCACTCCTGGGCTCACCTTTAATACTGTCAAGTTCATTGTTGCGCAAGATCAGAGTCACCAGCTTGGTTCGACTGTGGAGTCCCAGGTTTGGCACCTTTGTCAGGAAGTTATAGGCCAGATTTAAGTACTCCAGCTCTGTAAGGGCCTGCACAGAGAGAAGGAGAAGAGCCCTCAGAGCCACTCAGTTCATGGACTCTCAGGATTGGAAAGGACCTCAGGAGGTATCTAGTCCAACCCCTGCTCAAAGCACGACCAATCCCAACTAAATCATCCCAGCCAGAGCTCTGTCAAGCCTGATCTTAAAAACCTCTAAGGAAGGAGATTCCACCACCTCCCTAGGGAACCCATTCCAGTGCTTCACCACCCTCCTAGGGAAACAGTATCATGGAGTCCCCGGAGCAATGGTCTGGAACCTCTCCCTAGGAAGCCAGTCAGGACTCTGGGGGGAAGCTTCCTCTCCATGAAAAGCCTGTCTCCAAGGCTAGGAGCTTCACAGGTACAGCTTCCACCTTCTGGGTCTGACGTCAGAGCATTCAGCACCTTCTGCCCCTCTGTGCACATCCCCCAGCGAGCCCGCCCAGGCGGGGTCCTGTGGAAGCCCATGGGTCTGCACCCCAAATCCACCGTCAGACGTGACTCTCAGCCAGCCAGTAAAACAGAGGTTTATTAGGGGTCAGGAATATGATCTAAAACAGAGCTTGTAGGTACAGAGAGCCGGACCCCTCAGCTGGATCTATTTTGGGGGCCCAGGGAGGCCAGACCCTGTCTGTGCTTCCCTGCCCTTCCTTAGCCAGCTCACAGTGAAACTCACTCTCCAGCCCCTCCTCTTTCTTTTCCTTTGTCTCCTTCCTGGGACCAGGTGGTCACCTGATCCCTTGTTCTCACCTTCCAGCTAACACCCTGCAAGGTGGGGAAGGGCCAGGACATCATTTGCCCGGAGATAGGGAGTTGGGCCAATCTTAGCCCTTATCCCACCACCTAGAGACACTCAAGAAATGCACAGGGGAAATTGAGGAACCCACGCAATATCCTGAGGAAACATTATGAACAGTCCCACTCCGTCACAAATAGTTTTTCCTAATATCCAACCTAAACCTCCCCCACTGCAACTTGAGACCATTGCTCCTTGTACTGTCATCTGGTACCACTGAGAACAGTCTACATCCATCTTTAGAACCCCCATTCAGGTCGTTGAAAGCAGCTATCAAATCTCCCCTCAGTCTTCTCTTCTGTAGACTAAACAATCCCAGTTCCCTCAGCCTCTCCTCAGAAGTCACATGCTCCAGGCCCCTAATCATTTCTGTTGCCCTCCTCTGGACTCTTTCCAATTTTTCCACATCCTCCTTGTAGTGTGGGGCCCCAAACTGGACACAGTACTCCAGATGAGGCCTCACCAATGTCGAATAGAGGGGAACAATCACATCCCTCGATTTGCTGGCAATGCCCCTACTTATACAGCCCAAAATGCCATTAGCCTTCTTGACAACAAGGGCACACTGTTGACTCATGTCCAGCTTCTCAGTCACTGTAACCCCCAGGTCCTTTTCTGCAGATCTTGTGCCTAGTTATTCAGTCCCTAGTCTGTAGCAGTGCTTCTCTCCAGTCATAGGAGGTGGAGCCCTACCTCAGCTAGTCACAACAGCTGCACCCAGAAGCTCTCCAAGTGCTTTACAACCATCTGTGCCAGATCTGGACTAGGCCCCGGGAGCCCTGGCTCACAGCTGCATGCTCAGCGCTTGCTATTCATGAAGTTAAAGAACAGCAGAACCCAAACAGATCTAACATTAAAGGTAAAGCTATCTTAAAGCCGATTGGCAGCTTAGCTTGGAAGAGCAAATCTGAGAGTTAGGAAATTCACTGGCACTGAATTCTAAGGCACTTCCATGGCCCCTCCTCCCACCCCATTCCTACAGTCCCAGTGCCTCACAATCACTAGTGCATTTCTCCTCGCATACCCCCTGTGAGGCAGGGAGCGTGGATATTCCCATGCTACAGACAGAAAGAAGGCACAGAGGAAGAGACCAGCCCAGTGGAAGTCTGTGGCAGTGCAGTGAACTGAGCCCAGTCTCAAGTCCCAGGACACTAACCACTAGGCAATCCCTTTCTACACAGCTATCCAAGACTCTGGCTGCAAGACTCTGGCTATCCAAGACTCTGGCTGCAAGCACCAGTGTGGGAATGTGTGGGGGTGTCCGTCCAAGCTCCAGCCACGGTCCCAGAGCAGCAAGAGGTTTCTGCAGTAAAGCTGTTTGAGTTCACACTGGGGGTGGCGTTTGCAGACACTCAGCACTGGTCTCTCTGCTCCTACTGGAATCTGCCAAGTTTGAACAGCCACTCCCAGGGGAGCAGAGCACGTCAGCACGGGCTGCGTTTGAAAATCCCACCCTTGGCTGTCAGATTTCACAGTTCACATCACATGGCGTCACCCCCTCCCCACTTCGTTATTGAGAGAAAGGTTCAGTGTGGCCAGAGACGGCCACTCCGGGCGCTGGCTCAGCCTGACCCAAGGCAGCAGTTCAGGACCATCACACCACCGAGCGCAAGCCCCACACCCTGCACAGGGTGTAGCGGCTGAGACCTCGTGACGTTGGCAGTGAAGGTGGCATACCCAGAGAGGTCCTCAGTCTAGGGAAGATATATGGGGCATGCTGGGGTCTGGCTCGTGGTGGAATGGCAGGCGGAGCGGGTCACCCGGTTTCACACTCAATCGCTCCACTGGACATCATTCCTTCCAGCAGTGGCACAGCACGCCCGCACTGGGCACTGCATGACAGCACAGCACTGAAACAAGGTCACTCCTGACCACTACACACAGGAGCAGAGGCTATGCAGGGTCTTCATGAGCCAGCCACAAGGCGCTGCACTGGCAGGTCCCACAGGTGCCTGACTCCAGCTGATCAAAGGTTCAGGGAATCTCTGGCCTGTCTCTAGCAGGGCAGTAAAGGGCTACACATCAGGATGCTGCCCAGATTACCTTGGTAAACTGAAGGGGCCAAGCCATAGCCCCTAGCTATGCAGCAGCTATCTGCTTTAGGGTGGGGGGTGCAGATCATGGAGCTCCAGGCATGATCGGGGAAGACTCATGGAACCCGGGGCTCAACCCCCAGAACCTGCCCTACGATACTCACCGTTAAGTAGTGCTCGCAGTCCCGGATTCTGTTGTGACTCAAATCCAAGACCTTCAGGGCATTCAGCAGTTGCTGAAAGAGGGGAGAAGGGGTGCTAGAGCAACATCTTCAAGGCCCTTGACAAAACAAACATCTCCACTGCAGAATAGGAGGGCCAGGCTCTGACACCCAGACTCCCCACACCCTCCCCATGGGGCCTGGCAGAATCACGACCCCTCTACCCCATTGCACGCCACAGTGACGGGGTCCCCTCACCAGCGATCCATCCAGGACAGTGATGGAGTTGTAGCTGAAGTTAACGGACTGCAATTCCAGCCAGGGGAGGGCAGAGCTCAGATCCCCTCCACAGGCTGAGATGATCTCCTAAGGAGGGGGGAGTGACGAGAGATTAGCAGCCAGCACTTGACAAGCGAAGGGACCCAGTACAGGGCGGACACGCTGCATCTACAGACCACGCCCCTGCATACTTCAGTCAGTCATCCCCACTCCGCCCAGCTGCTACCCATGGGGACTGGTGGGAGCCCCATGGCAAGACTTAGAAGGAAGGGGACGTGCTGTGACCTGGGACCTCTGAGGGCCTGCAGTTATTGGCATGCTCTGATCAGTTATTCCTGGACCTGAGGCATGAAGATCGATCAAGCCATTTACAAAATTGTTAACTTCAGCAAACCCCCTCCCCGCCCCAGTGGCTGTCTACCACCAACCCCAGCCTGCTCTGCCGGGGAGACTGGCACAGAGCAGCTATGCCGAATGCCCGGGAGATCATGCAACTCACGCTCTGGTAGACCAAGAGGAGCGAGGTCCTCAGCCTCGGAGTGGAGGACCCTCAGAGAACTCCCTTCTGGCAAACCCCACATAAGCACCTTTGTTAAGTGTCACGCGAGGATAGAATTGTTGCCAAGAGCACTCGAGCCTCTGCAGGTTAAAACCTGAGCCTCCCCCCCCCCCTCCCCCAAACAGACTGCAGATCACAGGGCACTGCGCAAGGCACTCCCGGCAGGCAGCCTCACTGCCAACTGCAGTCAGTGCTTCTTAGTTGCGGCCTCCTGCAGCACGTGACAGGGCTCAGGGTCACAGGTGGGGATGAGCTGACAGGTTCCAAGGAGAGACGCTCTAGCCAGGCTTAGTGTAAGAGGATCCAGGCCAGCCCATGCCACATGCTGGGAACCACCGGAGCCAGAGGTTAGAGCTTGTGTGACCAAGAGCAGGGAAACCTGACCACTCCTGACTAGTGAGAGTCTGCTCCAGAGGGCAAGTCTCAGTCAGCTGCCTGGGGAATAAGAACCCCACAGAACAGTGGTTGGAGTGTCCCAGACTCACAGGTCATGCCCACGCTTGGCCCCGTACGGGTGTGTGTGTGTCCGTCCCTTTCAGTGCGACAGGGTACACTCTCTCTTGGGGGTCCAGCCCCTCCACCTCCTGGAGCCTCACCTCTCTGAGCTTTGGCACCCGTCTCTGCTGTGGGACCCCCAAGGCCTCCACTCCCACAGGGAATAATGCTACCCTGTTCTCTAGACTGGAGTGACTCTCAACCAGTGTCTACTGAGCATTTGAACAGCACAGAAAACTCCCAGGGCCCTCAGGCCTGGCCTCCCTCACACAGAGACAGCTCCCTCCCCAGGGGCCCACAAGACCAAGCAAACCCATTCTTGTGCCCAGGGATCAGCTCCTAGCCCAGGCCCAGGCTCAGCGCCAGCACTCACCTCCAGCGTGCTGACACATTTGCTGCAAGTTAAGGCCTCCAGCTGGGAATAGACGAACCGCAGCCCCCGCAGGCAGTGCAGAGGGACAGATTTCAGCTGTGGTCATGAGAGAAAGGGGAGAATGCATGTCGGAGAGTCACAGCACCACAGCAGCCACCTCCCTGCCACCAGCCCAACGTCAGGGGAGCTGCCCTTCTCCCAGCTCTACAGCAGCACTGCAGCATCCCCAGCCCCAGCAGCATGTTGCCCAATCTCTGGGAAACTGGGGCAGTCCCCAAAGCCCCTGGCTGGAGCTGGAGGGTCAGCTAGTCCCCCCAGCAGTACTGACCTCTAGGCGCCGGAGAGACTTGAAGGGGAAGATCTTGACAGAGGATTGCAGGTTACAGCCGGGAAGGTGAACGAGCTGCAGAGGGATGGAATGGGCAGAGTCATTCAAAGCCTCAGGGAGGTTTATACGGCAACCCCCTGCACCTTCTCAGAGCTGTCAGAACCCCCTTCTGGCCTCTGCTTCCCGATTCAGCACCCTGCCCTCCCAAAGAGCACCGACAGTGCTCCTCCCAGCCAAGAAGCAGAGTTTCATTGACTGTGAAGTGGGGACAGGACTAACCAGGGGCAGCCCTAAGGCACTGACAAAGGCAATGCCTCCCCTGGAGGGTTCCCATGGTGTGCGCCATACGGTGCTGCTCCAAAGTCAGATTCCCGTCACACAGAATGGAACACAAAACCAGCACAGGGTTAGTATGGTCATTAGTATGAATTTGAGCATCCTCCCCCCAAAAAACCCAACAACCAGACACTGCAGGAACCCACCACTCTGCTGGTGGGGGTGCTCCTTTGGGTAGCAGCATCAGCAAATGGCCCAGACCATTTGCTCCCCAATGCAGCATGGCTCACACATCGCACATCACTAAAAATGGTTATTAGAGGTGATTAGACCTTGCCTAGGAACGTGTACCGCCTCCTCCGCTCAGCTGTACCAGCATGAGTGGGAGCTCTGGTATAGACAAAGCTCTGGTGTTGTGCGCCTTTTCCCCCACCATCCTGAACAACCCTTCCAGTCAGTGGGTTTGACTTAGGCCTGCTCTACATCCACGACTTAGGTGTACCTATCTACTTTGGTCAAGGCTGTGAAAAATGTGGTACCTTGTGCAATGTAGTGACCCCCATATACACAGCTAGACAGACACACAATTGTGGATTACGCACAATTAGCCAAAACCTCCTTATATCAATGCAGGGAGCGCCTGTGCTACAGCGATACAGCTGCAATTCTGTAACTGTGCCAGAGTCACATCGAGACAACCTAGGAACAGACCCAGCGACAGGCACCCCAGCTCCACTGGAGCACACCAGTGGTAACATCAAGTCTGCTGGAAAGGCGAGTGTTCTGTATTTCCCAATGCTTGTGATTTGGTCAGCCCATCTCTGCAAGGGGTCTATTAAACAGACTGGTCCTCCCCAGACTTTGGACTGGTGTTGCAGACAGGCCTCACGATCCAGCAGCCCTTGCCGAAAGGTTCCTTGTGCTTCCATCCTCTGCCCACTAGAGTTTATGGCTGCACCCTATCACTGTCTCCCCACAGTAGGATTTCATTTTATTGGGGCAGGTTAGTCAAACACAGGAGGAGCCTAAAAGCAGGAGCTGGAAAATCCAGAGGACACTACATCAGGGGTCAGCAACCTTTCAGAAGTGGTGGGCCGAGTCTCCATTTATTCATTAATTTACGGTTTTGCATGCCAGTAATACATGTTAACGTTTTTACAAGGTCTCTTTCTGTAACTAAAATATAGAACTAAACTCTTGTTGGTTGTAAAGTAAATACGGTTTTTAAAATGTTTAAGAAGCTTCATTTAAAATTCAAATGCAGAGCCCCCCAGACCGGTGGCCAGGACCCAGGCAGTGTGAGTGCCACTGAAAATCAGCTCATGTGACGCCTTTGGCGCACGTGCCATAGTCTGCCTACCCCTGCACTACATTTATACAGTCATGGCACTGCACTGTCTAATCAAAGGATAGACAGCACCGTGAGTTCTGTGATGTCGCACATGGAGCAAGGGCACTGTCACAGATCTCTGCTTCTCTCGAGCAGTCATGATAGACAGGCCCTTTGGCATTCAAGATACTCACCAAACCTGGAGCCATCAACTCCAGAGCCCATCACTGCTGTCAAGAGCGCAGCTGGAAGGGTGGCTAATCACAGCTGTGGGGCTTGCACAGCAGAGTTTTGGCTTAGGGGGTGCCCATGAATATTTGAGAAGAGATTGTTTCAGGCCCAGCCTTTGGTTTGTTTCCTGATCATTTAATAGCCTCCCCCTTTGTTTATATCCCGTCCAGATTACTCTCAGACCATTTCTCCAAACAGGTCACTGACTGTAGAGGAACAGTAGCAGCTTCCTTCCTTTCAGTGCTGGTTACAGACCTAGCTCATTAATTATGCGACAACAAGCACACAACGTAGACCCTCTGTGATGAAGTTGTACTCCAGTGGGTCTGTATTTCCCAGAGTCTGGGCATCATTTTGATCTCCTGACCCATTGTTTTGACAATGCCCAGCTCCAGAGCCCAGACAATTCAAAGTTAATTAACATTCAAATACTGAACACATTTTAACCCTTCTTTTGCTGAAAGCATGAGAAGTGAGCCCAGCATCTTAGGTCTGACTCTCGGCACACCACTGCCCGTACACCTGGTCCACACCCAGGTTGACGCAAGGCAATTTACGTCAATCCATGCACGTGCCTCTTGGGTCTCCAGCTGACATCAGTACCCTGCTAGGGTGATGCAGTAAAGCCACCTTCCCAAACAGCATGGACCATGTTTGACCTAATGAGACTGACACCATACGAGGGCAGACAGTGTATGACCTATGTCTACACTAACCATCCTCCAGCAGCTGTCCCACAATGCACCATTCCTTGCAGAGGTGACTGCTCAGGTCACTAATGTGAACTCCACTGCCTGATGTCAGTGACCAGAAGGCCCCCACATTTTCAAATGCTTTCCCTGTTTTCCCAGCTTGGTGCACACCTTGCAGCTCTCCCTTGCAGGGCCCTGGCACACAACCTATCATGGTAGCGCCACAGCCTAGCCTGGCTCCTGCCTGGAGCAGACAGGAGGTACTGGGTCTCCTAGGCCTGTGGGGAGAAGAGGCTGTGTAAGCACAGAGACAGACCGCCCATAGTAACATGGACAGCACGGGGGACGCTGGCAAAGGAGTGCGATAGGGATCAGCCACTATGCCGTATAAAAGCAAAGGAATTGCACGAGGCATCCCACATGCAGGAGCAGCAGATGACTGTACATAGGAATGTCCTCTGTATCCTCCTGAAGTCTCTATTGACTCTCATGGTGATGCACTGCGATCCTATCCCAAAGAGGTCTAGGGATGAGAGTCATTTCTTCTTCCACAGTAGGGCACTTTTTCATGCCACTCTGCCTGGCTTTGGGCAGAGACCACTGCAGCAAACAGGCTACTGAATACAGGCCAAAATGGCTTCAGGACACCAGAGCACCAGCTGAGCTATGCAGCAGTGAGATATAGGCTAACCTTAGGCAACAAACAAATGCTACAGACTCTGGCTGACCTATATGTCCTACAATCACAAAGGACTGCAAAAGGCATTGAGACCCCCATTGTAGCAGCCTCTGACACTCCCTTTCTCCACCTAACAACCAAGTGGCATCATGGCACATCCCTATGCCTACGACTGTGTACTGAGGGGCAGTAAGGAAAATCATAGCTTCACATACATCAGCTGTGGTTCTCACAGGTCAGTGCGTTTAGCCAAAATGGATGGTATTTCTGCACCAAAATGGACAAAGGTTTGCTGCTTTTCCAGTTTTGATGTTCCATTCTGTTAATTTATGTTCAGTGTGTGCATTGCCTTGTTTGCCCGTTTTGTCCTGTTTGAGTGACAAATTTCTTTTTTTGAGGGGGGCAAATAAATACCTTATTAGTTCACAATACAGATTGCAGAACACAAACTCAAAGCATCCACTACTTGTAAGTATACAGCACCTCAGAACTCATTGGTTCAAGACACCCAGTCACATGTAAGTGCACAGCACACCCTGCACAGTGCAAAGGTTCCGTAAAACAGTGTAATACTTGTACATATACACCAAGCACTGCTCACTTCTAGGAGGCCATAAACCTTCAGGGCCAGGGCAGCATCAGGCACGCAGCAGTACTGTGGCTGGCTGTTAGACATGCTCTTTCAAAGCCTCCTTCAACCACTCAGCTCCACAATAGCCCTGGTGTTTGCCTCTTCAAACTCAGCTGCTCCACCTCCACCCCGCTGGCAGTTTTTAATATACTCTGGGACAATGTAGGCTACAAGAGGATGTGCCAGCTACTGCTCCAGCGCAGTTCAGGAGTCCCACTGCTGCAGATCCATCCCCAGCAGGAGAGGATTAATGGCCCTATACACTTGCACAACAGCCCCCACTGTGGCTTTTCCGACTCCAAAATGATTTCCCACTGACCGGCGGTCACCACTTCTCCACTGCCAGTGCAGCTCATTCTTGGGTCTCTGCACTGGAGTGAGCTTAGCACACAGATCCAGGAATGTGGCTTTTCACACCCAGAAGTTCTGAAGCCACCACTCACCATCCCAAACTTGCATTATAATGCGATGCTACCAGTCAGTGCTCATTTCTTGGGCCCAGGAGCAGCACTCTGCCATCTGCAGCTGTTCTGTGAATGCCACCACAACCCTGAATTGTTTTGTGCTGTACCCCTTAATCTGTCCTTGAAGAAATCACTTCCTTTGCTATTGCACACTGGCAAGAACAGCAAACACCAGAGGATTATTCATCCTGTATCTGCAACATTCATGAGAACACAGAGATCCAGGCTTCTGTTGGAGACGGCAGGCACCAAGTAGTGCCACGTGGGTTTGTAAAATTAAAAAAAATACCCAAGCATGAAAATGACTGGATGGCATTATGGGATGGAGAAAGTTGTATAGTGGAACTTGACCCCTAACTCCTAGAGATTCCCCGAGAGACTTATTTCTACTCCACAACACACAGTGCAAGCATTGTTCGCAAAAGGCACTGTGCTATATGGTGGCACATCCAATACTAGAATACTTACCTGTGGTCTCACTGCACTTTGCAGTGACACAAGAGCTTCTGGTGAGTACACACACGCACAAGCAATAGATTGACTTCAGCAGCTGTGCGCAGACATAACTCATATTGACCAAAGTTGGCAGTACAGACATGGTCTTACAAGTAAAATCATGCTCTGAAGTGTCCCTAGCCTCTGTTTGCCAGAAGCTGTGAACGGACGACCGGATGGATCTGTTCATTCCCTCTGGGGCACCTGGCATTGACCACTGTCACTAGACAGGATATTGGGCTAGACAGAGCTTTGGGCTAACCCAGCGTGGCCGTTTACATTTCATCTACTTCAAGAACGTCTGGCAGTGTTGGAACCTTAAACACTAACCGTGCTGACTGAAGTGCTCTATTAGAACAGCTGTGTCTACCTCGAGGTTTTTCTGGGCATAGTCAGGGTTTTTTCACACCTGTGACTGTCAGCTTTGCCAGCATTAAGTGTAGACCAAGCCTTAAAGCAGTCACAGCATTCCCATCCTGGAACTCCCAAGTTGTTTTCACTTACAATTAGTATTGGACATAAGAATGGTCGTACTGGGTCAGACTACAGGTCCATCCAGCCCAGTATCCTCTCTACTGACAGTGGCCAATGCCAGGTGCCCTGGACTTAACGAACCTAATGGGTAAGAATCAAGTGATCTGTCTCCTGCCATCCATCTCCATCCTCTGATTTAGTTGGGGATTGGTCCTACTTTGAGCAGGAGGTTGCATTAGATCTCCTGTGGTCCCTTTCAAACCTGATATTCTATGATTCTCTGACAAACAGAGGCTACGGACACCATTCCTTACCCACCCTGGCTAATAGCCATTAATGGACTTAACCTTCATGAATTTATCTAGTTCTCTTTTAACCCTGTTATAGTCCTAGCCTTCACAACCTCCTCAGGCAAGGAGTTCCACAGGTTGACTGTGTGCTGGGTGAAGAACAACTTCCTTTTACCTGTTTTAAACCTGCTGCCCATTCATTTCATTTGGTGACCCCTAGTTCTTATATTATGGGAACAAGTAAATAACTTTTCCTTATTCACTTTCTCCACACTACTCATGACTTTATATACCTCTATTATATCCCCCCCCTTAGTCTCCTCTTTTCCAAGCTGAAAAGCCCTAATCTCTCCTCATATGGAACCCATTCCAAACCCCTAATCATTTTAGTTACCCTTCTCTGAACCTTTTCTAATGCCAGTATAATTGATAATTAATAATTGAAGTCCCCCGCTATTATTGAGTTCTTTATTTTATAAGCCGCTATAATCTCCCTTAGTATTTCATCACCATCACCATCACAGTCCTGATCAGGTGGTCAATAGAGCCCTATTATTATATTCTTATTAGAGAATGGAATTACTATCCAGAGTCTCTATGGAACATGTGGATTCATTTAAGATTTTTACTTTGATTCTACATTTTCTTTCACATATAGTGCCACACCCCCACGACCTGTTCTGTCCTTCAGATATATTTTGTACCTCGGAATGATTATGTCCCATTGATTGTCCTCACTCCACCAGGTTTCTGTGATGCCTATTATATCAATATCCTCTAACACAAAGCACTCTAGTTCACATATCTTATTTAGGTTTCTAGCATCTTCAATAAGCTCTTGGGTCTGGTTTCAGCTTACACCATCTCCACTCCTCTCCCACTACACCCTTACGCTTGGTGCAAAAGCATTCTCCTCTAACTCTTCCCATCTCTACCTAGTTCAAAGGTCATCTGAAACTCTCACACTTGCCTTCATCTGTTACTGGTTTTTTTACAATCCAATTACAAAGTGTACACTCTGAGCATTTCTAGTAATTCCCCTTCCCACTACAATAAAGCGACTAGACATTGGTCCAGCCGAATCAGTGGGAATCCAAGTAGTAGCCATGCACCCTTGCTAAGACAACAGATGCGATCTCTAACTTTCCCAAGCCTACCACCACCACCTACACCCTCGACTTACAAAGCTTGAGACAGCTAGCTCATCCATGCCCAAGTTTCCACCAGATACGGTTAACATGATCACAAACATTTTATGATTTACCCTTCAGTTTATTCACTACAATGCCAACCTGACCAGGGTCTGCTTTGATATTCCTCTATGTTGTCCTGTTTTTAACTCTGCAAAACCTTTTGGAGACCATTTGCTGGGAAAGATGCAATCCCAAATAAATACATGTCATTACATCACCACTGTGGGTTCCACATTCTATCTGAGGCACTGACTGTGTTGGGGGTACAGAGGCAAGTACTTTGATATGCATGCAATAGAGGGATAACTATACACATCTCAAGTGAACCCACCCTGGAGTGGGGATACAGAGAAACCTGTTCATGCAGTCCACTCCACCCCTGACAGACCCGCTAAGCTTACCATAATCTTTCTCCCTTCTTCCCCACAAAAATCATCACAGGGCACCTTTCCATTACAGACCTTCAGGGAGAGAGTCTTCTGCAAGATGTCAAACAGGAACTGGGCCTGGAGAATGGCAGATGTGTCTGCTGGGTGTGATGGGAGTGCAATGAAACCATGGTTCTGGTTCCGGGACACTAGATGCTGCTCAAACACCTGGGTCAGGTGTTGCAGAGTGGAGGTGAGTAAGGTGAGGGTGCTAGTGCCATCTAGGACCAAGTCTCCTGTAAAAGAGATCAGACCATTAACAAACCCAAAGTATTTGCAGTTCCATCCATAATTCACTTCACCACTTCCAGTGCTGTGACTGCAGGCCTTTCTCCTCTGGTCATGAACCATACCTAGCACCAATTCATTTGCCTGACATGACAGCATTAAATCACTAATTGTTTAAAATATGCTGTGAAAAGGAGCAAGTCAGAAGCAAAAACAGTTTTGGCCTTCGCAACATCCCCTGGCAAGGAGTTCCACAAGTTGACAACGCATTGTGTGAAATAATACTTGCTTATGCTTGTTTTAAATTTGCTGCCTATTAATTTCATTGGGTAACCCAGGGGTAGGCAAACTACAGCCCATGGGCTAGATCCAGGCTGCCAGCCGTTTTAATCTGACTCTCGAGCCCCTGCTGGGGACTAGGGTCAGGGGCCACTCCATATGGCTCCCGGAAGCAGAGACATGGCCCTCCTCTGGCTCCTACATGCTGCCCCAATCCCAATCAGCAGCTCTGAAGCTCCTATTGGGCAGGAACCACAGCCAATGGGAGCTGCAGGAGTGGTGCCTGCAGACAGGGCACTGAGGAGCCAGAGAAGGGACATGCTGCTGCTTCTGGGAGCCACCTGAAGTAAGCGCCGCCCAGAGCCTGCATCCCCGAGGCCCAACCCCGTGCCCCGATCCCACTCCTGTCCTCCAAAACCCTCTGTCCCAGCCCAGAACACCCTCCTATACCCCAAACTCCTCATCTCTAGACAGAGCCCTCAATTCCCACATCCTCAGCCCTCTCCCACACCCTGAACTCCTCATTTCTGGCCCCACCTCAGAACCCTCACCGCCTCCCACACTCAAACCCATTTTGTGAGCATTCATGGCCTGCCATACAATTTCTGTGCCCAGATGTGGCAAAAAGTTTGCCCACGCCTGGGGTAACCTCTGGTTCTTTCATTATGTAAAGAAATAATATTTCACTTCTATTCTCTTTCTTCTCAGCAATCAAGATTTTATAAATCTCTATCATAGCCTCTTAGTCATCCTTTTTCCAAGCTGCAAAATCCAAGTCTTAATCTCTCCTCATATGGATGCTGTTCCATATCCCTAATCATTTTTGTTGCCTTTTCTATACCTTTTTCCATTCTAATGTATTTTTTGAGATGGGTGACCAGAACTGCATGCAGTATTCAAGATGTGGGTGTACTATGGATTTATGGTGTGGCATCATGATATCTATGCAGGCTGCATAGAAATATCCTATGGCACTATCAAAACCTTATAGGTATTGCACACAGACATGGCTCAGGAGAAGACAGACACTCCTTGATTTCCAGTGATCTTGAGGAGGGAGGGTGGGATGGGCCCTGCATAGTTCTGGGTCTAGGGGCATTAGGAAAGGAGTGGTTCTGGCTGCGCCACCTCCCCTCTCCACCCCAGCAAATGGTGCAGTACTTGCTGAGGGTACTTTTGTGTCTGCTCCTGCCAACTTCAGTTAGACTTGGTATTTTTCTTCCCCTCATCACTCCCAAGGTCTGCTTTGAATGTAAGAGTGGCCAGGCTGGGTCAGACCAAAAGTCCATCCAGCCCAGTGTCCTGTCTACCGACGGTGGCCAATGCCAGGTGCCCCGGAGTGAACATAACGGGTAATGATCAAATCTGGATGCTTTGGAAGCTTGTCTCTGTGATCTGGTGCCCCACGCGGACACCTGACCACAGACAGATGAGCAGAGCCCACCCTGAGCTCTGGAGACTGACCCATGACCCTGCACTGCCAAGTCACCCGCCCACCCCAAAATACAGATCCCCCCTCCTCCCCATATACAGACGTGAGAACCATCGGGGGGGGGCTTCTCCTCGCTGCCCCCCCCCCCCCTCAGCCCCTCCCCGCCCCCCAGGCAGAGCCCGGGACCCGGGGGCCTCACCGGAGTCCTGCAGAAGCCGGGCGAGGCTCTGGACCAGACTCTCTCCTGGGGCAGCCGCCGCCATCTGTGGGGGGGGGGGGGAGAGAAGCGTCATTTCCAGCCACAGTCCGGCCCCCCGCCCCAGGGCCCCTCGCTCCCCCCGGGCGGGGCGAACGGGCACCCGGAGACCGCCCCTCCCCCGTCCCACCCCGGGGCCCCGCCCGCGGACAGACTGGGGCTGCCCCGCGCCCCCCAGGCTCGGCCTCACTCACTTCCGCGTTACCATGGAGTCAGAAGTGCCGGGCAGAGCGGCTCCCCCCGGCCCCACTCACTACACCACCGCGCTACCATAGAGACCCAGTCTCACGGGCAGAGCGGCTCCTCCGGGCGATCACTTCCACGTTACCATAGAGTCCAAGAACCGTGGGCACAGCGGCTCCCCCGGGCGCCCTTCGTTACTGCGCGACCATAGAGTCCGCCTCAGAGTCACCCTCCAGGCGAG